>CM066042.1:7558129-8080302 GCA_033557465.1 Ichthyophis bannanicus | reverse complement strand
CTAACCCACAGGGCACATTCCACCACGTAGATCTGTGATGCCATCACAGCCAATTTACAGGGCTGTGGAGGACATACCCACATACTACTGTTGGACGCAACAGGATTGGACTATGAGAGCTATCACATATGCATCGTGTCGAAGACGTGCAGCATGCACTAGACAAAAAATAAATTCAGAGTGGACAACAGCAGTGTGTAGCACACGGAAGGTGTACCTAATCCATCACAATTGGAGAACACAGGTCGAGGGATAAAAACACAATTCCTGGCCCACCATAACACGTGTTTGTGAATGAATTCAGTGTGATGTTAGTTAAGGGCCGAGAAAACACACCTCACCTGGCAACCTGTGTCCCCCGTCTGCTGCACACTGTGTTAATAACCTGAGTGATGACATATTCACCATCAATGGAATACCACAGATGAGGGTTTGGGGAGCATATCATGTGTGTTGTGGCAAGAAAAACATGGTCAGTGTTTCAGCAGAGCAGCGGGAGCAACAGAGGGGCCCATCTGACGTCTAACGACCATTAGGGCCAATAAAGGGGATTTTGCGGCATGCTACGTTAACACACAGCTATTTATAGAACCTGGCGAAGGACAGTGGTGTGCACATTTTGGCAGAGTATGTATTGGCTGGTCTCCTCGGCATGATGTGTAATGCAGCTGGAAAAGTTTGGTCCTTACTGTTTAGACATGTTTATGGTCTTATTTTGGCTCATCCTTCCTGCTTATGTGTTGTGGGTTTTAGAGAGAGGCCAAACAATTACAATGCTCAACATATGTTTCATCACATAGGCCGCTGGTCACAAGGGACAACCGTGGCAAGACCTAACATGTATATGTGGCAACCTCTCTTTAATGTATGCAATACCTGCCTAAATGACAACTAGATGACACCAGCAATGGAGGACTATTATAGTCCTGCTTGGGGGGACCCTCTGTGTACCCTTATCCTATCTGCCAAAAAACTAAAAAACAGACTATGTTAGAGGCGAGTGTTGTGATTATCCTACCTCTCTGTTTCAGGCCAACAGGGGCTCATGGGAAAAATGATGCAACATGATTGTTGTGGGACACAAGGCTGTGATGGATTAGCGTTCAATAGCGCCCATTGGCGGCATTGTAAAAGGCAATGACAAGAGCCATGTTTCCCGTTCTGTGTTTGTATCGTCCCGACAGAGGGTCTCTGCCGACAGAGCTCCCCCAGCATCACGCCCTGGGACACTACAGGCAGCTACCCACTGTATGAGCGATGATAAGCACATTGGCAGTGTCTGAGACAGCAAACATGCCCAATGTGGTGTGGGGTCCGGATGTGACGTGTATGGGTCTGTGGTTGTGTGGTGGAGTTAGCACATGAGATGTGCTTTTGGGTAGGGCTCTAGGGCGTAAGGTGCCTCTTGTGGTGTCTCAGGACGCGGTTAATGCCCAGTGTGGGTCATTGTACCTGTGATGTGCTGAGCAAGGCAGGGCCATGTCTGACCTAATGGGTCTTGCAGGATAAGTGCTAGTAACTGAAACATGAGCTGTTTGGTGATGAGTAGTGGAATTCAACTGTCTGTTGTGGCTGGCCTAGGTCTCCATACTCTCCTTGGAGTTGCTTTCTCCTGGAGTTGCTTGCACTGGCTGTGTAGGCCTCATGGTGGGGTGTATTACTCAGCCCTGATCTGGACCGTGTGCTGGTGATGTAAGTGTGGGGCCTGGGCTTGGGGTTTGTCACAGCACATGACTCTGTATGTGATGATTCCTTTATATTTGTATTCCAGAGGTTGGCTATGTGTAATAATGGTAAGATGGATGTGTTAGCTAATGTTTGGTTTTGACTCGTGCAAGGACTCTAGCAGAGTATCTGGCGGACGTTACACAGGAATAATTGTTAGTGAGGTCATGTTGGTTGCATGGACAAAATGTGTTGGTGAGGAGGACAGGCAGGTTAATGAAGAGAGTTAGAAATTATTTGGCCGTGAGGGAGGTAATACATCTGCCATTGTTCTGTTTGTTGTAGGGTAGGTGTGGTGGTGCAGGATGCCATGTTATGAACATGAGCAAAAGAGTGTGGGAACTGAGGGGAAACATTCTAACAGGGAAAAATAATGGTATGATCAGGCAGATGTGACATGTGATCATGGAGAGGGACAGTGAACTTTAGTGTTTTGAAAACAACGGCGACATCTTAACGCTGTGGGGTGCGCACCAACCATCATGTATCCTGCTTTAATGTGTCTGGAAGCAATTGTTAAAATTGGGAAACGTGGAAGAAGAGGATGGGCAATGTTTCGGTTTAATAATCCAGTTACATATCATCTTGTGATCGTTACATAAAGATGAATACTGTACTATTATTTCAATTTATTTTGCAAATGGACAATGTAGGAGTCACTGTAACGGTTTGGTTCTTGATTCTCTATATTTATAGGTCAATGTACATAGCACAAATGTTTATATACAGTGCTTGATGTAAAATGAATGTGTTGGCCGTTTGTGGGTTCAGGTTTAATTTTAATTTGTCTTTCAGGATGTGATATGTGTTTTTCATGTATGATGGAAAAATATTTGGTCCAGCTATACTATGTGGACTGAGGTATCGGGTTTCACATTATCACCCTTTGACGTTGACAATTGTTGTTACCATCCAACTAGTAGCCTCTGTAAAGTCTGTACTGTTGAGCTTGTCAGTTTAGCAAGTTAAAGTTATGTTGTATGTGAAACCCATCTATCGATGTCATGGATCAGAGTACGGTGTGTATGATAGGCCTCTACATGTGTAGGTTGTTGTCCAGGATTCCAAATGTGTGTAGTCCTTTGTCCATTTAGGTTACATTTATTTTGGAAAAGGGGTTTGGTCAACTTTATCCATATGCCAATTCCTAAAACATGTCCCTTTTCTTATCATTGTGTGGTTAAATGCGCAAACAGCAATTGCAGGCAACTGCTTTATGCCTCATGGTGCCCTTTGCAGAGTTCTGAACACATTATCCCGCAATCCACCGTGATGCACCAGCTCATAATATTTTTATTGTGTTGATGCATTGGTGTGACTTTCCGTAACAGGGACATGTGGTTTGTCCTTACACCTCTGCATTGCAGTGTCATGTCTGATGTTGCTCCTACACATGTTATTACAATATGGTTCCTTCTTAAAACACAACAACAGTTGTATTTATATAAGTTTGGGTTCACCTATGGAAACGCCTTGTCTATGGGTTATTGTTACACATTTGCTTAGCTATATGCATATGCTATGTTATCTGATACCTGCAAAGGCAGACATAGTGGAAAGTATGATTTGTGAAGTCACAACATCAGAGGAGGGTTACAGAGGTTTTGATATATTTTTGATACTTATGGAAGTAATGTGTTTATTTGGCATTCTGCTGTTTCCCAATACATTTGGGTGGTTTGCAGAGAGTCAGGAGGTAGGTTTGGCCCAAATGTCGCCATCTCCTTCTGCTGGTTAGAACGTGCAATGGCCCCTCATAACACATTCCTCTTATGCCGATGCATCTGTTGTGTATCAACCTGACGTTACACGATTAGACTGGGTGACCACAATAACATCAGTTAATGTACCCTTCAAACATAGTTCACACACATATACCGATTTTTATTCATAACATGTAAACTGTGTGTAGCTAATGTGGGGACAGCCACCACACAAACACCAACAATAGACTAATGGTGTGTGTGTTGTGGCTCTGAGAGTCCTTGGTCACCCACCTTCAGCATTGCGATGCGATGATGCACCATAGGCCCTCAACTCCCCCATCATCATCTGCCGAAGAGGTGCAGGTGCAGCTTCGGCTGCCATTGGATGTTGTGTGGCCTCTATTGCGGCTTCTACCAGTGGTGTCCTGGTGTGCATGTGTGGCTCCATGGACTCATCATCACCAATTGTGCTGCCCCCTGAGACAGCAGCCTCTGCCTCCCCCAGACTCATTGGGGCTGTGATGTTGAGCTCCACCTCCTCCACCACCGCCTCCTCCTCCTCCTCCTCCTCCTCCTCTTCCACCTCCACCTCCGCAGCACCCATTTTTCTGTAGTCACCTGCATGGGAAACAATAAAAAGGAGAGACACATATGTTTGAAACATATACATATGTATACGTGTGTGATACAGACAATGGAGCAGGAGATCAGCCGTAGAAAACCTACACCATTAGTGTTTTATGTTATACAAGGCAGTTTAATGTGCACATGCTCAATCACAAATTAATTGCAATATGGCTGTCCCCCGTACTCTGGAAAAAAATACATACCTTTCAGGACACTTCCTTCATTACAGGTATAGGAAAACATTTAATTGGTCCCGAAAACATACCATACCTCCTGTAAGTCTTTTTTTCTTCCCGGTATTGATATGATTATGCAAATACGTTTTGGATGGTCTCCACACTATCTTTTTCCCCCTTCCTAATCCCAATTACAATGGGCAGTTATTCAACGTTTAACTTAATACTTCCAAGGCCATTTAGACAATGTCTATGTGTAGGACAGCATGGCTCTGCAGCCTTTATGTGAGCAAATTCAATGTGATCCCTTACAGCTGCATTGTCTTATACTTTGTCATTTAAACATATTTATCCCATATTTAAAACGGTACTTGTCGAGGGTAATTTAATTATTTGAATGAGTTCAGATTCAACAGCAGCATATCTGTGTATTTAAAATTTATATTGGTCTCTTCACAGACTTCAATTACAGGCCAAGCTTGTTATGGTTGTCAGCTTAATTCAATTAGCATGGGCATAGGCAAATGCCTACCACTAACACACAGACAGGATGGGTTGACTACGGCCATGTGTGCGGCATGCCGGAGACAGGAAGCCCTCCCATAAGTGTTGTTCCGCAACACGTACTCAGTCTGGCCCTCATGTGTGTGTTGTGCCCATGCACACATGACATGTTGCCCTTGTGCATGTTCATGGTCACATTGCACATGTTTGCCCATAGCATGCTGCTCCTCAGAAGAGCAACAGATGTGTGTACATGCGTGTACCTGCACCCACCATACAATCTGGTTTTACAAATCAAAACGTTTTTTTTTTAGAATCTGAATATGGGTCTTATTTCTATGTCACCTTATGTTATCATTACTCCATGTGACTCTCAGTGACCTATTGTGTAGCGCATGTGATCTATACACCACCTATCACCCACTTAGCTGCACATGCAGCAATTTATTGATGGATTGTCATAGGAACATGCCTTGGAAATGACCAGGACTGTAATACAGTGTATGGCAATCCCAGGTGTGTTTGTCGTCTAGCTACATGTGTCTGTGTGTGTGTGTCTCAGAATCGTAGAATATTATGCGGATGTATTTGGGAGCTAAGTTAGGAATGTTCATCACAGACATGTCAACATGAGAGGTGATGTAGGGATATATCAGACACATGTTCCACCAGCATAGGTACATAATGAGGATTTTGTGACCCTATGGGGGTATATGTGCATATGAGTGTTCTGTTTGACATGTTTTGATTATACAGGACACAGAAAAACACATTTGTTGTACATACCTGCATGTGGATGTGCGGTATCAAGGGCCTCAGGCAGTCCACGAAGGTAGATATCTCCCAATCGTGTTGCAAGTTCTTGTTCGAGGGGTGTGAGGGTGGGTATAAAGGGTCCACCGCCACCTGTGCCCATAGCATGTTTTTTTTCAGCAACCATGTGCTGACGGACACCTCTTTTGATGTCTGAAAATCTTTTTTTGAGACCTTCCACATCACGTGCAGGACCCCCTACCTCAGCCATTGCATCACGCGCATCCTCCCACACGGCCAATCTGTTTGCCACAGTTGCACGTGTGCTCATTCGGCCAAATAATACATCATAGTTGTTAATGACATATGACAGTAGTATGTGGTTTTCCCTGTCACTGAATTTGACTGCTCTCTTCCTCTGTGTTGCTGGCAGAGGTTTCCTTTTTCTTTTGGCCGTTTGGATGTAAAGTGGACTGTTGTGGCACAGCAGATGGCCCTGCCTGTTCCTGACTAGCCTGTGCCATGGTTGACTCATCACCAACTGGCTGGCCCACAGCCTCCACCACCTCACCCTGATCCTCTCTGTCACTGTCCCTCTCCATCTCCATCTTGGGCAAAGGCTACTCTCAACACACCCACACTCTACTACACACAGCAGGACAGAGCCCAAAACAAAACAAAACCAAGGACACTACAGGTCAGAAGACAGTACACTGTAACAATGGTGAACTGTGACGTAAATAAACAAGGGGACAGAGATAATACAGGAACCTTTTTTGGTAACCACTCCCTCTCTCCTGTGCCGTATCCCTAACACACTCTCTATCCCTCAGACTCTGTCTAACTGTCTCTATCTCTCCTTCCTCAGACGTCATCCCACCACAGCCTCAATCCCTATTGCATTCTCTACCAGTCTTTCTCACTCTTTTCTGTTGACTACGTGTAGCCTAGGCTCTGTGTCTGGATGTCTCTGCAACTCTCTGTCTGTCGTTGGAAATCCTCTAACAACCCTCAACGTGTGCCTCGTGGTCAGGCCGTTTTATACCTTTTTACCACGTGAGTTTTGGCACATGCGCATTTGTGCAGGCGTGGCGCTCCTGCGTCGCGCTCGTGCGTCGCGCTCCTGCGATGTGCGCGTGCCGGCTTACACATGGGTGTCTTTACACGTCACCACCCATATGCTCTGTAAAATATAGTAGTACAACGCATGCGCGTAACGAGTTGTGCCGCATGGGCGTCTTTGTGCGTTTTGCGCATGTGCGAGGCAATGCGCATGTACGTGTAACCACGCACGTGCCCACACCCATGCGTAGAGTCGCGCATGCGCGCCACACCGGATTGCCGTCTACGAGCAATTGCGCATGCTCATTGCCCGTTTAGGCAAAGACACAATCTATATATTTGAAGGTGAAGAGTTTGTCCAGGTTGAGGGTTATAGTTGGAGAAGAGTAGGAGTGTGTTTGCTGAGAGACAGGAGGGGAGTTGTAGCAGGTGTATGTTTGGATTGTTTTGTTGCTGTTTGTACTGTTGATTGTATAGTCTTTTGTGTGTATAGTCCTCTGTGGTGTGAAGTTTGTACATAGCTTAGATAGGGTTTTGTGTGTGCCAGTGTTTAATTTTGTGTTTAGTTTGCTGGGAGGAGTTTATGGCGCATATATATGTTGCTGCATGTGTCCTGTGCAGTGGGCAGATGCTGGGGTTGCCGGACAGGGGAGATGGTGTCGATGGGGCTGTGGAACAGGGCATGGGTATAGTCCCGCAGCAACTCAGGCCTGCAGCTGTGGGGGCGGTCCAACCAGGTGCTGTGCGTGCACGGCGCTGTCGACGTCCCGAGGTGCAGGCTCGGCAGCCACGCCTCTACAGGCCCCGGCCCCAGCTCCATGACATGCGAGAGGACCAGGTCATCTCCCTTTACCGACTGAGCACAAGAGCTATTAGGGGACTCTATGAGGATCTCAGACCTGACCTTGAGCCCCTAACTGATCGGTCCCATGCAATACCAGGTTTAGTGAAGCTCCTTGCTGCCTTACATTTCTTTGCCTCCGGCTGTTTCCAGTCATCTGTGGCCGCAGTGGGTGGCATGAGCCGCCCCACATTCTCACGATGTCTCCACCAAGTACTGCGTGCCATGGTCAGCCGGGTGGGGAATTACATAGCCATGCCCCACACTAGGCAACAATGGTGGACCCTGCAACAGGCCTTTGAGGCATTAGCCGGGATACCACACGTGATGGGAGCTATTGATTGCACACATGTTGCCCTGGTCCCGCCTAGAGACAGGGAGGTAGCGTACCGCAACCGCAAACACTACCATTCCCTGAATGTTCAGGTTGTGTGTGATGCAGATCTACATATTCTGAATGTGGTCCCTAGGTTTGCAGGGTCCACCCATGACTCCTATATCCTGCATCAGTCGGCAATATTCACACAATTTGAGGAGGGACGATATGTCGACTGTATATTGCTGGGTGAGTATGTCGCAATGTGTAATCTATTTATCTCTTTATACATGTCTCTATGTGTAATCACAGATGTTGATGTACTTTGATGGTACACATGCACTTCACATATGATAGATGTTATCCACAGGCCTGGTGTCAGTAATCATGATGACAGGTGTCTGTACATCTTGTACATGCAGAAACATTTAACACACATCATAATGTTCTTAACAGTATATGATCTTAACATGCACATGTTGTACATGTGCATACACCACAGTGAATATGTCTATGTTGGTAATGCTTCCCTCAGAGTGCATGTTGGTAGCATATGCAAACATGGGATGGTGTTTGTGGGGTTTTTGAACATCACATACTAATGTGTTGATGGTTAATTATTTTATAATGTTTAGAGGTTATTTATAGTTAGTTTTTTTTCCCACAATCCGTAGAACTACACACATGTCATCTGTGTGTTAGGTTTACACACACATACACTGTGCTGGAGTTGTCACCCAGGGGGCAATAGCTAACATGAATAGGTGTATATGACTTTCTGATGACTGATGTGGACATTTCCAGCAGGGAACGAAACGTGTATATAGCTTTGCCCATACATATTGGCTATGTCACAGTAGGCTAGGAACACTAGATGGGGTATAGCTTACATTTTGACACTGTATATGAGCGTGATTTAATGTAAGCTTGTGTGTCCATCCGCACTTAGCTTCAAATTGTGGAGAGATTACTGTTATAGCAGGGGGACCAAGTGGGTGCATACAGGGAAGTATTGGAACTAGCTACACAGGACGGTAATGTTCAAATGCATGTGTTGTTTTGCAAAACTTATGAGGGGTACAGAGTGCATGTTGGACGACTGTACCTTCAAAGGGATGTTTACAGGATGGTGAATGTGAAGAAGATGGGAAATATAGGGATTTGCAAACAGCACTACACAACATATGTAGCCAGACTAAACATTCTGGATATGCTGACCTTCAACAACAGTATGTATATAGGTGCTATGTTTTTAAATCTCACATCACTGCATGGCATACATGTTGTATATGTGTGGCTTTTGAAAATGGGTGTCTGTTTCTTATTGGTTACTGATGGGACATTCCCTTTGATTATGTGAGCATTGGATTGCTGTTGTGGTCTCACAGTTGTGGTGTTGCAGATGTGGACAGTAAATGCATGACCGTACACATGTTGCGCTGAAACCCCCCCCCCCCCCCCCAACACACACACACACACACACAGTATGTAGGGGTGGATCTGGTAACATTTTAATCTTTGCTATGTGTTTACAGGCTGCACTGGCCATGTGTTGATTTTATGTCATCATATGTATATCTGTAAGAGCTGGATAGTTGTTGTGCTGTATATCAGTGTAATACAGTTTTGTGGGTTATGATCTCATGTGTACAAAGCTGTTACGTTTTTTTCACATGGAGCCCTGCATTTACATGCAACATTTCTTTCTGCAGGTGATGCAGGATATGGTTGTCGCCCCTGGCTGCTGACTCCTGTTCGTCGGCCACAGACACGTGCAGAGCAGAGGTACAATGAGGCCCATGCCTCCAGCCGCTCAGTCATAGAGCGCACCTTTGGCGTATTGAAGAGTCGCTTCAGGTGTCTGGATAGGACAGGTGGGGCCTTACAATATAAGCCACGCACTGTTGCAGAGATTATCATAGCCTGTTGCATCCTGCACAACATTGCTCTCAGGCACAATATCCCTGCAGAGATTAATGCGGATCTTGAGGAAGATCCAATGTGCCCCCCTGTACGTGCCAGTGGTGACACACGGGAGGGCTCAGCGGTCAGGCAGAGGCTAATTGCAGAGCTCTTCTCATGTACGTATGAATCATATTAACACACAAATGTGCTTTACAATGTGTGTATTGGTTTTTGGGTTATTTTTTATGTACATATTGCATGTGTAGGCCACACTGCATTAACAGTTGAGTCACAATGCAAACATCACAAAGGTGCCTGGGTGTGACACAAATGATGGGTGGAGTGCACAGCAACAGTTGGTGGCAGATGATGTTTGGGTTTGTAGGTATCTCTGTGGGATGTTTTGGCGGGTGACATTCCCAATTAGTGTTGCTCTGTGATAGCAGCAGCTGTTGTCAGATCACAGTTTGCTTTGTATCATTGTATGGCTAACGCACAGTGTCAGACATATGTGGAGATGTTACCGCTGGGTGTTTGCTCCCTGTTAGTGGACATTTTTCCATTGTGTGGAGTTTACATCAGACCCATTTGTGATGCTTTTATTTTGATAAAGCTCATGTGATATGCCTATGTTTGAGTGACCCTCATGTGTGCTTCAACATGTCACACTAGGCACAATATACTTTGTGAGTGCTAGTATGTGTGGATGGTATTACAAATGTTTATGGTTTGTGCATGTCAACTGTGATGTGTGTCAAAATGTGAAGATGAACAGGTAGCCATGACATGGATATGTTTAGTGGTGTTGCCCTGTGCATTGTCCAGCTAGGGACTTTTAAGAGAACATTCTTAACTTGTTGAGTGTAGCTTCACTGCAGTGATGGATATATACACACATTGTGAGATCTATTTGTCATAAACATCAATGGGGGGTTTACATTAGCCAGGTGGTGCACAGAATGTGGGTATGTCTTGTGGTATGGCAGGTATTTCATGGATTAAATGGCGTATCTCACTGATGCTGTGATAACATCTGTAATCATGTGTGTGATATAGGCTGGGTATGTTTGTGGGTCACATGACCACAGACCATAGGAACAAATAGATTGCAGACACAATAAAACATGGATTACATTGCCTTATAAACAAAGACGTAGGTGACAGCTATTTATCAGAAGTGCACATGTAAGGTGTGCATGTTTTGTTGTGCTGACTATCACACATTGACATGGCATGCAGTCCTCAGGGGTTTGTCACATGCAGTGATGGGGTGGGCTTGTTTACAACATGTAGGTCATTTTGATTGCTATTTGTGCATATCATCAGCACATAGCTGACAATATTACTGAAGATATGGGATGTGCAAACCAGGATAGGTTTTTGATATGTGGCTTAATGAGGTGGAGGTTCATATTTCCAGTGCGTTTTGCGATTTGGCAGTGGCTTAACATACTACTTTGGGAGAACTTTCAACAGGTAGAGGGGTCCTTTCTACAAAACTGTTGCAGCAAGGGGTATATTGCAATATGGGACTGATACACAAGCCAGGTGTACGCATCCACCTCTATTGCT
Source organism: Ichthyophis bannanicus (assembly GCA_033557465.1). Taxonomy (NCBI): domain Eukaryota; kingdom Metazoa; phylum Chordata; class Amphibia; order Gymnophiona; family Ichthyophiidae; genus Ichthyophis; species Ichthyophis bannanicus. The sequence continues at coordinate 8,069,115 of CM066042.1, read as the reverse complement.
CTGTGCGTACAAGGACAGAGAGGTAAGGGAGGGGACAGGGACACTACACACACCTGTAGATCGCCTGAAATACCTCCATGATGCCTTTTACACGTATGAGCTATGTGCATTGTGATAGTGAGCAGTCTGTAATAGTGAGCTGTTGTTCAGTGTGACAGCTGATGACATGACAGTGCAATGTGTGATTCTCTGCTTTAACATTAAATTTGTTTGCTGCTCTTATGTCTCTTAATGCAGAGGACATTCTTTTGGCGGATGCTGTTGGCCTGGTGCATTGTCATGTGTCTATACATCAGCAAATATGCATTTTGTTTTGGTAGGTGGATGTACATTGACATGGTGTGTGTGTTGCATTAATTACAATCATATCTGTTTACTGATCTGTCATATTGCACAGATGATTGGTTTTCTTGTTTGTTAGTTTTAGGCTGTGTCACCCATATTTGGATTGTGGCACTCATATTCCCTTGTGTTTTTGTTCAGGATGTCCAATTGCACACTCTCAATGTGACATGTACAGCAGACCTGCATGTGTGTGTATGATGTTTTTTTCTGTAGTTTGGCTATACTTTCTTGGTCCTCAAGCAATGTTCTATGAGACAACAACAGGGTATTTTTTCATGGTCACTGGGCCATTATATGTACAGATATACACCTGTGCACATACCGGCTCTATGTTACAGTTGGCAATTGTGCAAATGTTTTGTTTTGTAAGTGGCTTTTTCTCAGTGGCATGAGTGATGACGCATCGCTCATACATCATACATTATCATGTGCTGTTATGGGTCTGTGCCCTTGGGTGTCAGTTGTGACTGTGATACCTCTTACATAGTGGCGTTTACATTGTCAACATTAGGGGGATGTGTTGTGTGCATTGTGAGAACATGTATATTCTAGTGTGATTAAGCACTGGTGTGTTTTTTATTTTTTTCAGATATGTTCATAATCTGCACAGTCATCTACAGTGGCTTGACATGCTGAATCCCCACCTTTTGTGGACATTGTCTCCCTTCAGGTGTACCTGAGATTGTTGGGTAGTGACTACAGCGATTGATGCAAAACACATGATGCACACACATGGTAGGTGTATGTGTTTGTTTTTGACATAATTACATTTGACTTAAACTGTTGATGATTTCATGTTGTTGTGATGGTCATGTAACATTTCCTCTATGCTCACATGGACAGCTGCATATGGTGTGTAGCTGCAACACACCTGTGTGACTTGAGCATGGACATTAACATATCCATGTGACACCCATGTCTGTGTTGATGAATAGGGATGTTGGCCACAAGGTTATTTGTGATATCGCTATCAGGTCATGTATGCCTTTGTATCCCTTTCTTCAGCATATCCCAAGCTGTGACGTAATGACATTTGTATTTATTTTCCATGTTATATGCGGATAACATATGTCTCCTCTCCTGACACAGGGTAGATGTCAGACCAGACACACGTCTTACAATGCAGCTGTTGCCAACACCACACACCTGTTTGACGAGAGACCACCATGCACGCCTTTGTCATGACATTTTCCCATTGGATGTTTTACCAATGAGAGTGCAACACATGACTGGGATGGACATTATTGAGATTTGACTACTGATTTCCCCATGCCAGGGGTGTCAATTGCACTGCAGATGCAATTGTTGGGCAGGAGGTGCTCCTCATTATAGGGGACACACATGTACTTTGAGGGAATGTCGTATATTGAACACAGACACATGACTATGCATGTCCAGAGCTGTGAAAACAAATTGTACATGATTTCTAGGATTGAAGATACTATTGTTACGTTTTACAATGATCCCCCCTTGTGCAGCAGCAACTGACATGGACATTGTATGTCGTGCATTTTGCAACAGTTTTTATTTGGATGTGTTTTGACCATGGCTCTAACATGGCACCAACGCTATTCACATGTTTTTCTTACAACACAGGCACACAGTCCATGTATTTGTAATGTAGCCACTGATGGGATGCTCCTATTGTCAAAATCAACCTATTTTCCACCTGGACATAATCCCTATTTATAATCCACAATGCTTTCACGCACAAAAACATCTTGGAATGATGTGTTGAGTGACCCAAGGGTGCTTACATGCATGTGTGTCATCACTATATCATGTTGCAATGTGGATTGTACTTGTCCAAATGACTGACTATGTTTGTGTGACACAACATGTGGACCTATGGCTGCTGTGTGGATCCCTGTAATATGTTTGTTTAAATTTTCATTATTCATAAGCTGATTCTTGTGTGGGCTTACAGTGCATACATGACAGTCTGCATGTCTGTACTCAGCTTGCATTTCCCATCTTCACGGTCATGATCATGGCTTCTGTTTGGTAGCAACACTCACATTGCCACATTATGTTTGATGTGTGGCTTTGTGCATGGCCATACGACTATGTAACTTCAGATTGCCATGTATCCTGCAATATGTGCCATTGCACTTTTTCCCCAATACAACAGTGCATGTAGACCTTATTGATGGTGTGACATGTGCATGTTTCTGCTGGTTTTTGTGTTGGAATTATGTCTGAGCTAATGTGCATGTGGTACCTGTTAGAAGATGCTTATTGTGATGTACATGATGATTTGTGTCCACAGTCGTGTAGGCTGTAATACTATATCAGGCATTGGGATGTGTACGTCACCACTACTTGTATCTCATGTTTTCTGACTTTCAAAGCCTTTGAACAAAATAACTTATATAAGTTAGTTTGCCCCTGTTTGGACATATGGATATCTTCTGAGGAAAAGATGAGGTGTGTTATGTCCTCAGCATGCTGCATCTACTCTGTAAATGCACTCATATGTGGATGACCCATTTGCAACATTCAGCAGCAAGGGGGGGCTGGGGGTTCTGTTGTGCGGTGCAGAGCATGCACCTGATGCACATTCTATATGCTGTCGCTAATTTGGTATCAAGCTAGTTACCTTTGTGTAGGAGGTGGCTTTGTGACATGCTAATGGTTTTCAACACTTTCCAAAGTGATGTCCTCAGCCCTCATTTGATGATGGCACTGTATACAATATTTGTGATGTGCAAACTAAATACAATTATGTATTTCACCAACATTTGTGTCCTTTGCTGATTTTATTTCAGGTCTGTCACCATGATCAATGTGTGCATTTGTATCAGTCATGGCTCCTTGTGAGGCTGGAAATCCATTTCCATCGTGGCAATGTCACAGCATGTAGATGATGTTTTTATTTTTGATAGGTGATGGAGGGTTACATAACCTGTCATAGTCCACATGGTTTGCTGATGTGATTTGTTAACTGTTTGTTTGTGGTGCAAGTCATGTTTTACTTTAATATGTTAGTCCTCCTTTATTTGAGCATACATCCCCTTTATGTGTTCCTGTGCTGTTCATGTACATGGGGCACATGTGCTCACCTCCTTGTACAGTGGCAGCTGTGTATGTGACAGCCACATGGCACATCACTGTGTATGAACGCTTGACATACACACCATCCCTTTGCGATATTTGTGCTATAATGAGCTCATTGTGGTGTTTTGGGTATTGGCTACAGTCATGTTCTTATCTCTGTTTTATGCATGTCTTTTACACACATGTCATCTTTATTTAATTGATTCCACTGGCCTATGTGGACCATGATGTACCACTAGATTCCTGACCTCTACACACAGCCTTCCCTTTCTTCACTGTGGGAAATGGCGCATCCTGTGTGCTGCATAGCCCTGACATTTTTTTGGTTATAGCCAACACACACTTTATGGTCTTTACATCTCATTGCATGTGGCCATTCATCTTTGATGTGATTATGTGGGTTAGTGTGCTCAACCTGATTGCATGTTGAGATGTCTCGTGATCTTAATCAGATTATTTACATGATCCAGGGAGCTTACTATGATACCCTTTGCCGTAAATATTTGCTCATTGCAGAAAATTACATTGTGTTTGTGCAGGTGTGTGTGTTGCAAATTTGTGCGAGCAATTACATATGTACATTGGGGATAAGCATGTGCATTTGGTCCAGTTTGTTTTTTCTGTGTTTGTTTGACTTGACAGCCAGCAGTTGTTTTGTGTACTAGCATGCAGTTTGTGGTTAAGCAGCCTTTGCTGATGACCTCACATGGGCGGTGTTGCTTAACGTTTTAGCCATTTGCATTTGTGCTATTGGTCGTAATTCTGTTTACTGTCTACTGTGTTTGGTTTGTATGCTTGACCTGCATATGTGCTTTTAAATATGTGTAACAGTCATATGTGGCCACATCGGTGGCTTGACCACATTGTACCATGAGATGAGGTGTGGGACACCCTTCTGTCCATTCTTTGTCTGCCAGCTATGTGCCATCCTAACCTGATGTGCATGCTGCTCAACCACGTCGTGGACTACCGCATATTTGTGCATTGCATCTCAACCTGTTTGCCTCTTGTGTGTGTGCTCTGCCTAGCACTTGTACTATCCCATCATCCTGATATTTCACATACTACGCAGTTTCTGCCTGCCCTGCTACACACATATTCCCATCCTCTGTTGCACACTGTCATTATGGCACGTTACATTACCATCAATCTGTGCATCGTTTTAGCTGTGGACGATATGTTGTTCACATTTTTGGGGTGTCACATGGCCTGCAGGTACTTTATGCAGTCCATCAACTCATGTCATTCCTTCATTGACTTTGGTATTGTCTGTGGTCTCTGCTCTGTGCATTGTTTGTGTTATGTGTGTTTTTGCCACATACCTGTGATTGCATTCCAAATGTGAGATGTAAATGTTATTGGCTAAGCCTCTTAATTTCACCTATACATCCTTAGCGCATCTTCTGCCACACCTTTGAATCACAGAGCTTATGGGTTGCCTACGATAGTGGCCTTGGGTGTGGGCAGCCTTTGAACACGCCCACTGTGTAAAAACTTACATTTCCTTTTTGCTGACAGCCTATGTTTGTGCTGTTACGTGTGCTGCACCATGAAAGGTGCAATGCTATAAGGCACAAGGGGGTAGTTGTCTTACTATGCCAGGGATGCTTGATGTGCACTTGCTCCCAGAGAGAGGACATACCTCTGGCAAAATTATTCACTGGAATGAGAAAACCAGGACCCCTGCTACATCATTGGTGTATTGACCAGTTGTCAGCATTCATAACATAGGGGTGTGTGTATTTACAACATACCATGGATAACATGGAGCTGTGTTCGTCCAATCATTTCAGTCGCCAGTGGTAATAGGGCAGTTTAATAGATGATATTGACTCAGATTCCATGTTGATAGGAGTCACCAGGTGCACTCTACAGCCACAGCTTGGTATATAAATGAGGCGTGACCCAGGTCTGCTATTGATGATATCACAGCGACGGGCTGCACACAGGCCCAGGGAATGGATTGCAATATGAGATTAACTCTGACACCCTGTTGATATCATTAACCGGGGCCTGTCTGCAGTCCTTGACTGCTAAATCACGTATCCCATAACTGTGTCAGCACACCTACCTTTTTTTTAACATACGTTACAATGCACAATGCTGCCAGAAGAAACAGTACTGTGACCTTTCCCTGCCTCATAGGGCACCCTATACACCGCACCCTCGGCCACTCTTTCAGCAGCATTGTAGGGTGGCATTGCAGACACTGCATTTAGAGATCTGTCCTCTGGGATGACTTCAGCGACACGTTATGTTTCAGTGCTGGGAGAGTACATTTGCTTGAAAGGAATTATTGCACACATATTAACTACCTCCCTCCTGAGCTAATCTTTCCCCTACCAAGTACTGCCTCTGCCAGACATGTTCATTTGCCATTGTGGGTGATTGGAACCCTTGATCTCTGCACCATTGCACAGTGATAGTGTTTGTGTGATTTTAAATCAGATATACACCATATGCCTGTCCAACATTATTATGCCTCCACAACCATTGGCACACACACTTATGACCAGCAGCAGAACCCCTTATGCAACCATATTGTCCTATGATTCATCCAGCTGGCTTCATTATACACTGAGGGTGTTCAAACCCCTGCTCCCTGCAGTACTGCTCATTGTTCAAACCATCATGCTGTGGCTCAGCTGGTATGCTTCACCATCAATGCGCATCTTATGCCTCCCAGTATTCGGAGCCCTCCAAAACCATTCCTGCAACGTTTTACGCACAGCAGCGCAAGCACCTCTGTCGGCCATTTCTTTTGTGACTTTAAAAATATTACACAGACAGATGCTTTCAGTGTGCACTGGGGTGGGGGGGGGGGAATCGAACCCCTGCTCACTACATCATTGGTCAACGTTCCAACCATCAGGCTGTGGCTCAGCACTTCTGCTTTTCCATCAGTGCGCGACTTATGCCTCCCAGTATTCGGAGCCCTCCAAAACCGTTCCTGCGCCGTTTTACGCACAGCAGCGCAAGCACCTCTGTCCGCCATGATTTTTCAGAATGCAAAAAACATTACACAGACAGATGCTTTCAGTGTGCACTGGGGTGGGGGGGGGGAATCGAACCCCTGCTCACTACATCATTGGTCAACGTTCCAACCATCAGGCTGTGGCTCAGCACTTCTGCTTTTCCATCAGTGCGCGACTTATGCCTCCCAGTATTCGGAGCCCTCCAAAACCGTTCCTGCGCCGTTTTACGCACAGCAGCGCAAGCACCTCTGTCCGCCATGATTTTTCAGAATGCAAAAAACATTACACAGACAGATGCTTTCAGTGTGCACTGGGGTGGGGGGGGGGGAATCGAACCCCTGCTCACTACATCATTGGTCAACGTTCCAACCATCAGGCTGTGGCTCAGCACTTCTGCTTTTCCATCAGTGCGCGACTTATGCCTCCCAGTATTCGGAGCCCTCCAAAACCGTTCCTGCGCCGTTTTACGCACAGCAGCGCAAGCACCTCTGTCCGCCATGATTTTTCAGAATGCAAAAAACATTACACAGACAGATGCTTTCAGTGTGCACTGGGGTGGGGGGGGATTCGAACCCCTGCTCACTACATCATTGGTCAACGTTCCAACCATCAGGCTGTGGCTCAGCACTTCTGCTTTTCCATCAGTGCGCGACTTATGCCTCCCAGTATTCGGAGCCCTCCAAAACCTTCCTTCGCCGTTTTACGCACAGCAGCGCAAGTACCTCTGACGGCCATGATTTGTGTGACTGCAAAAATTATTACACAGACAACTGCTTTCAGTGTGCACTGTGTGGTATTACACCCCTGCACACGGAACCATTGGTCAGTGTCTTCACCTTTGCGCTGTGGCTCTTTTCTTGTCCTTGCACTTCGGCGCACCACATTCAGCGACAAAAATTTGGACTGCCTCCTAAACTATATTCTTCCCCATATTAGGTACTGCCTGAAACAGCCTTGTTCATTGCGCACTGTGGGGTTTCGAACCCCTGCCCCTTGCACCATTGCTCAGTGTCTTAACTGTAGTACTACAGCTGGGTTCTTTTGTGTGTGGTCAGCAGCGCCCCTCTTGCCCTTCTGACGCGCTAATGTAGACCCCGCACACTTGCGCCCCACGCATATGTGCGATCGCTTTAGTCCGTTTTTTCTCTTTTTTCTGCCTGGCCCGCCCACTCCTTATATGGCACCAGCACACTAACGGGAACCCGCACAGCAACGGACTTTAGTAAACATGCCTGTTAGAGTTTCTTCACACATATCTTATTCATACATGTTCTCTTCCTCTTCTAAAAGGGTATAGTATTACACATATTCTCAAGGATTAAAGCAGGTATGTGTCATTTTTGTTTTTTATTCTCAATGGCTTTTATTTTCAATGATTTAATTAATTTTATATGTTACTTTTAATTATTTAATCGTATGTTATTTATAATGGCCTTTACAGTTTTTATGAGTTTTCTATATATACAACTTATTTTTTAGCCTGTACGATTGATCTTTTATATGTAATTTATTTATTAATGTGCATGTATTTATTATGTACATATGAACATTCTAAGGTTGATGGATTTTTATTGCTTTTAATGTTTATTAATGTATTTATAGCTTTTAAGTCCACTTTAAGCCCCTGAAGAAGGCAGCAAAACACGGCCTGTGTCAGGCTAGTGGCACATGTTTTTTCAATAAAATTTATTTATCCTTCTGAACCATCCACGTTTTTTGTTTTGGTTCCAGCTTTGCACTAGCCAGCTGACCAGCTTTGTTTCTTCCACTGATTTACTGAACTGAAAACTGCATTATGCCTCCTACACTGAGGAACCTTAGGATTTGATTGAGCTAATGAACAGTATTATGCAGACCCATCAGCCTTGATGGCCCTAAGTGGGAGCCAAATAGTGCAGGCAGCCCTCACTATATACCCCATGCGATCCAGCAGCCCAAGAGAATTTGCGTTTTTGTCAGTCAGTCCCAGAGAGATATAAAACAGAAATTTCAGAAACTGGATGGATTTGCGGGCATGAATACAGCACAGTTAATGGAAGTTGTTCAGAAAGTTTGTGAATTGTGGAAATAAATGTGACAGAGAAAATGAATGTAAGATAAAGAAGAAAACAGATCTTCTTGCTGATACTTTAGTTGAATGATGTGGAGGAGGTTTTCCTAATCGAAGGAGCAGAGGAAGTGAAAGGGGTCATGAAAATGATCGGCCCCCACTGGGTGCGAATCAGTGCGCCCATTGCAGAGAAGAAGGACACTAGAGAAGTGAATGCCCATATCTTGACTCCACCCCCAGCAGGGTAGGAGGGAGTACTTGATTTTAGAAAGAAGCACAGTGTTCCAGCAAGAGAGGGAAGCAGCTATAGAGTGAGTGGCAGCCGAAGAGGGCTACAGCATGGATGAAGACTAGGCCAGACCGGACTCCAAGTTTCCCTGGGTCCCCAGGAGCCTATGGTCAGTCTGAAAATAGGGGACCAATATATGGACTTTATGGGGGATACAGGAGCAGAATACTAAAGCCAGTAGCCCCTTTGTTTTCTCGATGCATCACCATTGTCAGAGCTACTGGGGCTAAGGCCACAAAGCCTCTCCTGCAGAACCGCATGTGTGAACTAGGGGGACAGAAAATAACGCACCAGTTCTTGTATATGCCTGAATGCCCTATTCCACTTTTGGGCCGAGATCTGCTTGCAAAGCTCCAGGCACAAATATCCTTTGCTGAAGGGGGAGAAATGCAAATGACTGTGAACCCAAAGCCTGCTGGATTGATGGTGCTGACTGTTCCCCAAGAAGAAGAGTAGCGGTTCTATATTGCATCTCCAATCAAGCCAGCTAGTTCCTGTATACCCACCAACCTTATAGCCCCACCTGGAGTATGGGCAGAAGATAATCCACCTGGCCTAGCGAAGAACATAGCCCCTGTCATTGTCACCCTCAAGCCAGGAGCGGAACCAGTGCATGTGAAGCAGTATCCTTTTCCCCGACCAGCTAATGAAACTATTGAAGTATGGACTTCTCAAGGAATGCCAGTCACCTTGGAATACCCCCCTTCTCCCAGTTAAGAAACCTGGGACAGGGGATTACCGCCCAGTACAAGATCTGAGGCGAGTGAATGATGCAGCTGAAACTATACACCCAGTGGTACCAAATCCTTATATTCTCTTGGGACTGATCCCCGCTGAGGCTACTCATTTTACCGTCCTGGACCTGAAAGATGCCTTTTTCTGTGTACGCCTAGCCCCCACCAGTCAACTTTTGTTTGCTTTTGAATGGCAAGACCCCACAACAGGAAGGCGGGGCCAACTCACCTGGACTAGATTACTTCAAGGATTCAAGAATTCACCTACTCTCTTCAGTGCTATTTTAAATCAAGATCTTTCAAGTTACTATGTGAACCCAGGAAAAAGGGTTCTTCTCCAGTATGTGGACAACTTGCTCATAGCCACCAACTCAGAAAGTGAATGTCTACAAGCCACCAGTGAACTCTTGCACCTTTTTAATGAGGCTGGATACAAAGTCTCAAAAGCCAAGGCACAATTATGTCAAACAAGTTAAATACCTAGGATTCCAGTTGTCCAGCAGAATTAGACGCCTGGGACCAGAATGCAAAGAAGCTGTATGCAGTATTCCTACTCCAACCACCAGGAGGCAAGTGAGAGCCTTCTTGGGTGCCGCAGAGTACTGTCGTATATGGATCCCCAATTTTGCGCTGCTAGCAAAACCATTGTATCAAGCTACCAAAGGAATGGAAAAGTCTCCATTGGAATGGGGACTTGAACAGGATGCAGCCTTTTGATCTTTGAAAACCGCTCTGATGTTATCACGACCCTTACTTTCATTATGATATTGTTATTCAATTCTAGCCGTGTAAATATCTCATGTATATAGTTTACCCCTGTTATCCAAGTTTGTACCCCTGTTCAATGTAAAACCAAACAGCTTGTTGTTATGGTTGTTGTGTTATAATGTGAACCGCGCTGATGCCGAATAGTGCGGTATATAAGAAATTGTAATAAATAAAATAAAATAAAATAAATAAATCACCAGCTCTGGGTCTACCAGAAGTCCAGAAAACCTTTCAGTCTCTATGTTCATGAGTCACAAGGAAATGTTCTAGGAGTGTTGACTCAATCTCTTGGATTTAAAAAAAAAAAAATCGGATATAGTTGCAAAAGGCTGGCCCCCTTGTTTGAGAGCTGTTGCAGCTACAGCCCTCCTAGTGAGCAATCTTCAAGTTACTGTACCACACTCTGTTCTAACCATTATGAAACACAAAGGAAACTTCTAGCTAACAAATTCGCAAATGTTGAAATATCAGAGTATGCTGTGTGAAAACCCCCAGATACAATTGAAGGTCAGTCAAGCTCTGAATCCTGCTACGTTGTTACCAGTTGGTCTTGACCCCCCTGATCATGACTGTTTAGAAACTATGGACACTATATTCTCAAGCCGCCCGGATTTGGCTGATGTTCCTTTGGAGAACCCTGAACGGACTTTCTTTGTAGATGGAAGCAGTCTTGTCATCATTAAAGGACATTGTTGTGCCATATATGCAGTGGTGACCCTTGATCTGGTAGTTGAGTCCTCAGCCCTGGCCCCAGGAACTTCAGCACAGAAAGCTGAACTGATAGCTCTTACTAGAGCACTGACAATAGGAAAAGGGGCTCTGTCTAAATATGTACCCAGATTCCAAGTATGCCCTTACAACCTTGCATGCACATGGGGCCCTGTACAAAGAATGAGGGTGGATAACCTCAGGAAGCAAGTCCATTAAGTATGGCCCCAAGATATTGACATTATCAGATGCATACTGCCTACAGATTTCAGAATTTAGGAAAAGTAGAATGTATGAATAGAACCCTGAAATCTCAGTTGTCCAAACTTTGCCAAGAGGTTCACCTGAAGTGGCCCCACGTTCTTCCTATAGCCCTTCTTAGGATATACTTAGCCCCTGCTAAGTCTTTAGGAGTTTCCCCTTTTGAGATTCTGTATGGGCGACCCCCGCCTATTGTATAAGAAATAAAGGGAGATATGGAACAGATTAGATCTGAAATTACTAGACAAGAACTATTGGTTTTAAGTTCTGTTTTGCAGAGTCTTCATACGTGGGTACAAGACCAGCTGCCCATCCATCTAACAGAACCCCTGCATCCTCTCAAGCCTGGAGTCTCGGTGTGGATCAAAGAGTGGAGAAAGACACCGTTGACACCGCATTGGAAGGGACCTTATGTTGTCATCTTGTTAACCCCAACAGCAGTTAAAGTTGCAGAACTCGACCCCTGGATTCATCACAGTTGAATAAAGTCAGCAGCCATTGATAGCAATGTAGAAAGGAAGGCAACTACAAAGATATTAGCTATGTGGCAATATTACCCTATACCCCACGATGATGCTATTACAACTGTATAATGTGTTAATTGACTAATGAGTGATTTAATTCTCACCATTTCTCACTTACGGGTGAGAATAATCAAAGGGGGGAATGTGGCAGGCTATGGCCTAGAGTAGTCTGCAAATATGAAAGGCCTGTAAGTTAGGCCTGGATCCCAACCCCCATTATAGCTAGAAAAGAACCAAAAATCTGTGAAAAATGAGAAAATTGTTTTAAACTGCTTAATAAGAAGTTTTACATGAATTCATAAGTCTTTCATTATTCTCCTGTGTGCAAAAGAAAGAAATGTTTCAATACATGCATTCCTGGAGCTAGGGATAACCTTGCAGTAGAGAAGTATCAAACCTAGAAACTGCACCATTGTTAGAACAGTCCTAAAGGAGGGGGCTGGTTACTAGGCCCCGGAGGGATCTCTAATTGGACAGGTGCAGGGGGCGTTGGAACCAATGAGAAGTTTGCATGTATCGAGCTAGAACCAATAGAAAGTTCTCATGAATCAAACTGAAAAAGAGGTATAAATGGTTATGTCTCTGTAAAAACTTTGCTCAGTTCCTTTTGAAGCTTTGACTGACTGGGCCTGTGCACAATAAATTGGCTTGGATCTTTTGAACTGACTCCTGGTTTTATTTATTGCATGCTTATCAGCTGTTACAAAACTACATCATACAAGATGCGATGTGCTGACACTTTTCATCTAACAGGGAGAGATGGGAGAATAAGGGATGGCACTGATGTGTGGGGAGCGGGAAGTCATGCTGTTGGTGCAGAAAGGGGAGGGACAGTGTTGCTTCTACAAGGATAGTGATGCTGGTGCAGGGAAAGGGGGTCTGATTAGGGTTGCCAACTGGCCGGCTGCCAGCAAAGATTGAAAACTGACAGTAAAAAATCAGCGTGGGGCTTTGAAGTCCATGTGCTGATTTTTTACTGCCCCGCACAAAAGCTCTTTTCAAATGCAACACTTGAGCCTTAACATAATGGGAAAAAAACCCAGTCCGCAGCCACTTTGGCCGTTCATGGCCAGTAAAAAGACCTTTTGCTCCTTTAAGGCGGGCCCTGTCTCCTTTCTGTAGGTCTCAACCAGGCCTACAAATCACTGTGGCCACCTCAGAGGAATCCCGCCAACAGCTTCAGCCACTGCAGGATTCAGCCAGCCCATGTAGCGCCTGATCAGATCCAGCAGCGCGGCCTCAGCTCAACACCAGCCTTCAGCCCCTAATAGCTCTTTGCCACCCCCCTCCCCCCCCAAGCCCCGAACGTGATGGCAGCAGTCCTGGCAGCTCAACCCACGGCTAGAGCTGCTCCATGGCTGCCGATTACGTTTCCCATTCAATTTTATTTTTATTTTAAACATGCTGCCTTGCCTTCTCTCTAGACCGGCCCAAATGCAGCCTCTGCCACCTCCAACTGCGAACAAAGTTGCATTTTGTTTCCTTTTAATTTATCAATTTTTGGCACTGCTGCCTTCAGGGCAGCCACGGGGCCACTTCTAAGTATTTATTTTTTTCATTTAAAATGGCCACTGAAGCGAAGCCCCTTCGGCCCTAATTTCTTTATTTATTTTAAAACTGTTGCCAATATTGGGTTGTTGTTTTTTTTTAACTCTGTGCAGTTTCTCCAAATGGGTTAATTTTGCGCATTCCATGACAGCCATGAACCTCACTTCTAAGCCAGGGTATGTGGAGAATGATCTCAGTCTCTCAGATTTACGGCTAATGCTGGGCGTAGTACTTGCGTCATGTGAAAGAGCGCCCCCTGCTGGACTTCATGAGATGTAACATGTACGGGTAGTTTGAAATTCTTCTTTATCAAGCCCATTGCTCCCAGTTCTCGGCCATGCTGCCACCTTAACCAGAACCCAAGCCCAGGGACATCCTGTGGAGACCAGGTAAATTATTAATCAATATTTATTTAAAATTCTGGTTACGCAGACTTGATTAAATAAAGACGTGGGGAATGTAGTGAAGGAGTTGAGTGCTGGGGGGGGGGGGGAAGAGTCTGGGAATGGAAATAGAGTTGGGAGATAGTGGAGGGACACAGAGAGGGGTTGGAGTGGGGGAGAGGGAAGTGGTCAGAGGGTGAAACACCACACCCCATCTCCGGACCATTAGTAAATCAGGTTCTAAACCTAAAAAAGTAACTGTGATACATCATTTTAGGGGACGCGGCGTGCACTGTGACCACAGCTGTACCAAGGGTTGCACAAGCGGTGCAGATGAACAGGGCGCAAGAACAGAAGGGGGCACTGATATTATCCCTGGGCTTCTAGGAAGCTCAAAAAGATTGAGTTACTGGCGGTGTGTGAGGAATCCTGGTTGGAGCTCTGCAGGTCCTGAAGCTGACTCTCCCTTGCTGCTACATACCAAAGCAGAAGAGTAGGCACCTGACCAACCCTTCGGGATCCAGTGCAGGAGACAGAGTACAGCCTACCTTGGACAGTGCGAGAGACAGAGTACAGCCTACTTTGGACAGTGCGGGAGACAGAGTACAGCCTACCTTGGACAGTGCAGGAGACAGAGTACAGCCTACTTTGGACAATGCAGGAGACAGAGTACAGCCTACCTTGGACAGTGCGGGAGGCAGAGTACAGCCTACCTTGGACAGTGCGGGAGGCAGAGTACAGCCTACCTTGGACAGTGCGGGAGGCAGAGTACAGCCTACCTTGGACAGTGCGGGAGGCAGAGTACAGCCTACCTTGGACAGTGCGAGAGACAGAGTACAGCCTATCTTGGACAGTGCAGGAGACAGAGTACAGCCTACTTTGGACAATGCAGGAGACAGAGTACAGCCTACCTTGGACAGTGCAGGAGACAGAGTACAGCCTACTTTGGACAATGCAGGAGACAGAGTACAGCCTACCTTGGACAGTGCGGGAGGCAGAGTACAGCCTACCTTGGACAGTGCGAGAGACAGAGTACAGCCTACCTTGGACAGTGCGAGAGACAGAGTACAGCCTACCTTGGACAGTGCGAGAGACAGAGTACAGCCTATCTTGGACAGTGCGAGAGACAGAGTACAGCCTATCTTGGACAGTGCAGGAGACAGAGTACAGCCTACCTTGGACAGTGCAGGAGACAGAGTACAGCCTACCTTGGACAGTGCGAGAGACAGAGTACAGCCTATCTTGGACAGTGTGAGAGACAGAGTACAGCCTACCTTGGACAGTGCGAGAGACAGAGTACAGCCTACTTTGGACAGTGCAGGAGACAGAGTACAGCCTACCTTGGACAGTGCGGGAGACAGAGTACAGCCTACCTTGGACAGTGTGAGAGACAGAGTACAGCCTATCTTGGACAGTGCGAGAGACAGAGTACAGCCTATCTTGGACAGTGCGAGAGACAGAGTACAGCCTATCTTGGACAGTGTGAGAGACAGAGTACAGCCTACCTTGGACAGTGCGGGAGACAGAGTACAGCCTATCTTGGACAGTGCAGGAGACAGAGTACAGCCTACCTTGGACAATGCAGGAGACAGAGTACAGCCTACCTTGGACAGTG
Source organism: Ichthyophis bannanicus (assembly GCA_033557465.1). Classification (NCBI taxonomy): domain Eukaryota; kingdom Metazoa; phylum Chordata; class Amphibia; order Gymnophiona; family Ichthyophiidae; genus Ichthyophis; species Ichthyophis bannanicus. Next base: position 8,053,858 of record CM066042.1, on the reverse strand, counting down.
TGAGAGACAGAGTACAGCCTACCTTGGACAGTGTGAGAGACAGAGTACAGCCTATCTTGGACAGTGCGAGAGACAGAGTACAGCCTACCTTGGACAGTGTGAGAGACAGAGTACAGCCTATCTTGGACAGTGCGAGAGACAGAGTACAGCCTACCTTGGACAGTGCGAGAGACAGAGTACAGCCTACTTTGGACAGTGCAGGAGACAGAGTACAGCCTACCTTGGACAGTGTGAGAGACAGAGTACAGCCTACTTTGGACAGTGCAGGAGACAGAGTACAGCCTTACCTTGGACAGTGCGAGAGACAGAGTACAGCCTACCTTGGACAGTGCGGGAGACAGAGTACAGCCTATCTTGGACAGTGCAGGAGACAGAGTACAGCCTACCTTGGACAATGCAGGAGACAGAGTACAGCCTACCTTGGACAGTGTGAGAGACAGAGTACAGCCTATCTTGGACAGTGCAGGAGACAGAGTACAGCCTACCTTGGACAATGCAGGAGACAGAGTACAGCCTACCTTGGACAGTGTGAGAGACAGAGTACAGCCTACCTTGGACAATGCAGGAGACAGAGTACAGCCTACCTTGGACAGTGTGAGAGACAGAGTACAGCCTACCTTGGACAGTGCGAGAGACAGAGTACAGCCTACCTTGGACAGTGCAGGAGACAGAGTACAGCCTACCTTGGACAGTGCGAGAGACAGAGTACAGCCTATCTTGGACAGTGCGAGAGACAGAGTACAGCCTACTTTGGACAGTGCAGGAGACAGAGTACAGCCTACCTTGGACAGTGCAGGAGACAGAGTACAGCCTACCTTGGACAGTGCGGGAGACAGAGTACAGCCTACCTTGGACAGTGCGAGAGACAGAGTACAGCCTACCTTGGACAGTGCGAGAGACAGAGTACAGCCTACCTTGGACAGTGCAGGAGACAGAGTACAGCCTACCTTGGACAGTGTGAGAGACAGAGTACAGCCTACCTTGGACAGTGCGAGAGACAGAGTACAGCCTACCTTGGACAGTGTGAGAGACAGAGTACAGCCTACCTTGGACAGTGCGAGAGACAGAGTACAGCCTACCTTGGACAGTGCGGGAGACAGAGTACAGCCTACTTTGGACAATGCAGGAGACAGAGTACAGCCTACCTTGGACAGTGTGAGAGACAGAGTACAGCCTATCTTGGACAGTGTGAGAGACAGAGTACAGCCTACCTTGGACAGTGCAGGAGACAGAGTACAGCCTACCTTGGACAGTGCGGGAGACAGAGTACAGCCTACCTTGGACAGTGCGGGAGACAGAGTACAGCCTACCTTGGACAGTGTGAGAGACAGAGTACAGACTACCTTGGACAGTGCGGGAGACAGAGTACAGCCTACCTTGGACAATGCAGGAGACAGAGTACAGCCTACCTTGGACAGTGCGGGAGACAGAGTACAGCCTACCTTGGACAGTGTGAGAGACAGAGTACAGCCTACCTTGGACAGTGCGGGAGACAGAGTACAGCCTACCTTGGACAGTGTGAGAGACAGAGTACAGCCTACCTTGGACAGTGCGGGAGACAGAGTACAGCCTACCTTGGACAATGCAGGAGACAGAGTACAGCCTATCTTGGACTGTTGGACAGTGCAGGAGACAGAGTACAGCCTACCTTGGACAATGCAGGAGACAGAGTACAGCCTACCTTGGACAATGCAGGAGACAGAGTACAGCCTACCTTGGACAGTGCAGGAGACAGAGTACAGCCTACCTTGGACAGTGCGGGAGACAGAGTACAGCCTACCTTGGACAGTGCGGGAGACAGAGTACAGCCTACCTTGGACAGTGTGAGAGACAGAGTACAGCCTACCTTGGACAGTGCGGGAGACAGAGTACAGCCTACCTTGGACAGTGTGAGAGACAGAGTACAGCCTACCTTGGACAGTGCGGGAGACAGAGTACAGCCTATCTTGGACTGTTGGACAGTGCAGGAGACAGAGTACAGCCTACCTTGGACAATGCAGGAGACAGAGTACAGCCTACCTTGGACAGTGTGGGAGACAGAGTACAGCCTACTTTGGACAGTGTGAGAGACAGAGTACAGCCTACCTTGGACAGTGCGGGAGGCAGAGTACAGCCTACCTTGGACAATGCAGGAGACAGAGTACAGCCTACCTTGGACAAGTTTGGAGTCTGACCGGTGCAGAGCGTGGAGGGAGATTCTCTAAGCCCCGAAGAATGGACTCTTCCCTAGCAACCCAGGAGTGCTCCCTGGGGGTGGGGGAGGTGGGAATTTTTCTGCCCACGGGCGTTATCACTGTGCTGGAGACAGGGGATTCATTGGGCTCCCCCCTTATTCAGTCTTGCCCCAAGGTTCCAGGCTGGATGTAGAGAGGGGAGGTAAGCCTAGGGGTCAGCATGTAGGGGGAGTTCTGGATTTCCTTCTGGTGAAAAGAGCTTGTCGGCAGTCCTTTTGGGACAGTGTGATTCCATCGGAGCCCTTGATGTGTCCCTGAATGCAAACTTGGAGCAAGTTGGTGTAAAAGTGGATTTATTGATGAGACTTGTCTCTGCTCAGAAGGAGGACATTGCCTAACACTCTGATCAATTTCAGCAGTTGGAAAAACAGATGGGGGAGATGAGAGCAATAAAAGACGCCAGTGTTAAGGAGAGTATGGGGCTGTGGAGGAAGCCGGATACCTTGAGAACCAGTCCCGGAAGAACAATCTCAGGTTCTTTAGCTTCCCCTGGTCCCCTTTGCTCAGCCCAGTGCAGATGGTAAAAAAGTACTTGTGGATATCCTGTGCTGGGCATCAGGCAATCTTCCTCCTATGACACGGGCCTTCTATCTGACCCCTTCCAGTGGAGCGCCCGAGGACCCTGTTCATACTCAAGATCAATTGCAGCTGACCGGCTTTCTGGAAGGGTCTGTGGAAATGGTGACTGCTTGTAGCACCTTGTTGGCCACTTTTACTTTGGAACAGGACAAAACATCTGTTTTTTGCTTATACTTTAGGCATATGCAAGAGCAGCTTTTCTGTATTTTTCCTGATGTTTCTAAAGAGACCCAGGCCCGGCATAAGGAATTCTTGGCCCTTCGGCCTCGAGTCCTTGCGCTAGAAGGAACCTGGCTATTGGAACTTCCTGTTTTGTGTTATGTTAGTTTTTGAGGGCAAATGTTTTTTCTTTTCTGATCCTAAACTGCTCCTTGAACTTATAATTGCATTGGAAGGGAAATCAGGGGCAGTGGTGGGGTTGCATAGCACTTGCTCTGCTGGAAGTTTACAGTCCACAGTCTTCAGTGTTTCTGGTATATTTCCTCTTCTTTCTCCTATCTTGCCTCAACATTTTGTGGTCGAATTGGCAATGAATTTATGATGTTTACTATGGTTATTTTCCTACGTGTATTAATAATTGTATTTTGAGTTGCCTGTCTTATATTGAAAATTTGGATAAATAAAAACTATATTAAAAAAAGAATGAGTTACTAAATGTGGTTGGGAGGGGGAGGGGGAGGGGCACCAGATTTGTTTATCATACAGGCGCATTTCTAGCTTGCTACAGTCCTGATTGCAACCTAGGTTTCAGTGGCTGGTTCCTCGATTTTTAGGCCAGTTCTGAGATTCCAAGAAAATTTGTAAAGGCCTGCTTTAAGTGGTCTGCACCGCGGGAATGATTGTCTCTCTGAATGATGGAGCTGTGCAGGAGGTTTACGCTGATCATGTGATTTCAGACATCAGTCCAAATGTCCTGTCCCACAGGGCTCCACCATTTAGAGAGCCGATCTCAAGTGCAGGAAGCAATGAGCCTCCATGGTTTGGAGGAGCACAAATGGCAAGGGCAATGTGAGAGAGAGAAATAGAGGCTAGAGGAAGGCTGGGGCATTATATGTGTGAGAGAGAGACTAGAGGAAATCTAGTCATGGTCCACATTATCACAGACACTGGGTGAAGCCTGATGGGGCCATAAGGGAGAGAGATACAGGCTAGGGGAAGGCCTGGGGAAGGGGGTATGAGAGAGAAAGAAGTAGCCTGTGGAATTATGAGAATGAGAGAAACTGGGGGAAGGCTGAGGGATTATGCGAGAGAGAATGCAGGAAACCTGTGAGAGGGGTCATGAGACAGACATGAAGTCCTTGAGGACCCCCATGACATACACACGCATGAAGCCCTCCACACTCCCCTTGTCATACAAATACACATGCATGAAGCTGCAATACTCCCTATAAAACATGCATACTCGCATGTATCTATGTATCCTCCAACATGCCCCAATGACGCTTGCATGCATACACAGAGATGGCAGGCTCTGAGGCATGGACAGAGAGGAAAATACTGGACTTTTGAGAGGTGGACAAAGAGGGAAAGGGATGGACAGAGATAGAGATACTCGGCTCTGAAGGGTGGACAGATAGTGAAATTTGAGTGGATAGAAGGAAACTAAAGTAAGACATGGAGGAAACATAGAAACATAGAAATATGACGACAGAAAAAGACCACATGGCCTATCTAGTCTGTCCTTCCATAACAACTACAACAGTCCCCTTTTTACCTTTAGAGATCCTCTGTGTTTGTCCCATGCTTTTTTGAATTCAGTTACTGTCCTCATCTCTACCACCTCCACTGGGAGACTATTCCACGGATCCACTACTCTTTCCGTAAAGAAATATTTCCGCATATCACTCCTGAATCTATCTCCCTTCACCCTCATCCCATGTCCCCTCGTAGCAGAACTTGCTTTCAATTGAAAGAGGCTCTCTCCCTGAACATTTATGCCACAGAGGTATTTAAACATCTCAATCATATCACCTCTATCCCGCCTTTCCTCTAAGGTATACATATTAAGATCCTTCAGTCTGTCCTCATATGCTTTATAATGAAGACCACTAATCATTTTAGTAGCCACCCTCTGCACCGACTCCATCCTGTTCACATCCTTTTGAAGGTGCAGTCTCCAGAATTGCACACTATACTCCAAATGAGGTCACATCAAAGACTTATACAGAGGCATTATCACCTCCTTTTTTCTGCTAGCCATTCCTCTCCGTATGCACCCAAGCATCCTTCTAGCTTTTGCCGTCGCCTTTTCTACCTGTTTAGCTACTTTAAGATCATCAGACACAACCACACCTAGGTCCTGCTCTTCTTTAGTGGACAAAAGTACTTCACCCCCTATACTATATTGCTCCCTTGGATTGCTGCAGCCCAAATGCATGACCTTACATTTTTTAACATTAAATCCCAGCTGCCAAATTCTAGACCATTCTTCAAGTTTAGCTAGATCCCTCCTCATGTTATCTACACCTTCATGGGTGTCTATTGCAAATTTTGGTATCATCCGCAAAGAGGCAAACCTTACCCGACAGCCCTTCCGCTATATCACTAACAAAGATGTTAAAAAGAATCGGACCAAGGACAGATCCCTGGGGCACACCACTGGTAACATCCTTCTCCTCAGAGTGAGCTCCATTTACTTGTACTCTTTGTCGCCTCCCACCCAACCAATTTCTAACCCAAGCAGTAACTTTAGGGTCCATCCCTAGGGTGCTCAGTTTGTTTATAAGTCGCCTGTGAGGAACAGTGTCAAAGGCTTTACTGAAATCTGAATACACCACATCTAGTGCTCTCCCTCGGTCCAACTCCCTGGTCACCCAGTCAAAGAAATCAATCAGATTTGTCTGACAAGACCTGCCTCTGGTGAATCCATGCTGCCTCGGATCCTGTAATCTGCTGGACTCCAGAAACCTCACTATTTTCTCTTTCAGCAGCGTTTCCAATAATTTACTCACCACCGAAGTTAAACTAACCGGCCTGTAGTTTTCAACCACATCCTTACTTCCGCTTTTGTGTAAAGGCACCACATGAGCCTCTCTCCAGTCCTTTGGCACCACTCCTGACTCCAACGAGGCATTGAAAAGGTCAGTCAGTGGAGCTGCTAGAACGTCCCCAAGTTCCCTCAGTATTCTAGGGTGTATCCCATCCGGTCCCTTCACTTTGTCTACTTTAAGTTGAGCTAGTTTCTCACGAACACAGTCTTCTGAAAATTGTTCAAGATGTCCCTCGCTTCTGTTCCTATTTGTGGGTGGTTTCTGAGGTCCTGCTCCTGGTTCTTCATCTGTGAACACAGAACAAAAATATTTGTTAAGCAATTCCGCTTTATCCTTATCAGCTTCTACATATTCCCCCCCTGCACCCTTGAGTCTGACAATACCACTTTTGCCCTTCCACTTCTCACTAATATATCTGAAAAATGTCTTATCCCCCCATTTTATTGCATTAGCTATTTCCTCCTCCTTTTGAATCTTTGCCTTCTTGACTACTTTGCTAGGTTCTCTAAGCTTTTCCAAATATAGATGCCTGTATCATTACATCAGAGTCAGACATAGAGAGGAAATGGAAGGAACAAGGAGACAATGGAAAGGGGATGTAGAGAAGACACAGTAGCAAAAAAGAGAATGAGGCATTCAAACTGAAAAAATAAAATGACCGGACAACAATGGCAGAAAAAAAGCATTTAATCTTGAATTTATTAACTGAAATATGTTCGCTTTGGGAAATGCGCTTTGCTGATGTCTGTGTTGTTGTTCGGTACTACATACGTACATGCTATTTTCCCTGTCAAAGCACGGCAGTGTGTTTCTGCTGTTGTATGTATGTTAGGAATTAATTATATATGTTGTTGTTGTTAAGTGCTGTCGAGTCGGAGTCGACCCATGGCGACCCTCTGGATAGCTATCCTAAATTGTGTTCGGTCTTCAGTCAGGCGGCTCATTGTTGACAGACTGGTACCCGTAGCTGCTGTTATTGTATCGATCCATCTCATTGCTGGCCTATATATATTGGGTAATGCAGCTGAATTCAAGATTAACATGGTGAATCTAGGGGGGGGTGGCAGCAGTCGGGAGGACATGACAAGGAGAGGCGGGGGGTGAAGGTGTCAGGTTTTTCTCTTTCAGAAAGTTAGCCTGCATCTTTCCTCTCTGCAGTTTTTTTGTGGGTGGGGTAGGAGGTGGGGCAGGGCATAGGCGGGTTGTTCTTGTTCAGAAAGCTAGCAACCCTGGGTCTGATATTGCTGTTGAACACAGGGGGAGGGCTGATACTGCTGGAGTAGGAGCTACACTATAATCCCCAGAGAGCCAGTTTGCAAACACAATGGCACCGCTGTACTGCAAAAGCGCTGGGATCATGGCCTTACGAGAATTATGGAAAAGGAAGGAATTTATGATCACCTGGGACATTCCCATTCCAGCTGATAAAAACGTGATGCAAGAAAACTAGAAGTAATAGATTAATTTCTGTCCAAACATTAATGAATGATATTATTCCACTTACTTAGCTGATGGAGTTATGCTCCCTAGGAATAGTCATAGGAAGTGCCAGGACTGAGCTAAGCGGGTGCCACAGTTACTCGTTCGGTTTATTATAAACCAAAACTGGTCTATCCACTCAAGCCATCTGTAGACGGCTCCTAACACAATCGTTATCACTGAGCAGACTTGATTACTGCAATATATTATACGTAGCACTAAAAGGACAACGGTTAAAGGAATTACAGGTTATGCAAAATACAATTGTGAGATTCTTATTAGATGATAAGAATCTGCCCATTAAGGACAGATGTTGTTGAAGCTTTTAGAGTCTGGTATTTGAGGGGATTGGCAGTTAGTGCTGCTGAATATCCATGGGTGCCACTTCTAAGCACCCTGCTGCTAGGCGGCCAGCATTGGGGTGTCCCTGGGGCAGTACAGGGACACCTGGGGATAACTGGGCACCTTAGCAGCGAATGTTAGGCACAGTTGCACTAAGGACTGCGAGAGCGCTGCGGTCGCACAGGGCGTAAGCACAGAAGGGGCAATGATGTCATCACTGGGCTTCCAGGAAGCTCAGAAAGAGGGAGTTACTGGACGTGGCTGAGTGGAGGGGGCACCAGATTCATTAGTCACACAGGCCACGGTCCTTCCTAACTTTCGCCACCGAAGCGAACTGGGCAGCCACTGAATATCGTCACTGCCTCCAGCCGACCCGGATGTCAAGTGATATGACGGTATCACCTAGTCATAACTGGATAATTTTGCAAACCATATTTGCTTGTAAAATGATTATTCCAATTCATACTGCTAGACTAGTCCAGACAAACAGGTTGTGTCCCCCTGCCAGCAGATCCTGGAGACAGAGAACTCTACCAGAGCTCTAATAGGCTGATCCCTGGTGATGCTGCTGAGATGATGAGACTGTACCCCAAGGGGTCTCCCTCAGTATTTCTCTGTCTCCAGCAGACCTGGTAGCTTTTTTGCTTTGCTCCTTTGGAGAAAGGATTAATTTCCCTATTTCAGGACGAAGCTTGGGGGCTCCTCTACTTTGAGAGTGATCCCCTCGATTGGCAGGGTGTTTCAGCTGAGCTCCTGTATAGAAACAGTGACGCTCGCTGACTGAAGGCATTCCCAGCAGCTAGCCATGAGGGCAGCCTTGGCTGGAAGAAGGGCTCACTAACACTCGAGGGTTACCTCTGCGTTAGTGCTCGCTTGGCATCAGATGTGGTTTTCCTGATCCTGCCCTTGGAATCCCTGCACTGGCCGGCATCTGTGAGTACAGCTTTCCTTTGTTTAATGCATGCTGAAGCTCCTGAGGGGTCCAAATCCGCCGAATTTTCGCGTTCTCAGAATTGTCCCATTTTTGGCACAGGGGTCAATCCTGGCTTGGGGAGCTGGTTTCTGCCTTTTTTTTTCAAAAATTCACTGCTTTTTTGACCTTTTATTTAACTTTTATTTGTCCGGTGGCCATTTTGAATTTCCACGGAGCTCCGATTTTTGGAGGGAAGCTCAGCTCTGCCCTGCTGTATGTGCCTCTGTTCCTTCTCCTCTCTTAAGGGGGTTTTACTAGGATTGTACTATAGAAAGAGGAGTGCTCCGGAGAATAAGATTTAAAATTGTTATTTTTCACACACAATGCCTTCTTCTGGGCTTAGATGCATTGTGTTGTCATGGCGTAAGGCAAATAGTGCCTATGGAAACAGAAGAAAATGTGCAGAGCAGTTTTAAAATGGGCAGCTCAAAGCACATGGCTGAGGGTTACTATAGGCAACCAACAAAAACAATAGCACAGGGTGTAGGTAAATGCCCCAGCAAAGCATTACCTCATAGCTCATTAGAGGATCAGGAACAGCTGCAGAGACTTGAGCTTATGAGAAACTCAAAGAGTGACACACTTAAAAATGAGTCAGTCTTGAGAAAGAGCAGAACACACGGGAGAGCTAACAGGAACGTTAACCAGGACACATACCTGAGAACTTCAGACGGGGAGTCCAGCAGCGTCTCAGAGGAGTTTGCCCAAGAGGGAATACCTGAGGTTAGTGCCAGAGAGTTGGGCTGCACTGAACCAGAGTCTGGTTGTTGGGGACACAGAGGGATTCCTACCAGCAAACGGAGAGAAGCTGTGAGAGGGAACTTCCATGAGAGCAGGTACCTGGGGAATAGAAGCTCTGGTCCAAAGGAGATTTCCAGGCTCAAAGAAACACGTCCTGTAAGGGGAAGTGAAAAGCTTTTGAGGGAGAAAGGTTATTTTCAGCTTCCCAGCTACAAAGGTCCCAGCAGAGGCCAGCCTGAAGAAAGGCCAATTCCCTGAGTAGAGGGGCACTTGAAAAGCAGGATTTTACATACGCTTGTCCTGAAGTGTATGACCCTCTAGAGGGAAAGTCTACACTGCATGGTAACTTTCCCTTCCATTTTACTAGTGAGGAAGATAGAAGCCCTTGCCAGAGAGAGGAGGGATTTTTGAATACTGGTGTAAGTTCCAATCCCACAGCTCATGAGGCCATGGACTGTGATTACTGTGTGGAAAACTCAGAGGATTTCCAGGTGGATTGTACACTTGTATTTGCGGATAATGTGACCTCTTTCTGTTGAAATGTGCAGAAGGGAAATCTGTTTAAAGGAACAGATTTCAATCCACAGCTGTTGTAAGGTACAAGGCTTGTTTTGCACTTTTTGTTTTGCCTTAAGCTGAAACAAAGCATTCCTGTGTAATTTTTGTAGTTCCATTTTGTGTTATGCCAGAAGCATGGTTTATTTTCCTTTGTGATTCCTGACTGCAGAAGTTCTCCTGGGAAGGGAAATAAAATACCTCTTTATCAGCCTAGCTACTCATCCACGACTACACTCTTTTTATTGAATAGCTAGTGGGACTTCAACTCCCAGGGGGCACTACTTGTCCCTGCTACCTAAGAAGAGGCCTCACTGAAACCCCCAGGTCCTTTGCCTTTGAGGGGTATGTAGGTGGGTGACAGTGTGTAACAGGAAGCAGAAGGAGCTGCAAAATCAGCAATGCGCATCCTGTTTGGCGCACCCCGGGGAGTCTTCAGTGTTGCTGGCCACTCAGGAAGCTACGGCTCCTGACTTACCTGCAATAGAGGGTCCGTTACCTCATTTTTCGCTGGCAGCTTTGCAGGGAGCCCCTACGGGGGTCTCTCCAGCTGCCCTGAGTTCCTTGGCGCCTGGCTCTCCTTCCGAGGACCAACTTCTCCATCTTTTCTGCCAGGCATGAGCTTTGTGGCAGGCTGAATCCTCGGTTCCCTCGGTGGGGCTTCAGCCAAAGACACCTGAGCGCCTGGGTGCTCCAGCTGGCCGTAAGCGTTCTAAGGGTGCTGTAGCTCACAAGGGTACGTCTAAGGCATTACACTTGCTTGTGCAGGATGATCGTGACCCTGACGAGGAGGTGTCTTCCACGGGAGAGTCCGAGGACCTCTCTGGGCGCGAGGATGGGGAGTATTCTGCATCGGATTCTTCTATTCCGGGGCCGGAGGAGTCACAGGATATTCAGCTGTTTCGCAAAGAAGAATTGTCCGCCCTCATCGGTCAAGTGACGGAAGCTCTCCGTCTTTCGGCACTGGCGGAGCCTCCGGCTTCTCAGGCTCAATCTCAGGCGGATCCCATCTTGCTGAGCATTCGCAAGCCCTCTAAGGCTTTTCCTTTCCCTACGGAGTTACAGCAAATGGTGTCCCGGGAATGGGACTCTCCGGACATGCCCTTGCAAAACGCTCGTCGCCTAGGGCAGTTATATGTTTGGCCGCCAGAGCTTCTGGAGCAGTGGCTTGTGTACCCTAAGGTAGATGCCTTGGTTTCCGGAGTGACTAAGCATACCACCATTCCTATGGAGGGAGGAGTGGCTCTCAAGGATCCACAGGATTGGAAGGTGGAGAACTTGCTGAGGACGGCTTTCTCTGCGTCCTCCATGGCTCTGCAGGCGACGGTATGCGGGGGGCTAACAGCCCGAGCGCTGTTGCGCTGGATCCAGTGCTTGCCTGAAGATTCCTCTCTCGGGCGTTTGGAGTCTGCCAGGGCCTTTTTGGCAGATACTTTTTATGCTGGTAAAGTACGGTCGTTCTATATAGATACTTTTTATGATCTGGTGCGCCTTTCGGCTCGATCGGTGGCAGCCGTGACGGTGGCTGTGGCTCTGTCAATGGGCAGCGGATGTCGTTTCCAAGTCCAGGCTCTCTAAGCTGCTGTTCAAGGGTAAGCTTCTGTTCGGCGAGGAGTTGGACAAGCTCGTAAAGGATCTTGGGGAGGTTAAGCCCCAACGCTTGCCAGAGGATAGGCTGTGAGCTTCGGCTCACCGGTCTTCGCGGGCACAATCATTTCACCGTTTCTCCAGGAGCAGGGACTTTAGGAGGTATCGCTCCTCCAAGCCTCCGACTCAGCCTAATCGCTCTGGAAGAGGAAGTCAGTCCTTTCGGGGGGCCCGCTCCGGCTCCGACTCCTACTCGGCAGGAGGAAAGTTCTCAGGGACCTCGAGGTCCTCCCGCTGACGGGGCGCTAGGTCCACTCCGGTCTGTGCCGCCCATAGGGGGTCGGCTGGCATTGTTTTCTCAGGAGTGGGCGCGAATTACCTCCGATCTTTGGGTTCTCGACAGCATCTCTCGGGGTTATTACCTCGAGTGCTCTCGCCCGATCCCCGAGGCCTTCCTAGTCTGTCTGGCGGGATCTCCTGAGAAGCGCCGCATCGTCCAGACAACACTCGAATGCCTGCTTCTTTTGAACGCCATACATCCCGTCCCGCCTCTCAAAGAAGGGATGGGTCGGTACTCCATTTATTTTGTGGTGCCCAAGAAGGATGGTTCCTTTCGACCTATTCTATATCTCAAGGGGATAAACCGCAGCCTTCGGGTTCCTCATTTTCGGATGGAGACGTTGTGTTCCGTGATCCAGGCGGTACGCAGGGGCGAGTTCCTGGCATCGCTCGATCTCGCGGAAGCGTACTTTCATATTCCCATCCGCATGGAGCATCAGCGGTTCCTCCGATTTGCGGTTCTAGGCCAGCATTTTCAGTTCCAAGCCATGCCTTTTGGCTTGGCCTCGGCACCACGGACATTTTCCAAGATAATGGTGGTGGTGGCCACGGCCTTACGCAAGCAGGGGATCCAAGTTCATCCTTACTTGGACGATTGGCTGATTCGGGCAGACTCTCTGGCAGAGGCTCGCGAGACGGTAGACCGCGTGGTGGCTTTTCTGGAGGGCCTGGGGTGGGTGATCAATCACTCCAAGAGCTGCCTCCAGCCGTCTCAGGTCCTCGAGTTTCTCGGGGCTCGGTTCGACACTCGCCGCGGGTGGGTGATGCTTACACAAGTTCGCTTCCAGAAAATTGTAGATCAGCTCCAGTGATTCCTGCGGCGAGAAGCTCCTCGAGCTTGGGATTACCTCCAGCTTCTGGGGTCCATGGCGGCTACCATTGATATGGTGCCTTGGGCACGGGCGCATATGCGAGAGTTGCAGAGGGTGCTCCTGTTGCGATGTTCGCCGGTGTCGGAGGATTATCAGGTTCGACTTCCACTTCCACCGTCGGTCCAGCTCAACCTTCGATGGTGGCTCCAGGCACGCAACCTTCTACAGGGGGTTCCGTTGGAGTCTCCACGTTGGCTGCTTCTGACGACGGATGCCAGTCTCTCCGGACGGGGAGCGCTTTGCAGCACACACGCAGCACAGGGGGTCTGGTCGCCTCAGGAGGCCCGCTGGTCCATCAATCGCCTCGAGGCAAGAGCGGTTCGCCTAGTCTTGCAAAGGTTCCTGCCTCTCATACATCGTCAAGCAGGTCGCGTTCTCTCCGACAATGCCACGACGATGGCGTATCTCAACCGCCAAGGGGGTACAAAGAGTCCGGGGGTTTCCAAAGAAATGAGGCTTCTCCTTCCTTGGGCAGAGCGGCATCTCGCCCTTTCGGCGCAGCACATTGCGGGGAAGAGCAACATCGAAGCGGACTTCCTCAGCTGCCATACGCTGTATCCCGGAGAATGGGCTCTGGCGTCGGCGCCTTTTCAGCTGATTGTCCGCCAGCAGTGGATCTCATGGCGACGTGGGAAAATGCAAAAGCACCAATCTTCTTCAGCCGATGGAAAGACAGCAGGTCGCACGGAATAGATGCGTTGTTGCAGCCGTGGCCGGCCCGATTCCTTCTGTATGTCTTCCCTCCATGGTCCATGGTCGGCAAGATTCTTCAACGGATCAGGGAGCATCACGGGCCGGTGATTCTGGTAGCTCCGGATTGGCTTCGCAGGCCCTGGTATGCGGATCTCATCCAGCTTGTGCGAGCAGCTCCTCTGCCGCTTCAGGGTTTTCCAGTGCTTCTGCAGCAGGGGCCAATTGCCATGGAAGACCCAGCTTCTTACTCGCTTACGGCTTGGCTCTTGAACGCCGCAGGCTAGTTCGTAAGGGATATTCGGCTAGCGTGGTATCCACCTTGCTTAAGGCGCGCTGTTCTTCCACATCCTTAGCCTATGCTCGGGTGTGGCATCTTTTCGAATCCTGGTGCTCACAGCGTGGGGTTTCTCCCTGGAGTAGCGGCATTCCTTATATTCTTGCATTCCTCCAGGCCGGCCTGGACAAGGGGCTGGCTCTCGGTACTCTTCGGGTTCAGGTGGCAGCCCTTACATGCTTCCGTGGTCTGGTTTTGGGGCGCTCTATCGCTTTGCATGTCGATGTCTCGCGTTTCCTTAGAGGAGATAAGTCCGTGCGGCCCCCGTGCCGGCCGGTCTTCCCAGCCTGGGATCTCGCCCTGGTCCTCCGGGCCTTGGTGGCTTCGCCTTTTGAGCCGTTATGGGCCTCTTTGCTCAAAGACTTAACCTTGAAGATGGTGTTCCTGGTGGCAATTACCTTAGCGTGGCGCATTTCCGAGCTCCAAGCGCTCTCTTGTCGGGATCCTTATCTTTCTTTCTCGTCAGAGGGAATGACTCTTCAGACAGTTCCATCCTTTTTGCCCAAGGTGGTTATGCCTTTTAATGTCAATCAGCCCCTCTTCTTGCCGTCCTTCTCTCCAGAACAATGTACGGGTCGGCGTCGTCACTTACGTGCGTTAGATCTCAAACGGGTCCTCTGTCAGTATCTTAAGGTCACCAATTCCTTTTGGCAGACGGATCATCTCTTTGTCCTTCTTGCGGACTCCCATCAAGGGTTTGCAGCCTCTAAGGCTACTATCGCCAGGTGGCTAAGAGGAGCTATTGAAGCAGTCTATATTCTTCAGCACAAGTCGGTGCCTGTAGGGCTCCGAGCACACTCCACGCAGGTGCAAGCGATGTCTTGGGCCGAGCGTTCCCATGTGGCACCCCTCAACATCTGCCAGGTGGCGACTTGGTCGTCGCTATCGACTTTTGTCCGTCACTATCGATTGGACGTCCACGCTCGGCAGGAGATGAGTTTTGGCGCGTCAGTGCTTTTGGCGGCTTTGGACCCACCCTAGAGGTCGGTAGCTTGGGTACTGCCCATTTGTCTGGACTGGTCTAGCAGTATGAATTGGAAGGTGAAATTTCAGTTACCGTTAATTTCCTTTCCTAGAATACTGCTAGACCAGTCCAGGACCCACCCTGCTGTCAGTCTCAGTCCTGCTGGTGCAGCGGAGCCGCCGTTCTCTTTTGCTTTTTGTTTTTTCCTTCCAGAGGTCTGGCAAGTGAGCCTCTAGTCCCTTTGTCCTTCTCGGCGGCCTTCAGTTTCTGGGAATGCTTTCAGCACCTTGTACATAGTTGAGGCCGGGTCAGTTGACTGGCTGTATGTAGTTGTTTAGTTTTCATGAAGTTCAGCTTGTGGACGATACTGAGGGAGACCCCTTGGGGTACAGTCTCATCATCTCAGCAGCATCACCAGGGTTCAGCCTATTAGAGCTCTGGTAGAGTTCTCTGTCTCCAGGATCTGCTGGCAGGGGGACACAACCCGTTTGTCTGGACTGGTCTAGCAGTATTCTAGGAAAGGAAATTAACGGTAAGTGAAATTTCACCTTTACGCACATAGATGAATTAGGTCATGTCAGTAAATATGCGAACAGTATGTGTGCTCATGGACATTTTGTGTAGAGCGTGGGAGGAGTTGCAATTTATGGAAGTATTTCATAAACTATGTATATATGCGCTTAAAGAACATTTTAATACACTTTTAGTCTAGGTCATGTTACAAAGTTACTCAGTCTGTGCGTTTTAGTCTGTGTTTTGGGGTATTCTGCATCTTATTGAGACCTGCCCTGGGCGCTGCTGCATTACTCATGTTTAATAATATCAGAATCCTGTTTTGTATAATCTGCTGATATCATAATAACATATCGCCACTTTCTTGTGACATAATATCTCTTGATTTCTTTCTGTTGCCTTTCATGAAGACATTATGGACATGCGCCGACAGGCAAAGCTCTGCTTGTCTTTCCAGCCAACCCTATTGCTCCCCTTGTCCTCTCTTGCCTCTAAAGGCCAAACAATTAACTTAATGACAGAGAAATGACTTCATTAGGAGAGAAGAGGATTTTCTTTGAGAATAGAAATGTCTGCAGGAAGGAGGGAGGGAGGAAATTAGTGTTTTAAAAGTTCATTCAGTCCCCAGTGCTGCTGCTGAATAAAGCCAGGCAGATGGCCAGACTCCCTTAATATAAGAACAGCAGCAGCCACCTCCGGGCAAAGAGGCAGAGAGACAGCAGGAGAGACGAAGGGAAGATCTGCAAAGGACTCCTGAGTGACAGCTTAGCTGGTTTATTTGAACTGATTAACTTAGTGTAACCAGTAGGTTAAAATAAATAGATTACCTGTCTGGTGCCCCAGGAGGGGTGCAGAGCTTCACTCCCAGGCCCCATAGAGAGCACCGGAGACTCAGATAAATTAAAAGAAGTGTAATCCTGGATTTGCAGGCTTTAGAAAGCCTATTTTAATGCTAAAAATGAAGTTTAATTTAAAGACAAGTCCCAGCCCCATAGATAAGCATTGAATGTGCTGCGGAAAGTGCAGGGATCTCTATAGTGGGCAGTCTTTCAGGAGAGAAACTGCAGACCCTGATGCAGGAAGGCAGTATTTAAATTTGCTGCTTCAGAGGCGTATGAGAACAGCACAGAAAACTGAGATATATTCTAATTGGATGTGAAAAAATACTTGCATCTGGAGATATGGAGTTTTTTGTTCTTTTCTACAACAGTGCTGGTGTACTATTTGCAGTTCTAGCAGTGGAAGACCACTAAACAGATGATCTTGGGAGGACTGAAGTGAAACTGAAAGAAGCAATTGAGAGCTGGAAAAGAAGAGGAAAGAAGATCTTTGTGTGCTTTGAAAGTTTAAACTAACTGTAAATTGGGTTAAAAAGGTTTAACTTTGTTAAATCATTGGTCTGCTTATTGTTTGATGTCTGCTTAGAGAAAGAATTGGAAGACAGAGAGTTAACAGACTCTGAGTTTTATTACTTGTGCCCTGTGTTTAAAGCACAGATTTGCTGGGTACAAGCTATATTGGAGGGAAAGGATTTGTTCAAACATCTTAGAGCAGAACTTTGCTGACTCTGTTTTCATTTAAAAAGTTCTGGTTTTGGACATAACTAAGAGAGAGTGTATAAGGAAGGAAAAGAAGGGAGCTTCTTTAAGAATTTTTTTTTGAAGTACTGAAAAGCTTCTGTTGAGAAATAATCAAAATCCCGAAAAAGGGTTTCTTGGAACAGGGTTTGAAAAGAAACAGGGAAACCTTTCCCTAAAATGGTGTATCACAGTTATTTTTTAGGTTTAGAGCCTGATTTACTAATGGGCCGGAGGTAGGGAGTGGTGCTTCACCCTCTGACCACTTGCATTTTCCCTCTCCCCCAACAACTTGAGAAATTGGGAAGGAAAGCTGTGTTGAGTTCCTCTAAGGAAGTTAAGATTACTGGAAGCTGAAACTATAAAGAAGCTCTTTGGAAAATATAGATGTTTAATCCTGTGAAGGAATCCAGATAGCTCTGCTGAGTCTGGGCAGTTTAGAATCCTAAGGGTAGTGACACTGCTGCATGCTATTGGAAGCAGTGCAGAGGGAGAGAGAGAGGCACTGGTTTTAGACTTCTGGCAGAAGGGCACTGCCTATTTAAGGCTTAAACTGGAAATTCCTGAGCTCTTAAAGGAAAACCTTTTAGGACTGTGAAAGGTGTGTCTGGACAGTGTTTGTGTGGGCTTAGATAGGGGCATCCAATTATATTTTATTTTTGGATAGGAGTAGGGACATAGTAACATAGTATATGATGGCAGATAAAGACCAGTATGGTCCATGTAGTCTGCCCATCAAGACAGCAAGAGTAGGTGCACTTGCTGCTCCGTGCAGGTCACCCCTCCCCATGCCTTTGTTTAGGGGTGTACCCACCGCTCCGTGCAGGTCACCCATATTTGTTGAAATAGAAGACACAGTTAAGGTAATTTTGATTTTATCCTGTTGCTGTAAAGGGATCCACTGTGTCTGTCCCATGCCATTTTGAATTCTGTCACTGTATTTGCCCCATCACTTCAGTCGGGAGGGCATTCCAAGCATCCACCACCCTTTCATTGAAAAAATATTTCCTGACATTGCCTTACAGTTTACCCCCTTGCAGTTTCATGTTATGTCCTCTAATTTTACAGCTTCCCCATCTTTGGAAAATGTTTGTTTATTTATTTATTTTTATATATTTATGTAATGTCTCTTCTATACCGCGCTATTCCCATTAGTGCAGTTTACATTTAACAGAACCTTATACAATGCAGTCGGGCTACATTATATTTCCAATAAAACAGGAGCTAGAACTTGGACCTAACTGGTGTAACTTTCTACAAAATTATTTACACTAATAAATATTGTACATACTGATATTTACATGGAGTTGCACCTAAGAGGCTAGCTGCTCTATAGCGTGCTGGGTGTGGTGTTAGAGAGGTCTTGGTGTTTGCTCAATAATACTCTTTAAGTATTTAAAGGTTTGAATCATATCTTCCCTATCCCTTCTCTCCTCTAGAGTGCACATATTTAGGTCTTCAAGTCTCTTCTCATATGTCTTCTGATGCAGGCTCCACCTGTGGCTGGGCCATGAAGTATCAGCACAGGCATGGATAGACCACCTTGGCATGGGAAGAAAAGTCCTCCAGGTCTAGCATTACATCTTTGAGGAACATGCTCATATAAGTCTAGTAGGCCAGGATTCAGGTAATCGGCATGGACCCCTGGAAGCATTTCCTTCTGAAGGAATCCAGGATCTAAGTCTCATGACGCAGTGGGATCGAGGCGTGCTCTTTGCACATTTCAGGGCTGATTCAACCACATGTGCAAGGGAGCCTTACCATGGTTTGTGTGATGCCTGGTTCAGAAGGACAATGGATTGGTTGAGGTTGAATGCTGAGACTACCTTCAGTATAAAGCAGGGATGTGTGCAGAACAACAACTGGTTCTGGTGAAACATTGTATATTGAAGGTGAGCAACCAGAGCTTGTAGCTCACGGATGCGTCATGCCAACATGACAGCCACTAGGAAGAAGACCTTCCAGGTCAAGAACTTCAGCGAGCATGAGCCTAGGGACTCGAAAGGGGCCAGCTTTAGCTGGCCGAGGACCGCATCGAGGTCCTAAGCAACCATAGAGGGTTTGAGTGAAGCTTTAGGAGACTTGAGTGGAGGCTTTGAGAAGAGCAGGCCCTTCATGAACCGGGCCAACAGTGGCTGTACCAAAACAGGCTTTCCCTCACAGTCGCAATGGTAAGCCCCAATCACGCTGAGTTGGATTTGCACAGAGTTAGACTATAGCCTGGAGTTGGAGAGATGCAGGAGATACTCCAGCAGCTGCTCCATCAGACAGGGGAAAGGGTCCAAAGCCCTACTCGCACACCAGATGGTAAACTACTGCCATTTGAGTGCATAGACTTTGCACGTCGAGTTCTTGTGGGATGCCAACAGGACATCAGTGACACCTTCAGGGAGATCAAGCTCCATGAGGACTACCCTCTCAGCATCCACGCTGTGAGTGCCAATGAGTGGACATTGTAACCCAAATGCCCTTAAATGCAGAGCAAACAGAGCTTAAAGATTCCAAACTACCCCTGCCTACCGATAACCAGATTAATATGAATAAAATAGAATGCAATTTCTAAAACGTTTGTATGCAAATGCTAGAAGTCTAAAAAATAAGATGGGAGAGTTAGAATATATAGCACTAAATGAGAGGTTAGATATGATTGGTATCTCAGAGACCTGATGGAAGGAGGACAACCAGTGGGACACTGTAATACCTGAGTACAAATTATATCACAATGATAGAGTAAATCAAATTGGTGGAGGGGTTGTACTCTATATTAGAGAGGGCATTGAATGACACAGGATTAAAGTTTTGCTGGAAACAAAATAAACTGTAGAATCTCTATTGACTGAAATTCCATGTAAAGAGGGGAAGGCAATGGCAGTGGGGGTGTACTACCAACCATCTGACCAGAATGAACAAATGGATAATGAACTGCTCAAAGAAATCAGGGAAACAGTAATAATGGGTGATTTCAATTACCCTGGTATCGATTGGGTCAGTGTCATAGCATGACTTGCTATGGAGATAAAGTTTCTAGATGAAATAAATGACTGCTTCTTGGAGCAGCTGGTTCATGAAGCGACAAGAGGGGAAGCCATTTTGGACCTAGTCCTTAGTGGAACACAAGATCTAGTGCAAGAGATAAGGGTATTGGGGCCACCTGGTAACAGTGATCATAGCATGATTGCATTTGATTTACTGTAATAAATGGAGGAAGGACAGTAAGGAATTCCACAATAAAATGAGGAAAATAGTCAAGAAAAAACTAAAAAGAGCCGCTGCAAAGGTTAAAGATTTACATCAAGCATAGGTGTTGTTTAAAAATACTATCTTGGAAGCCCAGACCAGCTGTATTCCATGCTTTAAGAAAAGAGGAAGTCCATAGCAGGAAGTTTTTCTCTCAATAAATGAGGTGCTCTGGTCTAGCTGGTGGAAGAGAATTTACAGGAACTGCTCAAGTTTGCAGGACTGTGGACGCCCTTCTTTAAGAGTACGATGTTTTTAACATAATTCTATTTGTGTGAAATTGTTTTATTACTTATTATTACTCTCTCTCTCTCTCCCATTGCTTTGAGTGAAGGGATGAAGCCCAAGAACCCAGGTTCTGTTGCTGGTGAGGGGTGAAGCAGGGTACATTCAGTTCTAGCTGGATGTTTGAGGGAAGGGAATTCCAGAGTGATGGACTGAGATAGAAGAAAGTAGAGCTGTGAGTGGAGTCCAGGTAAGCTTGGGAAACAGAGAGGAGATAAAGCCGATTGAAGTGGAAGGAGTGTAAGCCGTGGGAGGAGGTGTGGAACTGAAAGGAGTTAGCCAAGTATTGGGGAATAAGGTTATGGAAAGCTTTATGGGTCAGAATGAGTATCTTATACCTGATGCGGAATTTGACTGGGAGCCAGTGTAAGTGAAGAAGTAGTGGAGTGATGTGATCATAGCGGGATGTATGGTGAATTATCTGAGTGGCAGTATTTTGCAGGAACTGAAGATGATGGAGTTGATAGAGAGGGAGGTCAGCAAAGATAACATTACAGTAATCAATTCGGGAAACTACTAAGGTCAGAAGGAGAGCAGGGAGTGGGGAGGGTGTTAGAAAAGGATGAACAGATCTTATTTGCAGAAGAGGAAAAAAGCAATGGCATATGGTGATAGATAAATGTTCCTGGAAAGATAAAGCAGAGTCAAGTGTTATTCCAAGATATTAGATGGAAGAGGCTAGTGGAATTGAGACGCCTGAAACAGAGGGTCAATAGAGGGACAGGATGGACCATGAGAGAACCAGATAGCTGATGTTTTGGAGGGGTTAAGATGAAGGAAGTTTGAGGCAAGCCAATCAGAGACAGGGTCAAACAGTAATTTAGAGGGAGCAGATCAGGAGTGTAAGAATCAGTGTGGTGAACTATGAGAATATTGTCAGCAAAATAGCACACAGAGAAGCCAGACTGCTGATTCAACAGTGCCAGGAGGCTAGGAAAGCATTAGAAAGTAGAGGGGTGAGCACCGAACCCTGAGGTACACTACAATGTAGGGGGGTGGGATCAGATGAGATGGTGCCAGTTGTGAAAGAGAAAGACCAAAGAGAGAGGAAAGAGTGAAACCGATGAAGGACTAGGATACCAGCTTCCCACAGACGAGACAAAAGAGTACAGTGGTCAATCAAGTCAAAAGCAGAGAACAGATCAAGTGAAACGGCAAGGCTATCATCACCATGTTGGTAGAAGACATGCAGTTCACTGAGGAAAGAGAGCAGGATGGATTCTGTGCTGTGGTCAGGTCCAAAGCCAGATTGATGAGGGTATAGGAAATATGTGGACTCAAGAAGACAGGACAGCTGGGTGAAAACAAATTTTTCAAGAGTTTTTGATGCAAATGGTAAGTTAGAAACAGGGCGATAGTGTGCGGACAACGTGGGATCAAGAGAAGGTTTCTTAAGTAGCGGCCGGACTAATGCATGCTTCCAAGTAGAGGGAAAAGTTCCAGACTAGAATTGATGATAGTAAGTAGGACTGGTAAAAGTGTGAAAGATGGTTCTGATAGCCAAGCAAAAGGGGTCAAAGGGACTAGTGGTTTTGTGACAGATGGGGATGCCACCTAAGGCCTCCATCACTGGAGTCACCCCAAGGAGCTCACCGAAGGAGCACAGTCTGCTCCTTGAGCATGTTCCTTCGTGCGTGCGCCGGCATCGCACTGAACACCGCTGGTGTCTGGCTTAAATATTCCTGGTGCAGTGAGAGGGTACCTGTTGGATCACGGCTGCGTCACTTCCGGGAGGACAAGCTGTGAATCAGCAAGGCTGCAGAGACAAAATAGCAGGGAGATCAGCACAGCAGGCAAACAACGGTAGAAGCAAGGCATCTTGAAGGTGTAAACAAACAGACAACGGTGAGCCAGTAGATATAGCGTATCTGAATTTTCAGAAAGCCTTTGACAAGGTCCCTCATGAGAGACTCCAGGTGACATTAAAAAGTCATGGAATTGGAGGCAGAGTACTATTGTGGATTAGGAGCTGGTTAAAAGGTAGAAAGCAGAGGGTTGGGCTAAATGGCCAATTTTCCCAATGGAGAAAGGTGAATAGTGGGGTACCCCAGGGATCTGTGCTGGGTCCGCTACTTTTGAACATATTCGTAAATGACCTGGAAATGGGAATATTGAGTGAGGTAATCAAATCTGCAGATGACACAAAATTATTCAAAGATGTTAAAACCCATGAGGATTGTGAAAAATTGTAAGAAGACATTGATAAATTGGATGACTGGACGTTCAAATGGCAGAAGAACTTTAATGTGGACAAGTGCAAAGTTATGCACCTAGGAAAGAACAACCCCAAACTATTGTTACACGATGCAAGGTTCCACCCCCCAGGAAAAAGATTTAAGTATCATTGTGGATAACACATTGAAACCCTCCATCCAGTGTGCAGCAGTGATCAAGACGGCAAATAGAATGCTAGGAATCATAAGGAAAGGAATGGAGAATAAAACAAAGGATATTATAATGCCTCCATATCATTCCATGGTGCGACCACTTCTTGAATACTGTGTGCCATTCTGGTTGCCGTATCTTAAAAAGGATATAGCGTAATTAGAAAAGATACGGAGAAGAGTCACCAAAATGGTAAAAGGGATGGAAGGATACCTCTTTGAGGAGAGACTTAAAAGGTTAGGGCTCTTCAACCTGGAAAGAGACGGCTGAGGGGAGATATGATAGAGGTTTATAAATTAATGAATGGAGTGGAACGGGTAAATGTAGATCGGTTGTATACGTCTTCAAAAAGTAGAAAGACTAGGGGACAAGCAATGAAGCTACAATATAGTCTATTTAAGACTAATGAGAAAATATTTTTTCAATCAATGGGTAATCAAACTCTAGAATTCGTTACTGGAGAACGTAGTAAAAGCTGTTAGTGTAGATGGGTTTAAAAATGCTTGGACAAGTTCCTGGAGGAAAGGTCAATAAATCATTCTTAAAGAGGACCCGGGAAATCCGCTGCTTGTCCAAATAGAAACACTGTGGAACCTGTGTGCCTTTTGGGAACCTGCCAGGTACTTATGACCTACATTGGCCACTGTTGGAAACAGGATACTGGGCTTGATGGACCTTGGTCTGACCCCGTAAGGCATATCTTATGTTCTTATATGGATGAGAAATCAGTATAAATGAAACACTGATGTTCAGTGACGGCACTCGTGCATCTCCCGCAGTTAAAGATCCAGATAACTTTAAATAAACTTCTTATCCTTCTAAGGTTAAACCTGCTGTTTATGTTTTGGCCCTTTGATACTTAGGGGCCAATATTCAAATGCAAATATCTGAACGTTATTCAGCTGCCCCAGCTGTGGATACTCAGTGGAACATTCCATTGTGACCATCCAGGCCCCCGTGTGTCCGATCAGAATCAAGGCGCCCAGATGTAGACCCAATTCTGATCCCCCTAGAGGCCAGATGTGCCTGCGGGATCAGAATCGGGTCTAGGGCCTGAATGTGCAGACTGGGCCCTGATTCCCATTGGCCTGCACGCACAGCAGATCCCCAGCTACCTCAGTCAGGCTCCTGAATGGAGCCGCAGTGACATTGTGTCCCATCACCGTAGCAGTGTGACTCCATTCAGGAGCTGTGAATGCCGCCACCACCGATTTACTATGTTCACTGCAGCTGGACCCTCGATCCGGCCTCCCATGGCCAGGGTCCAGCTGCGGGGAATTTCCTGTACCCCCCTACCCTTTGTTCCCGGCCCGGCAGCAGGATCCCGTGACGTCCAGGGGGACTTATTCCACCTCTGCGGTGAAATCTGTCCCCCGTCTAAGTTCTCCGGCCCTGGACATACAGGGCAGATCTCAGAATCGGCCATGTACATCCGGGGTCGCAGACCATCCGTGCCCTGCCCTTGATCCACCTCAGGAATGCCCCCTCCCACCCCCGCCTAAGCCTCCCCATACAAATGTGTTGATCGTACGGGGAGGCTTTTGCTGGGGCCGGCAGGGAAGTGAATAGCAGGAATGGGACATCCACAGGACAGAATTACCCCCATAGCGTCACAGAGGTAACTAGGGAGGGAGCTTGAGTGCTGCTACGAATCAATATTCAGTCTACTAACTAAATAACTATCCGGAGAAAGTTGGGACTGCAAAACAGCTTTTTGCTACCCAGAGAACAATATCAATATCCAGACAGTGGTCAGATACTGATGCTGAATCCAGATTCATTTCAGTCACGTACGTTGGTGTTTTAAAATTCTTTAAAAAAAAAAAAAGGTCAGCAACAGAGGCTGGATATCGCCACTGAATGGATAACCTTTATCGGCCCCCTTAACCTTCTGTAAAGCATATCCCTTTTTAAAATGGATATCGTTGACCCTTTAATGATTGAAATGGCAAAGTTACCCATCTAAGTCCCCAATAGGAGGGCACTTATGTGGTGATTATGCCACTGGGCGCAATAGAGCTCTGCAATCCAGAGAAATTTCCTAATACATGAGCATCTGCCTCTTCTGCATTATTGTGTCTCTTCCCTTCTCTCCCCTCTCAGTTCCAGCAAAGTTTAAATAGTGGAAGCTTTGCAAGGTCCATTTAGTAAATGTTTTGCTCATATCTGGATTACAAAATCTGTTTTGATTTTGCAAATTCTTTCTCTGGAGGAGAAACAAACCCTTTCTAGAACTGAGACTGGGAGTGAAAGTCGTGAAATGCAGAATTGCTTGGGCTCCTTCCGTCATTAATCTGTCTACTGAAGCTTTCCTCTCTTATGCTTTAATTCACTTATAATTATAACCTGATTTCTTACTCTCCTGTCAGCATGTGGCATTAAATGAGAGTTTAAAACTGGCATCTAGATTCTCTGACATTGCTGCTGCATTTTTGCTGAATGAATAGTGCGACAAGGTGGGGGAGACAAGTTTCTGAACCTGTTCCCTCCTGGCATTCCTCTTCATGGTGAGGGAGCCTCTTTCTCTTATCATCTCGTCATCTGAAGAACACATTTGATTAGAAAACGCTCTTTAACAGTGATTACCCATTTCCATCTCTGTCTGGATGGCCTGCCTTCCCTTAATTCCAGTTTGTCTCATCGGCAAAAGCTTTCTGATTGATTTGTGTTATCATAAGTGACAGGGGGTTCAGACTGCTGGATACACGTTGGCACCTCTTGGCACAGCTGGGGAAGGCGCCGCTGCAGCTCATGGGTTGAATCTCGGTAGTGGAGCCTGCAGGATCTAAGAGTGAATCCTGGGATCCTCAGAGCATTTGCTACATGGATGTCCTATTGAGCAAAGAACTGTCACAGCAGACCAGTGAAGTCTGGCAGTGGAAAAAGAGACGAGAATATGATGTAAGGAAAGAAGAAAAAAACAGAGAGGACAAAGATGGGAGAATGAGAAAGAGAAATGGAGAGAAGAATGCAGGAGAGAGGAAATGTACCAAGTCCATGAGCCATTACAAACTTACCAGAGATCTGTGAAAAGCAAAATGAGACCCTGTCAATTAATGTCAGCCTCTTAGAGCAAATCGACTTCATTCATGCCAAATTGCTTCTAAATGGCTGGATGCCATGTTTCCTGCTGAGCACCGAGAGCTGGAAGCAGCAACAGCTCCTCTGTATCAAAGATACAAATTACTCTAACTCCGATAAATGCACGGGGGCCAAGACTTCTCCAGTACTGATGCATCCCTGTGGTTCAATCGCAAGTATCGTCAGCTGCTGAGTCCTGTCCCAGACTCCACCGACACATCATAGCTCTACCCCAGCTCTCCATCCGGACTCTCCCTTTTAAAGAATTTAAGTTGCTCTGTTTTCTTTCTACAATTTTGAATGGTTTGTGCCCTTCATACCTGACTTCCCTCATATAGTGTTCATAGCAGTAACTTAAAAATTCCTGCAATTTCTGATTTCAGATTATTGGCAATGCACGATAGATCGATTTTGGAAGCTGCACAGGAATTATAGAATAATTTGCCATTAGAGGCTGGTGGAGATGCAGAAAGCTCAGGAAAACCTGTTTCTTTATAGAATATATCAGTAATTCAATCAGAGTCAGCACTGACTGACTGACTGACTGACTGGATGGCATGCACACACAGACACAGACAGACACAGACAGACACACAGAGACACAGACTCAGACCAACACACAGACACAGACAGACAGCCACACACAGACACAGACTCAGACTGACACACAGACATAGACAGAGACACAGACAGACACAGACAGACACACAGACACAGACTCAGACAGATGCACACAGACAGACACAGACAGAGACACAGACAGACACACAGAGACACAGACACAGACAGACACACAGAGATATAAAGACAGAGACATAGACAGAGACACAGACAGAGACACACTCAGAGACACAGACAGACAGACACAGATAGACACACAGAGACACAGACAGACAGATAGACACACACACACACACACACACAGACACAGACCGATGAAATGCTCAAAGAAATCAAGGAAGCTAACAAAAGTTACAGCGCAGTAATAATAATGGGTGATTTCAATTACCCCGGTATTGACTGGGTCAGTGCCATGGCAGGAAATGCTAGGGAGATAAACTTCCTAGATGAAATAAATGACTTCTTCTTGGAGCAGCTGGTTCATGAACTGACCAGAGGGGAAGCCATATTAGACCTAGTCCTTAGTGGAACACCAGATCTACTGCAAGAGATAAGGGTGTTGGGGCCACTTGGCAATAGTGATCATAGCATGATCGCCTTTGATTTAATTAGTGGAGGAGAGATAGTAAGGAAATCCACAGTACTACCTTTTAACTTTCGAAAGCGAAACTTTGACAAAATGAGGAAAATAGTTAAGAAAAAAATAAAAGGAGCAGTTGCAAAGGTAAAGGACTTACATCAAGCTTGGGTGTTGTTGAAAAATACTATCTTGGAAGCCCAGACCAGCTGTATTCCACGCTTTAAGAAAAGTGGAAGGAAGTCCAAAAAACTGCCAGCATGGTTTGAAGGGGAGGTCAGAGAGGCTGTTGTTGCCAAAAAAGCATCTTTCAGGAAATGGAAAAAAGAGCCAAACGACGAAACCTGGAAACAGCACAAGCACTGGCAAATGCAAGGCATTGATAAGGCAGGCAAAGGGAGAATTTGAGAAGAAGCTTGCTGCGGAAGCAAAAACGCGAAATAAAGACTTTTTCAAGTACATTCGTAGCAAAAAACCTGTGAGAGAGTCAGTTCGTCCATTAGATGATCGAGGGGTTAAAGGGAAGAATTGTAGGAAATATTGATACATCGGGAAGATGTATTACAACTATTAGATAAACTGAAGAGTAGCAAATCACCTGGGCCGAATGGTATACATCCAAGGTGATTTGCTATTCTTCAGTTTATCTAATAGTTGTAATACATCTTCCCGATGTATCGATTTTTCCTTCAATTCTTCTGCACCTTTAAATACCACTTCAGTCATGGGTAACATCCCTACATCTTCCTCAGTAAAGACCGAAGCAAAGAATTCATTCAGTCTCTCCGCTATCGCCTTGTCGCCTCTTAGTGCCCCTTTAACCACTCTATCATCTAATGGACCAACTGACTCTCACAGGATTTTTGCTACGAATGTACTTGAAAAAGTCTTTATTTCGAGTTCTTGCTTCCGCAGCAAGCTTCTTCTCAAATTCTCCCTTTGCCTGCCTTATCAATGCCTTGCATTTGACTTGCCAGTGCTTGTGCTGTTTCCAGGTTTCGTCCTTTGGCTCTTTTTTCCATTTCCTGAAAGATGCCACTGCTCCTTTTAGTTTTTTCTTAACTGTTTTCCTCATTTTATCATAGTCTCCCTTTTGAAAGTTAAAAGGTAGTACTGTGGATTTCCTTACTATCCCTCCTCCACTAATTAAATCAAAGGCGATCATGCTATGATCGCTATTGTCAAGTGGCCCCAACAACCTTATCTCTTGCACTAGATCTGGAGTTCCACTAAGGACTAGGTCTAACATAGCTTCCTCTCTGGTTGGTTCATGAACCAGCTGCTCCAAGAAGCAGTCATTTATTTCATTTAGGAACTTTATCTCCCTAGCATGTCCTGCCTTGAGACCATGGTGAGACCGCATCTTGAATATTGTGTGCAATTCTGGTCGCCGTATCTTAAAAAGGATATAGTGTTATTAGAAAAGGTTCAGAGAAGAGCCACCAAAATGGTAAAGGGGATGGAAGGATACTCCCATGAAGAAAGGCTAAAAAGGTTAGGGCTCTTTAACCTGGAAAAGAGATGGCTGAGGGGAAATATGATAGAAGTCTATAAATTAATGAATGGAGTGGAACAGGTTAACTTTCGAAAAGGAGACTATGATAAAATGAGGAAAACAGTTAAGAAAAAACTAAAAGGAGCAATTGCAAAGGTTAAAGACGTACATCAAGCTTGGGTGTTGTTGAAAAATACTATCTTAGAAGCCCAGACCAGCTGTATTCCACGCTTTAAGAAAAGTGGAAGGAAGTCCAAAAAACTGCCAGCATGGTTTAAAGGTGAGGTCAGAGAGGCTGTTGTTGCCAAAAAAGCATCTTTCAGGAAATGGAAAAAAGAGCCAAACGACGAAACCTGGAAAACAGCACAAGCACTGGCAAGTCAAATGCAAGGCATTGATAAGGCAGGCAAAGGGAGAATTTGAGAGGAAGCTTGCTGCAGAAGCAAAAACACGAAATAAAGACCTTTTCAAGTACATTCGTAGCAAAAAACCTGTGAGAGAGTCAGTTGGTCCATTAGATGATAAAGGGGTTAAAGGAGCACTGAGAGGCGACAAGGCTATAGCGGAGAAATTGAATGAATTCTTTGCTTCAGTCTTTACTGAGGAAGATGTAAGGATGTTACCCTTGACTGAAGTGGTATTTAAAGGTGCGGAAGAATTGAAGGAAATATCGATACATCGGGAAGATGTATTACAACTATTAGATAAACTGAAGAGTAGCAAATCACCTGGGCTGGATGGTATACATCCAAGGGTGTTGAAAGAACTGAAATATGAGATTGCAGACCTGCTATTAGTAATCTGTGAACTATCATTAAAATCATCTCTAATACCTGAAGATTGGAGGATCGCCAATGTAACACCAATTTTTAAAAAGGGTTCCAAGGGTGATCCAGGAAACTACAGACCGGTGAGCCTGACATCAGTACCGGGAAAAATGGTAGAAACCATTATAAAGAATAAAATTACTCAGCATGTAGATAGTCATGACCTAATGGGAGACAGCCAACATGGCTTTAGACAAGGAAGATCTTGTCTTACTAATCTGTTATGTTTTTTTGAAGGAGTGAATAAACAGGTGGACAAAGGTGAGCCGGTTGCTATTGTGTATCTGGACTTTCAGAAAGCCTTTGACAAGGTCCCTCATGAGAGACTTTTGGCAAAACTAAAGAGACATGGGATAGGAGGCAGTGTACTATTGTGGATCAGGAACTGGTTAAAAGATAGGAAGCAGAGGGTAGGGCTAAATGGCCAATTTTCCCAATGGAGAAAGGTGAATAGTGGTGTACCCCAGGGATCTGTGCTGGGTCCGCTGCTTTTTGACATATTCATAAATGACCTGGAAAGTGGAATAACGAGTGAGGTTATCAAATTTGCAGATGACACAAAACTATTTAAAGTTGTTAAAAACCCAAGAGGATTGTGGAAAATTGCAAGAGGATCTTGATAAATTAGAAGACTGGGCATCAAAATGGCAGATGAAATTTAATGTGGACAAGTGCAAGGTTATACACCTAGGGAAGAACAACCCAAACTATGGTTACACGATGCAAGGTTCCACATTAGGAACCACCACCCAGGAAAAAGATTTAGGCGTCATTGTGGATACCATGTTAAAACCCTCGGCCCAGTGTGCAGCGGCGGCCAAGAGAGCAAATAGAATGCTAGGTATGATAAGGAAAGGAATGGAAAATAAAACAAAAGATATCATAATGTCTCTATATCGTTCCATGGTGAGACCGCACCTTGAATATTGTGTGCAATTCTGGTCGCCATATCTTAAAAAGGATATAGCGATTTTAGAAAAGTTTCAGAGAAGAGCTACCAAAATGGTAAAGGGGATGGAAGGATACTCCTATGAAGAAAGGCTAAGACAGACAGAGAGGTACATAGACGAGACCTACAGGGATATAGTCCTGAAGTCCCACCTTCAGTCTGGCAGCATCCCTGTTGCCATGGAGGAGAGAGGTCACGTGACAGGAGAGCATCACCCTGGTGTCGCAGGAAGTGATCCTGTAACTAGGACCTGTCCTCCAGGTGATGTAAAACCCTCTCACACCGAGGAAGTTTCTCCAGGGCCATGTGCCCATGAGGGAAGGGTTAGAATAGCCGTTATAGTTGGTGATTCGATCATTAGGCATGTAGATAGCTGGGTGGCTGGTGGACGTGAGGTTCACCTGGTAACATGCCTGCCTGGTGCGAAGGTAGCGGACCTCACGCTCCACCTAGATAAGGTCCTAGATAGTGCTGGGGAGGAGTCTGCTGTCTTGGTACACGTCGGTACATTTGATTTAATTTATTTATTTATTTATTTAACATCTTTTATATACCGCGCTATTGTCATCAGCTCGGTTTACATGGAACAAAACATATGCATACATAGAACTGAAAAATGTATTTTACAGGTAACAGGGTTTTTTAAACTTGGGAATAACAGGGTAAAGCTATATAAACTAGCTAACTATTTACAGAATATTCAAGTACGTTATTCAAATCTGGATATATCAATTGGATAATGTCATAGTGGGAAAGTGGCTGTAATATACTTTCATGTGCAAAAGATTAGATTGGGAAATAGCTTTGGAAGAGATGATGTTTGAGGCTTTTTCTGAATTGCGTTAGGCTATTGATAACTCTCAGTTCTAGTGGAAGGGCATTCCAGGCTATTGGGGCATGGATACTGAAGGCTCTTTTAGTTGTTTCCTTCGTATATCTGGCTGTTTGTTTAGGGATTATTAGTGTATTTATTGCAATTGACCTTCTAGATCTATTGGGAGCCTGTGGGTGTACAAGGTTGGTAATGGTTAATGGTGCTTGCTTGTTTATGGTTTTGAAAGTAGTGGTTAATATCTTGTAGTGGATTCGTGCTTTGGTTGGTAGCCAGTGGAGTCTTTTTAGGATTGGGGTTATGTGGTCTGTCTTTGATACTCCTTCAAGTACTCTGGCAGCAGTGTTCATCGCCAGTTGGAGAGGATTTAATGTTGCTTGAGGGAGTCCGTAAAGAATTGCATTTGAAAAGTCAATGTGGGGCATTATCAGGGCTTGATAGATGGTTCTGAAATCTGAGGGTTCCAGTAGGGGTCGCAGGTGGCGCAATGTGCGTATCTTGTGATATATTAGTTTTGTTATGTTTTTTATGTGGGCTTTCATGTTGAGGCGCTGGTCGAGGGTTTATACCTAGGTAGCGTAATGTAGGTTTTACTGTTAATTCCTTATCGTTTATCTTTAGGGAGGTAGGGGGTGTGAAGTTTTGGTTCCTTGTTATAAACATCACATCAGTCTTGCTATGGTTGATTTTCAGATTTTGGGAGAAGAGCCAATCTTCTACTGCTTCGAAGCATGCTATCAATGATGTATAATCGGGTTGGTTGATGGAGAATGGCATGTATAGTAGAATGTCATCTGCATATGCTAAACAGGTGACATTAAAGGAACGAATGAGGTCACAAATGGGTTGCATGTATATGTTAAACAATAACGCTGATAGAGAAGAACCTTGTGGTACCCCTTGATCTTGAAGAAATGGTTCAGAAGTGGTTTCGTCGATTCGTACTTGTTGCCAGCGGTTTGTTAGATAGGATATACACCAATCTAGTGCGGCTCCAACTATTCCTTTTTCCTTAAGACGGTTGATAAGTATTTGGTGGTTTACTGAGTCGAACGCCGCTGAGATGTCCATGAATATAAGTATGAATCCTTGGTGAATGTTATCCATTCCTGTGATTAGGGTGTTGAATAGTGTTATGAGAAGGGTCTCAACTCCGTGAGATTCTCTAAAGCCGTGTTGTGCAGGGTCAAGTGGAGCTTCAGAGTCTATGTGTTGTTGTATTTGCCTTTGGACTACTTTCTCAATTATCTTCGCTAGGAGTGGGATACTGGATATTGGCCTGTAGGATTCTACTTTTAGAGGGTCTAATTTGTTGTTTTTTAGTAATGGTCTAATTGAGGTTTGTTTGAGGCTTTGAGGAAAGGTTCCAGTTGAGAAAGATTGTTCAAGGATATTCTGTATAAAGAAGCTTATTTCATGTTTGAGATTTTTTATCCAGGCTGCCGGGCAGGGATCGCTTGCAGCAGTGGTGGCATTTATTGATGCAATAGTATTTTCAATTTCTTTGATTGATAGTGTATTAAATTTAGTCAGGGTGGTTGACTGTGAATACTTATCATTCTTTGTTGGTCCAGAGGTACAGATGTTGGATGTTTTTGTCATCTTTGACTTTAGGTATATAGCATATTCTTGAGGGTGTATTGTTTGTATTTGTTGAGGTGTCGGTTCCTTTGCCATTGTTCTTACAATGTTGAAGAGATCGTGATGTTTATTTAATGATTTCTTTAGTAGGTTAGTATGGTATTGTTTCCTTCGATCTGCTATTTCTTGACGGTGCTTTTCTAAGTATTTGCAGTACTCTGTGTATGCTTCATTAGAGCGTGATCTTCTCCAGTATTTCTCGAGTTTTCGAAGATGTAGGAGGGATGTTCTTAGCTCCTTGGAGTACCAAGCTACATGTGTACGTTGGTTGTTCTTTTTCGCTTTGTTTGATGGTTGTGAGTTGGATCTGAGAGATTGCTCCCAAGTGTTGATTAGATTGTCCAGGTCGGGTTTAGATGCTTGTAGTGTTGGGAGAAGATTATTAAGTATTTCCTCTTTGACAAAGGGGCGAAACCTCCTAGATGTTGGTTTATCATGAGTAGGTTTGGGGTTAGATGGACTGGAGGAGTTGGGGATTTTGAATAAAATTAGACTATGGTCGGACCAAGGTACTGGTATTATGGATAGGTCATAGTTATGGTTGGTGTCTGATGTAGCTTGTGGGACAAATATCAGGTCAAGGGTGTTTCCCATATTGTGAGTGGGGTCTTTGACTATTTGGTTGTATCCAAGGTTGTCAATTGCTTCTATAAATGCTGTAGTTTGCGAGTCCTGAAGGGAGGGGAGGTTGAAATCTCCCAGTATCCAATTATATAGTTTTGGCTTTTCTGTGTTGCAGGCAAGGTCAACTATCGATGGCAGATCATCAGCTGATGATGTAGGAGCTCTATAAACTAGGCTGATTGAGTGCACATTGTTTGATATGTTTAGTATATTTAGGTGTGCTGAACTAATACTGTTGTTAATTTGAAACTGTAGTTGGTTGTTAGAGATAATAAGTACTCCGCCTCCTCTTTGTTGGTTCCTATGGCACGTGTGAATAGAGAATCCTGGCGGTAGCATCTGGTTAAGAATGACATTGTCAGAATCTGTTAGCCAGGTTTCTGTGATCAACAAGATGTCAAGGTTATGTGTGGTGATGAGATTAGACATCAGAGGCCATTTTGTGCGAATAGATCTTATATTGATAAGAGCACAGTGTAATGGTGGATAGTATTGTTGTTTTGGTTTAGGTTTTTTGGTGATCTGAAGGGCAATATGAAGTAGATGTGAGTGATGTGTATGGTTAACGTTTGTTTGATTTATGTAAGTCTTGTTTGACCATCTCTTCCAATTATAACTTAATATTGGTATGGATTGTTGGTCATCGTTAAAGGCACTCGCTTGGCCAGATAGTGCAGTGAGAAGGTAGGTGATGGTAATGGTTACTAATGTGTGTATCTCTAAGGAGAACATTGTGTGTTCTGAGGAGCTGTGGTGTTGCTAGTTGTGGATGTTGCAGACTGAGGGCTTGGGTTGTAGTATTTGTGGCTAATATTGATGGGGCTGTAATTATGGTGAAACAGGGTATCAAAGTATGATTATATGTTGAGAAGACCAGTATTTGCAAATTTATGGGTGATGATAACAGTGTGACGCTCTATCTAGTGCTAGCAGTATGGCTTTCTGGGTAATAACATCAGTATGTCTCTCTAGCTACTGACAACAGTATATTATTGAGTGATGATACAGTATGTAACAATAGTAACTAATAACATCAGTATGTCTCTCTAGCTACTGACAACAGTATATTATTGAGTGATGATACAGTATGTAACAATAGTAACTAATAACCGTATGCCTCTCTGGCTACTGGCAACAGTATAACTTTTGGATTATGGCAACAGTATGTCTCTATCTACTGACAACAGTATATAAATTCTGGATAATAGCGACAGCAAATTCTATCTGGTTCAAGGGAACAATAGTTACAACTAGTGAGTAAGGCAACAATATATATCTCACTAATGTGAAACAGTGTATATTTTATAACTAAATTGGGATATTTAGTGACTTGCTGACATGGGGTACTTATGGTTACTAACAATAGTAATCAAGGCTTTAAGGGAATGCGCAAGAATCAGTTACATCATAGGTTCCTTTTTTGTTTTGGTATACTTGCTGTGCTCGGAGTGTGATCCAACTTCAGCGGGGGAGCGAGCTCTACCGTGAGGGAGCTCAAGCTGCTCGATTTTGCTTGGGTTTCAGATGTCGATTTTATGTTGTTGAGGTGTTAAGTAAGCGCTTCTTTTCGCCTATCGTGTCCCGCCTAAAGGGCCACGCCAAAGGGCCCTCTTGCGAGGCCCTCAGGCGCGGGCCCGCAAGGCGCGGGCGCGCTTGCGCGCGGCTGTTCTTTTATCTGCCCTCAGGGACCTCCCACGGCCCGGATTGGACCGGAGTTGCAGGAGCAAGGCAGATCTCCTCGTTGCTCGACCCCGACTGGGGAGCTGACTTGTGCGGCGGGAAAGGGCTTTTCTCCTGCCCGAGGCTGTTCTTTTATCTGCCCTCAGGGACCTCCCACGGCCCGGATTGGACCGGAGTTGCAGGAGCAAGGCAGATCTCCTCGTTGCTCGACCCCGACTGGGGAGCTGACTTGTGCGGCGGGAAAGGGCTTTTCTCCTGCCCGAGGCTGTTCTTTTATCTGCCCTCAGGGACCTCCCACGGCCCGGATTGGACCGGAGTTGCAGGAGCAAGGCAGATCTCCTCGTTGCTCGACCCCAACTGGGGAGCTGACTTGTGCGGCGGGAAAGGGCTTTTCTCCTGCCCGAGGCTGTTCTTTTATCTGCCCTCAGGGACCTCCCACGGCCCGGATTGGACCGGAGTTGCAGGAGCAAGGCAGATCTCCTCGTTGCTCGACCCCGACTGGGGAGCTGACTTGTGCGGCGGGAAAGGGCTTTTCTCCTGCCCGAGGCTGTTCTTTTATCTGCCCTCAGGGACCTCCCACGGCCCGGATTGGACCGGAGTTGCAGGAGCAAGGCAGATCTCCTCGTTGCTCGACCCCGACTGGGGAGCTGACTTGTGCGGCGGGAAAGGGCTTTTCTCCTGCCCGAGGCTGTTCTTTTATCTGCCCTCAGGGACCTCCCACGGCCCGGATTGGACCGGAGTTGCAGGAGCAAGGCAGATCTCCTCGTTGCTCGACCCCGACTGGGGAGCTGACTTGTGCGGCGGGAAAGGGCTTTTCTCCTGCCCGAGGCTGTTCTTTTATCTGCCCTCAGGGACCTCCCACGGCCCGGATTGGACCGGAGTTGCAGGAGCAAGGCAGATCTCCTCGTTGCTCGACCCCGACTGGGGAGCTGACTTGTGCGGCGGGAAAGGGCTTTTCTCCTGCCCGAGGCTGTTCTTTTATCTGCCCTCAGGGACCTCCCACGGCCCGGATTGGACCGGAGTTGCAGGAGCAAGGCAGATCTCCTCGTTGCTCGACCCCGACTGGGGAGCTGACTTGTGCGGCGGGAAAGGGCTTTTCTCCTGCCCGAGGCTGTTCTTTTATCTGCCCTCAGGGACCTCCCATGGCCCGGATTGGACCGGAGTTGCAGGAGCAAGGCAGATCTCCTCGTTGCTCGACCCCGACTGGGGAGCTGACTTGTGCGGCGGGAAAGGGCTTTTCTCCTGCCCGAGGCTGTTCTTTTATCTGCCCTCAGGGACCTCCCACGGCCCGGATTGGACCGGAGTTGCAGGAGCAAGGCAGATCTCCTCGTTGCTTGACCCCGACTGGGGAGCTGACTTGTGCGGCGGGAAAGGGCTTTTCTCCTGCCCGAGGCTGTTCTTTTATCTGCCCTCAGGGACCTCCCACGGCCCGGATTGGACCGGAGTTGCAGGAGCAAGGCAGATCTCCTCGTTGCTCGACCCCGACTGGGGAGCTGACTGGTGCGGCGGGAAAGGGCTTTTCTCCTGCCCGAGGCTGTTCTTTTATCTGCCCTCAGGGACCTCCCACGGCCTGGATTGGACCGGAGTTGCAGGAGCAAGGCAGATCTCCTCGTTGCTCGACCCCGACTGGGGAGCTGACTTGTGCGGCGGGTGGAGGAGTGATAGTAAGGATAGTAAGGAGGAGAGATAGTAAGGAAATCCACAGTACTAACTTTTAACTTTCGAAAGGGAAACTATGATAAAATGAGGAAAATAGTTAAGAAAAAACTAAAAGGAGCATTTGCAAAGGTTAAAGACTTACATCAAGCTTGGGTGTTGTTGAAAAATACTATCTTGGAAGCCCAGACCAGCTGTATTCCACACTTTAAGGAAAGTGGAAGGAAGTCCTGTGGGCCTGGTTTCCCCACAAAAGTTCCCCAGATATTACCAATTACCAATGAATAGTTCAGACAACAGTTGCTTGACTACAAAAACTCTTTATTTGGCATAGCAAAATAATTTATAAATGCAGATAGCAAGTGTCTGTCTGAGAGGTGACGGGCAGTGTTCTCTCTTCAAGGGGAGAAAAACACTGCCCCCGATTCTCTATAGTTTCCGTCTTATATACCCTTTGTAGCAACTTCTGCACAAACTCTTATTCCGTGTGCAAAACTTGCTATGCTGTCTGCAAAAAGGTTGCAAAGTTGTCTGCAAAACTTAAAGCCATCTGCAAATGTTTGCAGAGCTGTCGGCAAAAACTTAAAGCCATCTGCAAAAGTCTGCAGAGCTGTCTGCAAAAACTTCTGTAGAGGCTCTTTTCTTGGGATCCACCCTCATTAGCATATTAATGGCTTTTATTCTTGCTAATGTTGAGTCATTCTGACTGCACCCTGCCATTCCCTTTGTTTCATTAATCACTGTATCTTCCGACCATTTGTAGTCTTCAGGGCTTATGAGCACCTTGTATCACCAGCTTTGCTTGGCCTGTTTAACTTGTCCAGGCTTGCCCAACTTGCTCAGGCCTGTTCTACCTGTTCAGGCCTGACCTGTCCTTTCTTAGCTGGGTCCATTCTCTGTGCACTTCTGCTCAGGGTATGGTTCCCTCTGCCTTTACTCTTGTTGTGCTGGGCTCTGGGTACTCATTCTCTCAGCCCACATGCTTTTCTTCCATGCCATCATAATGTATTACAGTCTCAGGCAAGGATGCAGTCATACTAGACATACCTATCAGCCAATTTCCCTTCTGTCCAAAAAACCGCCAGCATTGTTTAAAGGTGAGGTCAGAGAGGCTGTTGATGCCAAAAAAGCATCTTTCAGGAAATGGAAAAAAGAGCCAAATGACGAAACCTGGAAACAGCACAAGCACTGGCAAGTCAAATGCAAGACATTGATAAGGCAGGCAAAGGGAGAATTTAAGAAGAAGCTTGCTGCGGAAGCAAAAACGTGAAATAAAGACCTTTTCAAGTACATTCGTAGCAAAAAACCTGTGAGAGTGTCAGTTGGTCCTTTAGATGATCGAGGGGTTAAAGGGGCACTAAGAGGCGACAAGGCGATAGCAGAGAGACTGAATGAATTCTTTGCTTCAGTCTTTACTGAGGAAGATGTAGGGATGTTACCCATGATTGAAGTGGTATTTAAAGGTGCGGAAGAATTGAAGGGAATACCGATACATCGTGAAGATGTATTACAACTATTACATAAACTGAAGAGTAGCAGATCACCTGGACCGGATGGTATACATCCAAGGGTGTTGAAAGAACTGAAATATGAGATTGCACACCTGTTATTAGTAATCTGTGAATTTTCATTAAAATCATCTCTAATACCTGAAGATTGGAGGATCGCCAATGTAACGCCAATTTTTAAAAAGGGTTCCAGGGGTGTCCGGGAAACTAAAGACCAGTGAGCCTGACGTCAGTACTGGGAAAAATGGTAGAAACCATCATAAAGAATAAAATTACTCAGCATGTAGATAGTCATGGCCTAATGGGAGACAGCCAACATGGCTTAGACAAGGAAGATCTTGTCTTACTAATCTGTTATGTTTTTTTGAAGGTGTGAATAAACAGGTGGACTAAGGTGAGATGGTTGATACAGAGTATCTGGACTTTCAGAAAGCCTTTGACAAGGTCCCTCATCAGAGACATTTGGCAAAACTAGAGAGTAATGGGATAGGAGGCAGTGTACTATTGTGGATCAGGAACCAGTTAAAAGGTAGAAAGCAGAGGGTAGGGATAAAAGGCCAATATTTCCAATGGAGAAAGGTGAATAGTGGTGTACCCCAGGGATCTGTGCTGGGTCCGCTGCTTTTTGACATATTCATAAATGACCTGGAAAGGGGAATAACGAGTGAGGTTATCAAATTTGCAGATGACACAAAACTATTTAAAGTTGTTAAAACCCAAGAGGATTGTGGAAAATTGCAAGAGGATCTTGATAAATTGGAAGACTGGGCATCAAAATGGCAGATGAAATTTTATGTGGACAAGTGCAAATTTATGCACCTAGGGAAGAACAACCCAAACTATGGTTAGACGATGCAAGGTTCCACATTAGGAACCACCACCCAGGAAAATGATTTAGGCGTCATTGTGGATAACATGTTAAAACCCTTGGCCCAGTGTGCAGCAGCGGCCGAGAGAGCAAATAGAATGCTAGGTATCATAAGGAAAGGAATGGAAAATAAAACAAAAGATATTATAATGCCTCTATATTGTTCCATGGTGAGACCGCACCTTGAATATTGTGTGCAACTCTGGTCACCGTATCTTAAAAGGATATAGCGTTATTAGAAAAGGTTCAGAGAAGAGCCACCAAAATGGTAAAGGGGATGGAAGAATACTCCTAAAAAAGAAAGGCTAAAAAGGTTAGGGCTCTTTAACCTGGAAAAGAGACGCCTGAGGGGAGATATGATAGAAGTCTATAAATTAATGAACAGAGTGGAACGGGTAACCGTAGATCGATTGTTTACGTTATCAGAATATAGAAAGACTAGGGGACATGCAATGAAGCTATAGGGTAAACTATTTAAGACTAATAAAAGAAAATATTTTTTCACTCAACGTGTAATCAAACTCTGGAATTTGTTACCGGAGGGTGTAGTAAAGGCTGTTAGTGTAGCTGGGTTTAAAAAAGGTTTGGACAAGTTCCTGGAGGAAAGGTCCATAAACCATTATTAAAAAGGGACCCAGGCTATCAATGCTTGACCCAGTACAAGCATTGTGGAACCTGTGTCTTTTGGGGAAACTGCTAGGTATGACCTAGATTGGCCACTGTTGGAAACAGGATACTAGGCTTGATGGACCTTGGTCTGACCCAGTATGGCATATCTTATGTTCTTAATCATGTGGATTGGACTACTCCTTCTGCAAATCTGGAAAGAAGAAAAAAATTGTGGATGCTCTCCAAGATGCGTTACTTAGACAAATGGTGATGGAACCAACCAGGGAAAGCTCAATGCTGTATTTAGTGCTCACCAACGGTGATAGCGTATTGAATGTGTGGGTGGGTGCCCCTGTGAGCAACAGCGATCATCACATGGTATCATCTGAGATAAAAGCCAAGCTGCAGTCCATTCATAGCAAGCTCAAAGTCCTAAACTTCAAAAACACTGACTTCAGTAAAATGGCCGAGTACCTAAAGGAGGAGTTGAAAGGGAAGGATATAAGGGAAGTGGAATTGCAATGGGCTAAACTAAAGGTGGCAATAAAAGGGGCAACAGATAAATATGTAAGTAACATACATAAAAACAAGAGGAAAAGGAATCCTACTTGGTTTTCCAAAGAAGTGGCTGCTCAAATAAAGGCAAAAACACAGCTTTCACAAAATTCAGAAGCTTGCAAACAGAGGAACACAGAAATGAATACAGGATCAAACTCAAAGAGACAAAAAGAGAAATAAGGAAAACAAAATCAAAGGCAGAGGAAAAGATGGCTAAAGATGTTAAGGGTGGCGACAAAACTTTCTTCAGGTATATTTGGGAAAGGAAGAAGATCAGAGGTGGAATTGCAGGACTCAGAAGTGCTGGGAACGGACTCGTGGAAAGTGACATTGAAAAAGTGAAATTGCAAAACAAATACTTCTGCTCTGTTTTTACTAAAGAAAATCCTGGAGAAGGACCACCTGTGACTCCCAAATATAAAAATGGGAATGAAGTAGATACCACACCATTCACAGAAGATGAGGTGTTAGAACAACTTGCAAAACTGAAAGTGGACAAGGCCATGGGACCGGATGGGATACATCCCAGGATACTGAAAGAGCTCAGAGAGGTTCTTGCAGGGCCATTAAAGGATGTTTTCAACAGATCCTTGGAAACAGGAGAGGTTCCTCAGGACTGGAGAATGGCTGATGTCGTACCTCTACACAAAAGTGGTGACAGGGAAGAAGTGTCAAACTACAGGCCCATGAGCCTTACCTCGATGGTGGGAAAAGTAACGGAGGCACTCCTGAAAGAGTGAATAGTGAACTTTCTCAAAACCAACAGGTTGCAATATCCGAGGCAACATGCTTTTACCAAAGGATGATCTTGCCAAACAAATATGATTGAGTTCTTTGACTGGGTGACCAGAGAACTAGATCAGGGACATGCGATGGATGTCGTCTACCTGGATTTCCCTCATAGGAGGCTTATCAATAAACTCAGTAGTTTGGGGATGGGTCCCAAGGTGGTAAACTGGATCAGAAATTGGTTGACTGACAGACGACAGAAGGTGATGGTAAATGGAGCTCACTCGGATGAAAGGAAGGTGATTAGCAGGGTGCCCCAGGGTTTGGTCCTGGGCCCGGCACTGTTCAATGTATTTGTGAGTGATATTGCTGAAAGACTGAATGGAAAGGTCTGTCTTTTTGCAGATGACACGAAAATTTGCAACAGAGTGGACTCCCCCGAGGGAGTGATTAACATGAGGAAAGATCTACAAAAGCTGGAAGAATAGTCTAATGCTTGGCAATTAAGATTTAATGCAATGAAGTGCAGTGTCATGCACTTGGGTAGCAGAAATCCAAGGGAAATGTATACGATAGGGGTCGAAGAGGTTGGTGTGCACGGATCAGGAGAAAGACCTTGGTGTGATTATTTCTGGAGATCTCAAGGTGGCAAAACAGTGCAACAAGGCGGTGGCAAAAGCCAGTAGGATGTTGGGCTGCATACGAAGAGGAATTACCAGCAGAAAGGAAAGAGGTACTAATGCCACTGTATAAGTCATTGGTGAGGCCTCACTTGGAATACTGTGTTCAGTTTTGGAGACCATATCTTGCAAAGGATGTAAAAAGAATGGAAACTGTTCAGAGGAAGGCGACCAAAATGATTTGGAGCCTGGCTCAGAAGCCTTATGAGAAGAGACTTGAAGACCTAAATATGTACACTCTGGAGGAGAGGAGGGATAGGGGAGATATGATTCAGACCTTTAAATACTTAAAGAGAAATAATGAACAAACAAACCTCTTCCAAAGATGGGAAGCTGTAAAACTAGAGGGCATAACATAAAGCTGCAAGGTGGTAAATTGAAAGGCAATGTCAGGAAATACTTTTTCACTGAAAGGGTGGTGGATGCTTGGAATGCCCTCCCGATAGAAGTGGTGGGGGCAAACACAGTGACGGAATTCAAAATGGCATGGGACAGACACAGTGGATCCCTTTACAGCAACAGGATAAAATCAAAATAAACTGAACCGTCTAATTTC
Organism: Ichthyophis bannanicus; assembly: GCA_033557465.1. NCBI lineage: Eukaryota > Metazoa > Chordata > Amphibia > Gymnophiona > Ichthyophiidae > Ichthyophis > Ichthyophis bannanicus. The sequence continues at coordinate 8,011,688 of CM066042.1, read as the reverse complement.
TCAACAAATAGGGGAGTCCTACATGGAGCGATGGGTTCACCCCTAAACAAAGACATGGGGAGGGGTGACTTGCACAGAGTGGTAGATGCACCCCTGAACAAAGACATGGGGAGGGGTGCACCTACTCCTGCCATCTTACTGGGCATACTAGATGGACCATACTGGTCTTTATCTGCCGTCATTTACTTTGTTACTATGTTACTTAACCCTCCATTGTCTTTAGTACCAACTAAGACTCTGAGCCTTCTGGGACAGAAAAATGCCTGCTGTACTTGAATGCAATTCAGCTTGAACGTCTGAGAAAGATGGGAGCTAAATCCAATTCCCTTTCCCTGTGGAAGCAGCAGAATTTGAACCCAGAGCTTCCCTGGTTCTTAGCTCAGGCTCCTCCTGCACTCCATATGTATGTGAGAGTCAGAGCTTCCATTTGTCCTCTACATAGACAGACAGATTCATTTTGGTTACAGTATGTAGCATTTAGTCTTTTCTTCTCAGAAACTGAACAAACAGAAGATATATTTTTTTGTGAGATGTGAAAGTTTATCTCTCCTCAGGGCTTCTAGGCCTTGAAAACCTGCTTCAGGCAGCCCTCATTTTCCACCAAAATAACTCTCTGCTTGGCTCAGAGCTCCGTATCGTTCTTCTTCTTCATAATCCCACTTCAGAAGCAGTAAGGTGTCACTTGAAGAAATGTGGTAATTTGTAAAAATTTAATGCAAAAAGTATTTTCGTCTTGTTAGGAGGTTCCCATATTGGAAGCATGGTCCATTAGTTCCATGTTGCTCAGACAGCGTAAACTCATTTCCCATCTCATCTGTTTCACAAGAAAGGTACAAAAATAGTTTTGTTTTGTTCCTTCAGGCTAATAATCTCTAAGATCATTTTTTTAGTTTGCAAAATCTTCCACAGCTTTGACTGAAAGTCCTGGAATTCTTGTTCTCTCCTGCAGACATTAACTTGCTGAGTTTTCTGAAAAGTGTTCAGTAATTACTTTTCTCCATAGACATAGAATAGGAAAAAAATCCTTTTGAAATGCGAAGCATGTAGTTTGCCAGTCTGTGAGACTGTTCTGCACTACTTGGATTGGAATCCTGCGGATGCAAAGTGATTCTTAGGCAATATTCTCGAGGGTTCGGTCTCTTGTCATTAATGCCAAGTGTGAGGACCTTGTGTAATCTCGGCCGGAGAGGCCTGTGTAAAGGGGACATGATGATGGGAGATCAGTGTACAAACGACAAGGACCACTGGGGCTATTGCAGAGGACATTCGGAGTCCCTGCTCCTAAACTGAACCCAGCTTTGCAATCTGATTCCCCCATGAAGAGCAGAATTTCCTGACACTCACAGAGTGGGAACTGTAAAAGGGTCTGTGTCTCCCACGAGGAGTCTAGGGAAGTAGAAAAGGCCCACTGCTGGGGCCCGGTATAGCCAAGGTCGTGCATGTGATGTGACCCACTCAGCCACTTTAAGAAAGACAGCAGGTTCACCCACAGGCAGCAGCACATTGCAATAATGCAGCCCAGAGGAGCCGCCGTACCGAGGACAAGGGGTGTAGGTTCATAAGCATTTGGGCGCCTCACAATTTCAAGCATGTGAAAATTGCTGTATGTGCATGCGAAGGTGCATTTTAGAGAAGGTGTGAAAATGAAAATGGAGCCATTTTGCCATGTTTTTGAAACAGCTCTGCTAGAGTTGGGTGAGTTTCTAAAACACACACCCACGGGCTGCGGGAGGAGCAATTTCAGAAAGATATTCATCTAGGTGCCGTCATTTCACAACCTATATATTAACCTAATTGTTAGTTCATCTCAACCTAATACCTGCAAAACTAAAGAGATAAACTTTCCCATTTATTGCCCTACAAATCTTTTTTTATTACTAATTTTTGTCGGATCATTTGCCATGAGAAGGAACTTTCCCTCTCGTAGCATACCCTCCTTTTACTCTTTTTTAATAAAGAGTTCACTCACCCTTTTACCACCATACCATGGCAAAATTATTAAATTATCCTCAGTTTTTCAAAAAGAACCAGAGTCAAAGCATAGAAAGTACTTAACTTAAAATCCGCTCTAATAGCAATTTGAAAAGATCCTCAAGCTGGATAGCGAAGATGCTTTTCTTTCTCTCCGCTTCCTGCATCTTCGCTATCCGGCTTGAGGATCTTTTCAAATTGCTATTAGAGCGGATTTTAAGTTAAGTACTTTCTATGCTTTGACTCTGGTTCTTTTTGAAAAACTGAGGATAATTTAATAATTTTGCCTCGATATGGTGGTAAAAGGGTGAGTGCACTCTTTATAAAAAAAAAGAGTAAAAGGAGGGTTTGCTACGAGAGGGAAAGTTCCTACTCATGGCGAACGATCCAACAAAAATTAGTAATAAAAAAAGAGATTTGTAGGGCAATAAATGGGAAAGTTTATCTCTTTAGTTTTGTAGTCATTTCACAACCAGCACATGGACATGTCGGCACTCAGACATGTATTTGGGCTACTACTACTATTGATAATTTGTATAGCGCTACAAGATGTACGCAGCACTGCACAGACACATGCAAAAGACAGTCCCTGCTCATCAGAGCTTACAATCCAGACAAAATAGACAACACAGTAGCTGAGGACAAGGACACATCTAAGGGAATTGTAAGGAAACACATAGGAGACTGAGCAGAACAGGGTCCAAAAGCGGCCTCAAAAAGGTGAGTTTTCAGCCTGGATTTGAAAAGGGTCAGAGAAGGCGCCTGATGTACAGACTCAGATAGTTTGTTCCAGGCATAAGAAGCAGCAAGGTGAAAGGATTGAAGTTTGGAGTTGGCAGTAGAAGAGGAGGGCACAGATAGAAGGGATCTGCCATAGGAGTGGAGTTTCCGAGGAGGGGTGTAGGGAGAGATACAGTAAGAGAGGAAAGGTAGTGCGGAGCTGCAGAGTGAAGGCACTTATAGGTCAGCAGGAGTTTGAACTGGATGCGGAAACGGATAAGGAGCCAGTGAAGTGACTTGAGAAGAGGAGTAATATGGGTATGATGAGGCTGGTGGAAGATTAGCCGTGCAGCGGAGTGCTGAACAGATTGAAGGAGAGAGAGATGACTCAGAGGGAGACCAGCAAGGAGGAGGTTGCAATAGTCTAGGCAGGAGGTGACTAAAGAGTGGATAAGTACCTTAGTGTGTTCAGAAAGGACGTGGCAAATTTTGCTGATATTAGAGAAAGAAACGACAGGATTTAGCTATCTGTTGGATGTCTGTGGAAAAGGAGAGGGAGGAGTCAAAGACGACCCCCAAGATTGTGAGCCAAGGAAACAGGGAGAAGTAACGTGTTGTCCACAGAGACTGAGAAAAGAGGAAGGGAAAGGTGGTTTATGGGGAAAAATAAGAATCTCAGTTTTGGCCATGTTCAGTTTCAAACGGTGGTGAGACATCCAGGCAGCAATGTCAGATAGGCAGGCAGAGATCTGGGCCTGGATGCTGATCTGAGAATCATCAGTGAAGACCATGGGAGGAGATGAGTGCAAGTTTGGGCTCTTTTGCAATCGTAGACATGCAGCTGCTTTTAATTAAATACAGAAAAACTCTCATTCCCCCATTTCAATTCAGAGAGGGAAATAAACATTCAGGGATTCTTGGTCCTCTCTGTAAAGGAACAGCCAAAAGGAGCATTTCAAATCCCTGCTCATACCAGGGAGCAGGTGTAAATTTGGAGGTAGATGATTTTGGGCTTACTTATACATTCCCTATATGAAACAGGGGATATATGTGTAGATTTTTGTCCCGCTCAGGCCATGTACCCACAGATCTGACCTGTCTATTATGTAAGAATGTTGTTCAAACAGGGCCTCACGCTTCAGGGAGGCTCCATGCCAACATGCCACACGTAGAGGTCCAACACGTAGAGGTCCAACATGCCATACGTAGAGCCCCATTCCAGGAGGAGGACGTCTGGGCCGTCCAGACGTTCCCGCTGAAGATGGGGCCATTAGGACACGATTCTAGTCTGCAGGAACCAGAATCAAGCTCGAGGATGGCCCGGCGACCTCCCTCCACCTACAGGGACATCCTCCCCACAGGTGCCCCAGACATCTGCATTCCTGGCCCCTCTTTTCCCTACTGCCCTGGCCTCCCGCAACCTGAATTAGGTGGAGGAGACCCTCCGAACCCAGCACGGCCCCAGGGATAGTTCCCCTGCCCCGATTGGCCACAAAATGCTGCTTATACCACCTCAGAGGTGGTATAAGCAGCATGCCCCAGCAGGTCCGGCAGTACGTACAGGGCTGTGAACTGAATCAGCCCTGTATGTGCTACTGGGTGGCCCACCCCTACTCCACACCCACTCCGCCCCCTCCCACCCCCCGCCAGCTCTCCCTGTCCTGAAGCACAGGACATATGGGGAGAGTCGGTGGAGGAATAGGGTCTAGGCAGATTGCGGCAGCCCCACAACCTGTGTTCGAGGATGAGGGCCATAGTGTTCGGCTCCCGAGTCCTGATTGTTTGCAGTTCCAGCTTCAGAGGGAACTGGGGAGAGCCAAGACCCCGGCTCATCTCTGTGCAGCCGCCAAACTGAAGAGCATGATTTTCCTTCACTGAATCCAGCAGCTGTGTTGTCGTGGAGCTCGCCGGGCCTCCGGAGGTTAAAGGGCATTTCCTGTTTCTCGGCACTCAGCAGGCTCCTATGAGAACATAGCTGCTGGACTCGGTGAAGGAAAACCCCCCTCTTCACTCCTGCAGCTGTACAGAGGTGAGCCGGGGCCTCGGGCATCCCTATCTCTCTCTGAAGCCAGTCACACAGGTGCAGGGTTCTTTGAAGGGGGGAACTAGGACTGGCAATGGGCTGATGAGGGGGCTAGGACTTGAAATGGGCTTATAGGGGGCTAGGATAGAACTGGAAATGGCTGCTGGGGGGCTAGAATTAGAAATAGGCTGAAGGGGGGCTAGGACTTGAAATGGGTGGATAGGGGGGCTAGGATGGGACTGGAAATGGGATGATTGGGGGGGGGGCTAGAATTGGAAATGGGCTGATAGGGTGGGCTCGGACTGGAAATTGGCTGATGTGGGGGCTACGACTTGAAATGGGCTGATAGGAGTGCTAGGATAGGATTGCAAATGGGCTGATGGAGGGCTAGGATAGGACTGGAAATGGCAGCTGGGAGGACTAGGACTGGAAATGGACTGATGGGAGGGCTTGGGCTAATGGGGTGCTAGGATAGAACTTGAAAGGCCTGATGGGGGGCTAGGACTGGAAATGGGCTGATTGGGGGGCTTGGATTGGAAATGAGCTGATGGGGGGTTAGGATAGGACTGGAAATGGCTGATGGGGGCTAGGGCTGGAAATGGGCTGATGGGAGGGGTTTGGACTGGAAATGGGATGATGGGGGGCTAGGATTAGAAATGGGCTGATTGGGGGGGTTTGGGCTGGAAATGGGCTGATGGGATAGGACTGAAAATGGGCTGATAGGGTGGTGGCTTGGACTAGAAATGAGCTGATGGAGATAGGAGTTGAAATGGGCTGATGGGGGACTAGGATAGGACTGGAAAGGGCTGATGGTGGAGGCTTGGGCTGATGCAGGGGCAAGGACTTGAAATGGGCTGATGGGGGGACTAGGATTGGAAATAGGCTAATGCAGGGGGATGGGAGAATGGGACTATAAGGAAGCGGATGCTGGGTGGGGCTGAAACTAGAAGGGAGCTGATGTTGGGGGAGGACTAGAAGGAGATAGGGCTGGGAAGGGGAGGATGGAGAGGGGAAAATATTTTGTTTGTGAGGAAAGAAAACTCTACGATTGGCTGGATATTGGGACAGTAAATGGAGATTGAGGATGGAGGGGTGAAATTTGAGTGGATGAAAAAGGAGTGAAAAAAATGGAGGAAAGAGCAAAAGGGGAAAGATCAGTATTTTGGAGCAGATGTAGAGAGAGAATGGAAAAAAACAAGAAGAGAGAAGAAAGGAGAAATGGACAGCAGACAATGGAGAGTTAGCAGAAGACAGGAAGAAAACAGAAGAAAGCAACTGGGGCAGTTGTGAAGGAAAAATAAAATGCCCAAACAACAAAAAAGTAGAAAAATGCTATTTTATTTTGAATTTATTACATAGAAACATAGAAACATACATTACCCATGTCTAACAATAGCCAAATTAATATGAATAAAATACATTCTCTAAAATGCTTGTATGCAAATGCTAGAAATCTAAAAAATAAGATGGGAGAGTTAGAATATATAGCACTAAATGAAAGGTTAGATATGATTGGAATATCAGAGACATGGTGGAAGGAGGACAACCAGTGGGACACTGTGATACCTGGGTACAAACTATATCGTAATGATAGAGCTGATCAAATTGGTGGAGGGGTTGCTCTCTATGTTAGAGAGGGCATTGAGTCAGAAAGAATTAAGGTTTTGCAGGAAACAAAATCTGCTGTAGAATCTATATGGATTGAAATTCCATGTAAAAGGGGGAAGGCGATGGCAGTGGGGGTGTACTATCGAGCGCCTGGCCAGAATGACCAAATGGATGATGAAATGCTCAAAGAAATCAAGGAAGCTAACAAAAGTTACAACACAGTAATAATAATGGGTGATTTCAACTACCCCGGTATCAACTGGGTCAGTGTCACGGCAGGACATGCTAGGGAGATAAAGTTCCTAGATGAAATAAATGACTGCTTCTTGGAGCAGCTGGTTCATGAACCGACCAGAGGGGAAGGAGCAAAGGAGAGCACAGCAGCTCTCACAGTACAAACCAGAGATCACAGGAAGCGAGAGAGTATGATGACACAAATGCTTGGTCCAACGGATTTTATTAAATTCCCCAACACGTTTCGGCTTACGCCTTCCTCAGGGGGATAAGAAATGCACAAAGGTGCTGGAGTCAACGTGGTTTTCTGCTGATTTGACCACTGTTAAGACTGTATAGCCCAAGTTGTGTGCTGGACGGATTAAATACACTCAAAGAAGAATAGATAGGCAGCAGGAGCTGTCACACATTGTGTCCCTCTAAAACGAGCTTGTAAGCCGAAACGCGTTGGGGAATTTGATAAAATCCGTTGGACCAAGCATTTGTGTCATCATACTCTCTCGCTTCCTGTGATCTCCGACCAGAGGGGAAGCCATATTAGACCTAATCCTTAGTGGAACACCAGATCTAGTGCAAGAGATAAGGTTGTTGGGGCCACTTGGCAATAGTGATCATAGCATGATCGCCTTTGATTTAATTAGTGGAGGAGGGATAGTAAGGAAATCCACAGTACTACCTTTTAACTTTGGAAAGGGAGACTATGATAAAATGAGGAAAACAGTTAAGAAAAAACTAAAAGGAGCAGTTGCAAAGGTTAAAAACGTACATCAGGCTTGGCTGTTGTTGAAAAATACTATCTTGGAAGCCCAGACCAGCTGTATTCCACGCTTTAAGAAAAGTGGAAGGAAGTCCAAAAAACTGCCAGCATGGTTTAAAGGTGAGGTCAGAGAGGCTGTTGTTGCCAAAAAAGCATCTTTCAGGAAATGGAAAAAAGAGCCAAACGACGAAACCTGGAAACAGCACAAGCAATGGCAAGTCAAATGCAAGGCATTGATAAGGCAGGCAAAGGGAGAATTTGAGAAGAAGCTTTCTGTGGAAGCAAAAACGCGAAGTAAAGACCTTTTCAAGTACATTCGTAGCAAAAAACCTGTGAGAGAGTCAGTTGGTCCATTAGATGATAAAGGGGTTAAAGGAGCACTAAGAGGTGACAAGGCGATAGCGGAGAGACTGAATGAATTCTTTGCTTCAGTCTTTACTGAGGAAGATGTAGGGATGTTACCCATGACTGAAGTGGTATTTAAAGGTGCGGAAGAATTGAAGGAAATATCGATACATCGGGAAGATGTATTACAACTATTAGATAAACTGAAGAGTAGCAAATCACCTGGGCTGGATGGTATACATCCAAGGGTGTTGAAAGAACTGAAATACGAGATTGCAGACCTGCTATTAGTAATCTGTGAACTATCATTAAAATCATCTCTAATACCTGAAGATTGGAGGATCGCCAATGTAACACTAATTTTTAAAAAAGGTTCCAGGGGTGATCCGGGAAACTATAGACCGGTGAGCCTGACATCAGTACCGGGAAAAATGTAGAAACCATCATAAAGAATAAAATTACTCAGCATGTAGATAGTCATGACCTAATGGGATAAAACTGAACCTCATTCAATGGTTAACCAAACTTGTTATTCAATATTTCTCTGTTGTCAAAAACTGAGCCTCAGAATCAACCAATGGCACTTAAAATGCAGGGACCATCAAGGTGTCCTTATTGTGTGCCGGTATTACAACAATGGCTCTGGTAAAAAGGACCTAATGACATATCAGGTATAGTGTATTATTAATTCGAATAAAGAAAAATACTCATCTTGTTATTTAGTAGAATATGCCAAAAGAATTCCTTTAAATGTGTTGCTATATTCGTTTCTGCTTTTAACTTTCGTTAGTTACTCTCAGTCTCATTGTTGCTATGTTGCTGAAAAAAGTATGTCCCAACGCCAACAATAAGAGGCGCCCATGCGTTTCTCCAAGAATGGGTTTCTCAAGGGACTCCAACAACAAATAAATGTCCTGTAAAAAATGACATCAATGGTGACTGAATAATAATACTCAAAATAATTTTTCCATAATACTAAAACCACATTAAAATACAAAGGAAAAGTGCAATAACACCCGCCCAACCTTATGGCAGCACAGCTTCTTGTCTTAAGGCACACACTCCCGCTCGTTCTCTGGGGAAGCCAAAAAACGCCGTACATGTGGACTAGAAAAGAAAGCTGCCATTTTTAAATACCTCACTAAGCCCGAATGAAATCAAGCTATATTGCTATTGGTGGAACATTAAACGCAAACAGCCCAATCAATGCTGAAATTGAGGCCTCCCGGTTGTACTGTGTCTAAAGTATAGATCCACCACTGTTCACGGTAAAGTAATTGTTGGTCCCGTGATCGCCCTTGTCCACCTCCTGCTACATGTTCGATAACCCAACAACAAAGTTGGGCAAAAACGTGTTGATATGACATACAATGTTCCACTAGAGGAGCTTCTTTTCTAGTGCAACGAAGCCTGCCATTGGTTGATTCTGAGGCTCAGTTTCTGACAACAGAGAAATACTGAATAACAAGTTTGGTTAACCATTGAATGAGGTTCAGTTTTATTACATTTAAGTAGTCATTCATAGAAAATGACCAGTTTACAGTTTAGTGTTCCTACCTCATGGAAGGTCAATCGACATGGCAGGAAACCTTTAGTTTTCCTCAAGATTATATTACTACATTATTGAAGGAAAAGACACCTTTTGCCTCTGGTGCATCCTCCACTGCAGACGATATCACAGAATTCTCATGGGAAACATTGGAGAAGCTAGAAATACGATGGATCAGGACTGAATTACACAGATCCTCTTTATTAGAATATATAAATCGCCAGCAAATCCCTAGAGGATTACGTGTTTATAAAGAACCTCAGATTCCTTCTTTAGATTCCGCCTTTGTGGAAAAATGGAACAGGATCTTGAACAAATGCTCTTTGGATTTGATGGTGCTGTTGATTGATTCAGCTAAAGCACAAGTAGAAGACTTGACAACCGAAATTACCACTTCAGTAGCTACGTTGAAAGTTCAAGAATCGGATGAGCAGTTTTCTAGTCATCAGATGTTGTTGAAACAAAAAATTGAGACAGTGTGACAAGAAGTAATGACAAAAAAACTGAAGAAATTGAAACGCGATGTGGCAGACTATACGACAGGCTACGTCTACCCATGGATGAACCTTAACCACAAGCAATAGAAATTTAGGAAACACATTCATTTTGATGATACCACTGATGAAGGGGGTACTTCAGATACAAGCAGATCATCCAAAGACAGCTTTTGGCCGAAGAAGGGAATGGTCGCTCTCGACGAAAAAAAAGCACGCAATAAGCATCGGGGCAGGGCTAAGGCCGGGGAAAATCAAAGTCTCGAGGGAAATAACACCTTCCAGTGGAAGTTTGGTGGTTAACCTCACGGGGGAACCACTATCACCTGACATTGAGAGTTTATTGGAAAGAGGTCTTTCATATGTCCCTGAGATTGAGTTTGATTTTTTCCGGTTTCGCATTGATTTTGAAAGCTTAGTGCGAAAGCTTTATTTAAGGAATTTTTTCTCCACTGTTCCCGACACGGCAGAAGCGGTTAACTCCATTGAATCCAGACGAGTTCCGCTGCCTTTAAAGTCACATTGGATGCCGCCTGGTCCATTTCATCCAGCTATACAAATTTTTAAAGATCTTGTATTAAGAGACGTAGAACAACTAGCCAACACCAGTATATTATACAACACACGTTTGTCTCGTTCTCAGCGGATCACATTGCATGAGTTACAGTGCAAATCAGATTGGGTGATTCGTCAGGCTGATAAGGGTGGTGCGATTGTCATACAAACTAGGACATTTTATTTGGAAGATGCTTTGGCACAACTTCGGGACACCACCACATACACAATTCTGCTGACAGACCCTAGCGCTGAGCTTCAAGCTACTATAAAAGAACTTACACAAGCGGCCCTGCGAGACAAAGTGATCTCTAAAAATGAATACACCTTTTTGAATGTGGCTGGACCGCGAACAGCCCAATTTTACACTGTACCTAAAATCCACAAGCATCCCACGAGACCTCCCGGCCGTCCGATAGTGTCCACTAAAGGGACACTGCTAGAGCCGTTGTCTACCTATCTGGACTCTTTTTTACGTCCATTATTGACGGACATTCCATCTTATGTCCGCGACACAATGCATTTTTTGTCTCTATTACATGCATTGTCTCCTTGGGCTGCTGATGATCAGGTTTTTTTAGTAACTCTGGATGTCCAGTCACTTTACACCAGCATTCCGCAAGAAGCTGCCAGTGTAATAGTACAGCAAGCATTGATTGCTCGCGGTGACCTGTCTCAGTTACAGTTACAATTTTTGCAGGCTCTCACAACTTTAGCCCTTTTCAATAATTTTTTTGAATTTCAAGGGGTTCTTTATCATCAAATTTCAGGGGTAGCCATGGGTGCTACTTGCGCCCCATCAGTTGCCAATTTGTACATGGGAACTTTTGAAAAGACCTTTTTTCCTAATTCCATCTATTTGGACAACATCATTTATTTATTTATTTATTTATTTAGCTGTATTTATATACCGCTTTTCACCGGGTCAAAGCGGTGTTACATAGGGGTGGGGGAATTAAGTACAAGGGTAGGGCCATCACCGGGGAGGCAACATTGATGATTTTGACATAGGAAAGACTTTTGGACATAGGACAGACGTTGGACATAGACAGGTTAGTGTAGCTTTAAGTTAGAGGTTCATTGTGGGTGAGATCAGAGGTTTGTGGGTTTTTCGGTGGGGTTCGAGCTGAAGTATTCCTGGAAAAGGATGGTTTTTAGCTGTTTTCTGAAAGATAGTAGGTCGGCATTGTTTCTGAGATAGCTCGGTAGAGAGTTCCATAAGGATGGAGCATAAAGTTCAAAGGCTCGATTGCAGGTCCAGGCTTGGTACCGTTACATTGATGATGTCTTCATGCTGTGGAGGGGCACTGAGTTCCAATTTGATTCTTTTCTTCAGTGGTTAAATTCCAGAGATGTTAACATCAACTTTACCAGTGAGATACAACAGAACAGTATTACTTATTTGGACCTATTAATCACCAGAGAGAGTAATGGATGGGGCACTTCGGTGTACCGTAAGCTGATTGATCGCAACACTTTTTTGCACCACGATAGTGCACATCCTCCTCAATTGAAGAATAGTCTGCCTCTATCCCAATTTTTGCGGTACCGGCGGAACTGTTTTGATGTGAAGACCTATAAGAAACAGGCAGTGGGTCTAAGAGAGAATTTTATTGACCGTGGTTATCCGTCTTCCTTGGTACAAAAGGCTTATCAAAGAGCTTTACATAATAATCGTGACCTATTATTAATTCCTAAGAGGAATTCGGAAGATTCGAGTATGAACCGCAGAATCAATTTTATTACCTCTTATTCCCCAATAAGCTCTGGTTTGCAGAAGATCTTGAGGAAACATCGAGCGATTCCTCAGCTGGTTCCTGGCATGCAAGATACATCGATACGCTGCGTATGGAAACGCAGCCGAAATTTAAAAGAATTTTTAAGTCCCACAAAATTGCGTGACACAACGGTAACCAGTCATACAGCTTTTTCGATTGGACATAGCAGGTGCGGCCATTGTATGATATGGAATATCACCGTTGAATGTTCTCATTTTGACTACAAGGGCACAACTTATAAATTGAGGCATACCACCACTTGTGAGTCCACCCACGTAGTATATGCAGTGACATGCCCCTGCAACTTATTGTATATTGGCAAAACGATTCGCCCCTTTAAAATCCAGATGAAAGAACATGAAAGCAGGCTTCGTTGCACTAGAAAAGAAGCTCCTCTAGTGGAACATTGTATGTCATATCAACAAGTTTTTGCCCAACTTCGTTGTTGGGTTATCGAACATGTAGCAGGAGGTGGACAAGGGCGATCACGGGATCAACAATTACTTTACCGTGAACAGTGGTGGATCTATACCTTAGACACGGTACAACCGGGAGGCCTCAGTTTCAGCATTGATTGGGCTGTTTGCGTTTAATGTTCCACCAATAGCAATATAGCTTGATTTCATTCGGGCTTAGTGAGGTATTTAAAAATGGCAGCTTTCTTTTCTAGTCCACATGTACGGCGTTTTTTGGCTTCCCCAGAGAACGAGCGGGAGTGTGTGCCTTAAGACAAGAAGCTGTGCTGTGATAAGGTTGGGCGGGTGTTATTGCACTTTTCCTTTGTATTTTAATGTGGTTTTAGTATTATGGAAATTTTTTTTTGAGTATTATTATTCAGTCACCATTGATGTCATGTTTTACAGGACATTTATTTGTTGTTGGAGTCCCTTGAGAAACCCATTCTTGGAGAAACGCATGGGCGCCTCTTATTGTTGGCGTTGGGACATACTTTTTTCAGCAACATAGCAACAATGAGACTGAGAGTAACTAACGAAAGTTAAAAGCAGAAACGAATATAGCAACACATTTAAAGGAATTCTTTTGGCATATTCTACTAAATAACAAGATGAGTATTTTTCTTTATTCGAATTAATAATACACTATACTTGATATGTTATTAGGTCCTTTTTACCAGAGCCATTGATGTAATACCGGCACACAATAAGGACACCTTGATGGTCCCTGCATTTTAAGTGCCATTGGTTGATTCTGAGGCTCAGTTTCTGACAACAGAGAAATACTGAATAACAAGTTTGGTTAACCATTGAATGAGGTTCAGTTTTATTACATTTAAGTAGTCATTCATAAAAAAACGACCAGTTTACAGTTTAATGACCTAATGGGAGACAGCCAACATGGCTTTAGACAAGGAAGATCTTGTCTTACTAATCTGTTATGTTTTTTTGAAGGAGTGAATAATCAGGTGGACAAAGGTGAGTCGGTTGATATTGTGTATCTGAACTTTCAGAAAGCCTTTGACAAGGTCCCTCATGAGAGACGTTTGGCAAAACTAAAGAGTCATGGGATAGGAGGCAGTGTACTATTGTGGATCAGGAACTTGTTAAAAGATAGAAAACAGAGGGTAGGGCTAAATGGCCAATTTTCCCAATGGAGAAAGGTGAATAGTGGTGTACCCCAGGGATCTGTGCTGGGTCGGCTGCTTTTTGACATGTTTATAAATGACCTGGAAAGTGGAATAATGAGTGAGGTTATCAAATTTGCAGATGACACAAACTATTTAAAGTTGTTAAAACCCAAGAGGATTGTGGAAAATTGCAAGAGGATCTTGATAAATTGGAAGACTGGGCATCAAAATGGCAGATGAAATTTAATGTGGACAAGTGCAAGGTTATGCACCTAGGGAAGAACAACCCAAACTATGGTTACACGATGCAAGGTTCCACATTAGGAACCACCACCCAGGAAAAAGATTTAGGCGTCATTGTGGATACCATGTTAAAACCTTCGGCCCAGTGTGCAGCGGCGGCCAAGAGAGAAAACAGAATGCTAGGTATGATAAGGAAAGGAATGGAAAATAAAACAAAAGATATCATAATGCCTCTATATCGTTCCATGGTGAGCCCACACCTTGAATATTGTGTGCAGTTCTGGTCGCCGTACCTTAAAAAGGATATAGCGATTTTAGAAAAGGTTCAGAGAAGAGCCACCAAAATGGTAAAGGGGATGGAAGGATACTCCTATGAAGAAAGGCTAAAAAGGTTAGGGCTCTTTAACCTGGAAAAGAGACGGCTGAGGGGAGATATGATAGAAGTCTATAAATTAATTAACGGAGTGGAACGGGTAAACGTAGATCGATTGTTTACCTTATCAGAATATAGAAAGACTAGGGGACATGCAATGAAGCTACGGGGTAAACTATTTAAGACTAATAAAAGAAAATATTTTTTCACTCAACGTGTAATCAAACTCTGGAATTTGTTACCAGAGGATGTAGTAAAGGCTGTTAATGTAGCTGGGTTTAAAAAAGGTTTGGACAAGTTCCTAGAGGAAAGGTCCATAAACCATTATTAAGAAGGGACCCAGGATATCAATGCTTGAACCAATACAAGCATTGTGGAACCTGTGTCCCTTGGGGAAACTGCTCGGTACATATGACCTAGATTGGCCACTGTTGGAAACAGAATACTGGGCTTGATGGACCTTGGTCTGACCCAGTATGGCATATCTTATGTTCTTATGTTCTAGAAACATGATGACAGAAAAAGACCACATGGCCTATCTAGTCTGTCCTTCCATATCAACAACTACAACAGTCCACTTTTTACCTTTAGAGATCCTCTGTGTTGGTCCCATGCTTTTTTGAATTCAGTTACTGTCCTCATCTCTACCACCTCCACTGGGAGACTATTCCACGGATCCACTACTCTTTCCGTAAAGAAATATTTCCGCATATCACTCCTGATATTAACTGGAATATGTCAGCTCTTGGAATTATACATTGCAAGTGTCTTTGTGTTTTGTTTAGTACAAGAGGAAATTAATTTATAGTTTTATTTCTCCAGTGTTCTACATTCCAAGTTTGTCTTTTGGGGTTCCCAGTTTAATTATTGCCTCTAAATTGTGATCCCTTGTTCTTTGTTGAGTGATGGTCTATGTTCTGCATGTGTAACCGAGCTGAGGTATTCTGTTCATGTAGTTTCTATGTGACAGTGCCACTTGTTCTCTTTCCCCAGTAGGAGATGTATTGTTATTCTTTGAGATGTGTTAGTTTAATATTTGCAGTGTTGCCTTTTGATAGGTAAAGTTTGGTGCTTTGTGAGTCCTGGTAGTGCTACTATGATATGGCAGGTTCGCTATGGGTTCTAAATGAGCAAGGTTTATAATATTTCCTGGCAATTGGCACTGGAGTATACTGTAGTAATGTTGAAATCTAGTAATTGTTCTTTATCCTCACTGGCCATGCAAATAGTATTCAGACACTCATTAAGAGACATGTTTACGGAAACTCATTTTTATTAGATTAAGATCATCGATAAGTGGTACAGGTCACATTCTCATTCTCTTTCTCTTAGCCTGTGATTACACTCACAAGTACAAACAATACCAATCATTGTGGAACTACAGCAATACTTCCCAAACCTCACCCCTCTCTCCCTCCTTCCTTTCTTCCATAGCTCATGGTATGTTTTAACAATGATCTCTGAGCGCAAACAATCTTCATAAAGTATGAACATATATGAAACTTTCAAACTCAGAGTTAATCTAACAAAGAGTCAACAGCTTCCCCAAAATTTTCCATTAAACAAAAACAGGAGAATTACCAACATGTCAGGCCCTGTTCTCTACTCTACTTATAGTCCCCCATCTATCTTCAGCAATAATAGATTCTTATCTCAGATGGACATGCTTTCCATTTACAGTCTTACCTACACATCATAGTTCAACAATAAATGTCTGTAAAAGTAAACAACGAACCGTGTTTATACAGCCCAAACATTTATCCCTCTCAGTCACTCATACTCATCAAATATTTACACATAGTTAAACCCCTTCCAGGTCCCCTCCTCATGTTACCCGCTAATTGAGGGGCACATCAAACTGTCATTATTTAAATTCATATGTTGCACTTCCCTATTCTTCCCCCTAAAGCCTATATCTATCCCCCTTCCCCTTTCCCCTTTTCCCTGTTTCTACCCCATCCCCCCTACCCCCACCCCCATATCCCCTCCCCTTCTACCTCCCCCCAAAGTGACTATCAGCATCTTCACTATCACTTTTTCATGGGAGTCTTTCAGTCTGACAACTTCCAAGAAGAATTTAACCTACCCCCCGTGCAATGTTATTTGTTACCACACTATGTGCACCCCCCATCTCTGGACATCGAGTATTGACTAATCACAGGATCCCAAATCTTCCCAAATAGCACTAACTTATGCACCCTCTAGTAACTGGGCTGTTTTCTTTTCCTGGACCATTAAATCTATCATTGCCCACTCCCACATGGAAACCTCTGGAGCTCTCTCCGACAGCCACTGCCGCAATATACATTGCTTAGCTGAGACAAACCCTTCTCACAGAGTTTCCTGTGATGGCTCTTTAAGAGTACCCCTGTCTCACAGGCCCCAAACAAGAACCATTCCGGGGTAACAGCCACACGCTGAGTCAACCACCCACTCAACTTGGCACAGATCCCCCGCTAAAAAACCTGAATACGAGAGCACATTCAGAAACGGTGTGTTAATGTGCCTTTATTCTCCTCACAAAGTCTACACACATCTGTCTGAGTTAATCCGGCACACAAGGCCCAAATGTCATGAACATATGCCTGCCATAAAAACTTATATTGTAGTTCCTGAAGACGTATTGATTCAGAGAGGCTAGTCACAGCCGCCAAGGCTCTCTACAATATATCTACCATTATTCCAGGCAAATCATCTTGTTGCAATCTATTCACCAAACCCTCCAAGGCTCCCAAATCCAAGCCAGGGGACAGCTCTCCCCATAATCTTTGCAAAGTTATTTTCCCTTCTAACGCACCCAAAAGTTCCACCATGCCTCCTGGCTGAAGAAGCGCAAGAAATTCCCTCTGGAGGCCTCTCACATAATGTCTGTCTTGTAAATAAAAATAAAATTCCTGTGGCCCCAATTGGTATCTCCTCTGTAGCGATTTAAATGAGTCAATCTCTGGGGCACTCTCCATCTTAAGTTGTCCTATGCATGTCACACCACATAGTGTCCATCTCCTCAAGACTCCCCCCTGCATACCCAGAGAGAAATCACTGTTCCCCAATAAGGGGAGACAATCCGTCCCTCTCCATCCAAGCTGCCTGTGTTGGCACAAGACTTTCCATGCCTGGTGGAGGGAACGCAGATAAACCGATGCCCTCCATGCTGGCAGCAATGTACTATTTGGCTGATGTAACAGGAATGACTTATGTAATGCACCTGACATATCATCCACTAACTCTACTGGCAATGTCTCTGCTGAACCCACTAATAGATCCCTCAGCGGCCAGGCCAGGCATGCCATATTGTAAGCCCGTATTGACGGCAAGCCCGCCCCCCCGCCTCTACAGATTGCATCAACACAGAGAGTGCAATATGTGGCCTACGTTCCCTCCACAAGAATTTGCCAATATTTATTTATTTATTTAACAAATTTTATATACCGTCTTTCTACAAGTCAAGACGGTTTACATAGAACATATTTAGCAGTATGTTTCAACTGTTTACATGGAACAAGATAACGATGAATAAATATGGTAATGAGAAGAACTAATTACAATATGACTCTGCAGAAGTACCAGGTCTCTTCTCGTGACCCACAGTGGAACATGACATAAAAGATAAACCCATCGTGGAAGTTCCATCATCTTGAAGAGGGCTATCCAACCCTTAAGGGAAATAGGAAGATCACGTCATTTTGCCATTCTTTCAATTGTCCTCGCTATCTGCGGCCTAATATTGTAAAGTTGCGACATCTTCTCTGGTATCTGGATACCCAAGTATCGAAGATGACCTTCGGCCCACACCAAAGGGAAGCTCCCCTGCCACTGTGCTTTAACCAAACCTCCTACATCTAGTGCAGTTGATTTGGCCTTATTGATTTTCAAGCCAGAGAATGTGCCAAACAACTCAATTTTCCGCAGTGCTGCCTCTAAGGACTGCGGGGGATCCTGAAGACAAAGAAGCATATCATCTGCAAATGCACTGAGTTTAATTCCCCCCTTCTCCCACCTTATGCCCCTCACCTCCTCCATATTGATTAATGAAAGCAACAAAGGCTCTAATTGGAGAACAAACAGAAAGGGAGATAGGGGGCATCCCTGTCATGTCCCTCTTCCCAACGAGAGAGTATGGGAGCACATACCCCCTACCAAAATGCAGGCCAAAGGATCAGAAAATAACGCTTTAACCCAATCAAGGAAAGCTCCCCAAATCCAAAACGTTGCATCACTTCAAACATATAGGTCCACAAAACCTGATCGAAAGCCTTTTCGGCGTCGAGACTAACTAACATTAAAGGGCTGATTCCATACCCAACAAAACTTTACTAATATTTAGGAAAGCTTCCCTTCCTTTCACAAATCCCGATTGGTGTAATCCTATTAGTCTAGGGAGAATACTCTGCAAACGATTGCCTAGGACTGAGGCCAGGAGCTTCATTTCATAATTAATTAAAGATATCAGCCTATATGAAGCTGCATCCTCTGGATCTTTACCTGCCTTGGGGATAACTGAGATGGTTGCTGTCCGCATATCTCGGAAATTGTCCCGCCTCCAGCAACTCCTCATATAGGGCTGCCAAAGTAGGCGTCACATGAGACTCCAGAATTTTATAAAATCCTACTCCATATCCATCAGGTCCCGGTGCTTTATGAGGGGTTCCTGCCTTAATAACTCTCTGAATTTCCCCACCCACTATGGGCTTCTTAAGTTCTAATAACTCTGCGGCAGTCAGAGTCGGAAGCGGTACCGCATCTAAGAAGCTTTTCTCCTTCTCTCGATCTTCTTTATCTGGAGTGTACAACTCCTTGTAAAATTGCCTAAAAACCTCCACTATTTCCTGCGACTCATTTTGTCTTACTTCTCTCGCATCTCTGATTACCACCACCACTTTAGTGCTGCCCCAGTCTCTTACCAATCGTGCCAAGAGCCTGCCCCTTCGATCTCCATATCTAAAAAATTGGTGCCTATAATATTATATAGAATACACTGCTCTGTTATGGAGCACAACATTAAGTTGGGCCTGTGTTTGCATATAGACCCTTGTATGCACCACCTCCGAGCTTGACAGGGCTGCCCTCTTGAGATCCTGGAGTTCCTGTGTCAACTGCAAAATTTGGCAGTCTATCCACTTCCATTCTTTTGCTACATATGCAATAACATGCCCCCGCATCACTACCATCCCAGCCTCCCAAAATAGGGCAGATGTACTAGCATGTGATTCATTAAATCACACATATTCTTCCCAATTCAGCACCAGATATTTTCAGAAATCTTCATTCTTCCATAAATATCTTGGAAAAGACCACCTATGATCGGGTGGGCCCCTCCCCCTCCCCACCAATCCATTCTCACCATAGCGTGGTCGGACACTATAATTGAGTCAATCTCTGTATTTATGACTCTCCCGAAGCTATATTTTGACACAAGAATATAATCAATTCTGGACCAGGTTTGGTGTGCTCTGGACAGATGTGTGTAATCCTTCTCTCCCTCATGCAGTACTCTCCATACATCCACTACCTCCCCCATTTTGCACAAATAACCCACTCCTTTATGCTTCCACTCTCCTCGCCCCACCGAACCAGTCCTATCCATCTCCGGATCATGTGGGCAATTAAAGTCTCCTGCTAATACCACGGGTATCTTGGGTGCCCGCAACAGCTTTTGGAGAATACACTTGAAAAATGTATGGTCATATGTATTCAGGGCGTATACATTACTTAACAGCATTTCTTCCCCACATACCCTTACATGCAGAAATATATAGCGACCCTGTTTATCAACCACCACAGAGACAACCTCCAATGGAATGCCTCTTTGTATCAAAATCGCTACCCCTCTTTTTCGCACTCCCGACAAAGCCTGGATTAAGCCAACTATCGTCAAAAAACTAACAAAAGCACCAAACCACTCTGACCAACTACCAAACATCCCACCTGAACTACTTGCAAGACAATACGAGCAGCTTCAACAACCACAAAATCCACAACTGGGCGCAGAGACAACAACAACAAGCCACCCCACCACTGTAGACAGAGACTGAAACGCATTTGAAGCAACCACTGAAGAGGAAATAGCATCAACCATCTCTCACCTGAATACCACCACCTCTCCTCTAGACCCCTGCCCTACAGAATGGATAAAGAAAACCAAAGACGATCTGAACACACCATTAACCCACATTGTCAATGAATCCCTCAGCCAAGGACATATGCCAGATGTCCTCAAAACCTCAATCATTCGACCAACACTAAAGAAACACAACCTGGATCCCCTCGACCCCGCCTCCTACAGACCTATCGTAAGCCTCCCGTTCACCACCAAACTCATTGAAAAGTAGTTCAGAGACAGCTCCAAGAACACCTGGACACCAACAACATACTGGACCCACAACAGCATGGCTTCCGCCCACTCCACGGATTTGAGACCCTCATGGCGTCACTAAGGAACACCCTCATCATAGGAACCCAAGCCAAACACTCTGGATATGCCATGATCTTTCTAGACATATCAGCAGCCTTCGACACCATCTCCCACAACATCCTCATACACAGACTACAAGCAATCGGCATCAAAGATACCGTACTCCAATGGTTCTATTCATACCTAACTAATAGACATCAACTGATCCGCACAAATACATCAACCTCCCCCCCCCTCTTCCAGCAACACCAAGGAGTACCCCAAGGATCCACACTATCAGCCATGCTCTTCAACATCTATCTGCAACCACTCTGCTCAATCATACGCGCACACAACATTCACTTCCACATCTATGCAGACGACATAATGCTCTATGCCCCAATTACAACCTCCAACCCATCAAACAAACACTTATCAGAATGCTTCACAGCAGTATCCAGCTGGCTACAAAACAACAACTTATCCATCAACATAAAGAAAACAGAAGCCCTCATAGTAACAAAGGACCCGGACTTCACACCACCATCACACCTCAACATTGGGACCACACAAATACAGATACATCCGCAGATAAGATACTTAGGCATCATCATAGACCAAGCACTCACAATGGAACAGCAAATCAAAAAAACTGCCGCAACAATATTCCACAAGGCTAAAACAGTGCAGCGCCTCAAACCTCTCCTCGAACCACAAGACTTCAGAACAGTGATGCAAGCCATGACACTCCCCCACCTGGACTACTGCAATATAATCTACCATGGACTCCCGGCCACCCATAAAAACCCACTCCGGACTGCCTTAAACACCACAGCAAGAATTATCCAGACCGCAAAAAGACAAGACCACATCACCCCAATACTGAGAGAGCTACACATACTCCCTCTAGAAGCACGAGTCAAGTACAAATCCGCTCTACTCACCCACAAAGCTCTCTACCAAACTCAAACATCCCAGATCTGCACACTACTAGCCCGACCAACCCACAACAAAAAAACCCAGACAAACCACCAACAACTCCCTCACCATCCCCCATAAGAGGACGAAATGCAACCAACGAACCTGCAACAGAGCCTTTGAACTATATGCACCATGCATCTGGAACTCTACCGAATCACGTGGAAGAAAAAGAAGATATTCTTCTGCAAATGGAAAACCAAGGGGAAACAGCGGAAGTATGACCACGGCCTACCAGATGGTAATAAATATTCTTTATTAGGGACCCAACTTAACAAGTTTCGGCCTCAGCCTTCGTCAGGGTTCTAAAAAACAAAGTAACATAACATAAACATAAAAATAAAACGAAAAATTAAAAAATTAAAAATTTGTTTTAAAAAACAAGGATTGTAAGTATGATACTGCATGAAACAAACTGTGTAGTATATTACCAGGAAACCACACAGGTGAGCACGTCTGTGTGGAACAGTAGTCACTCTTCCCAATCTGTAAAGCATTAAAATGACAAACATGAATAAATCAAAAACTGGAAACCATGGAACATCCCAATCCAATGGTAAAGATATTTAAGTATTTAAAGGTCTGAATCATAGCTCCCCTATCCCTCCTCTACTCCAAAGTATACATATTTAGGTCTTCAAGTCTCTTCTCATAAGGCTTCTGAGCCAGGCTCCAAATCATTTTGGTC
Organism: Ichthyophis bannanicus; assembly: GCA_033557465.1. Taxonomy (NCBI): domain Eukaryota; kingdom Metazoa; phylum Chordata; class Amphibia; order Gymnophiona; family Ichthyophiidae; genus Ichthyophis; species Ichthyophis bannanicus. Next base: position 7,989,396 of record CM066042.1, on the reverse strand, counting down.
GCCTTCCTTTGAACAGTTTCCATTCTTTTTACATCCTTTGCAAGATATGGTCTCCAAAACTGAACACAATATTCCAAGTGAGGCCTCACCAGTGACTTATACAGTGGCATTAGTACCTCTTCCTTTCTGCTGTTAATTCATCTCTGTATGCAACCCAGCATACTTCTGGCTTTTGCCCCGTCTTGTCAGATGGTTTCGCCACCTTGAGATCCTCAGAAACAGTCACTCCAAGGTCCTTCTCCTGGTCCGTGCACACCAACCTCTCGCCTCCTATCGTATACATTTCCCTTGGATTTCTGCTTCTCAAGCGCATGACACTGCATTTCTTCACATTATATCTTAACTGCCAAGCATTAGACCATTCTCCAACTTTTGTAAATCTTTGCTCATGTTATCCACTCCCTCAGGGGAGTCCACTCTGTTGCAAATTTTTGCATCATCTGCAAAAGGACAGACTTTTCCATTCAGTCCTTCAACAATATCACTCACAAATACATTTATTTATTTAACTGGTTTTATATACCGTTTTTCTACTAGGCAAAATGGTTTACATGGAACAATTGACAACATTTGCAGGCAACTTTAAACATATAAAACTAAAATAGAAAAACTAGAAATTGTAGACAGCATTTAACATGGGGGGCGTGGGGGTATACCTGTTGGTATAACTTGGATCTTTACTGGTGTAGCTGTGGTGAGGTGTGGGGGAGTGTGGAGGGGTGGGTGAAAGGTTATCTGGAGTTGGGGGAGAGGGGGAGGTGGAGGAAGTAGGTTGTTTGTGGTGGGTGAGAATGGTGGGAGTTGAGGAGCCTCAGATCATTAAGGGGGAGGGGTAATGGGAATGGTGTGAGGGGGGATGCTCTTGTGGGGGTTTGTTGTAGTGCATGAACATTATTGGTCACAGGACCAATCCCTGGGGCACGCCACTAATCGTCTTCCTTTCATCTGAGTGAGTTCCATTTACCATCAATTTCCATTGTCTGTCAATCAGCCAGTTTTGATCCAGTTCATCCCCTTGGGACCCATCCCCAGTCTGTTCAGTTTATTGATAAGCCTCCTACGAGGAACAGTATCAAAGGCTTTACTGAAATCTAGCTAGATAACATCCATTGCATGTCCTTGATCTAATTCTCTGGTCAGATTTGTTTGGCATATCATCCCTTGGTAAAACCATGTTGCCTTGGATCATGCAACCTACTGGTTTTGAGAAAGCCCACCATTCTCTCTTTCAGGAGCACCTCCATTACTTTTCCTGCCACTGAGGTAAGGCTCACTGGCCTGTAGTTTGCCACTTCTTCCCTATTATCACCGTGCACTAAGTGCAGGACACCCATTTATTTCTATTGATGCAGTGGCACTTAACACACATTAATATTTAGTAAATATGCCCGTAAGTGATTGCCAGGAAATAAAAGAGGCCTGTGAAGGGCTCCTTTGAAAGCTGCCTAAAATTTGAGTTGGCAACATATTCATTTTAAAAGGAAATGCAACGCAAAAGCAGAAAGCAAACAACGAGATGGATCGATACAATAACAGCAGCTACGGGTGCCAGTCTGTCAACAATGAGCCGCCTGACTGAAGACTGAACACAGTTTAGGATAGCTATCCAGAGGGTCACCATGAGTCGACACCGATTTGACAGCACTTAACAACAACAAATTTAATTTATGCAAATGAGGTCCAGTGGATATACAAATGAGGTCCGCAATGAGTCTCTGCACATGGCCCCTCACCACCCTTGGACTGCCCCTGTGGTCATCCACATGTAATTCTCACCCACTTCCATGTGGCCACAATTTATACATGAATTTGGCTGCTCATACACATTTACACTGGGAACAAAGCTTCTAAAATAAACCCTTGTACCTTCACATTTTCCTTTTATATGTTTTTTTTTTATATTCTGCTTATTGACCAGCCTCTGAGCTGAGCACAGAAATACATATATAATATAAAATAACGAACACAGAAACTCAGAATCACACATAAATATAAATGTTGGTAATCCAGAATTAATAATTGCAGAACCATAAATCATCTTGTATTAAAAACTCAATCAGTCAATGCAAATGCAGTAACACTGGTAACCCGGAAGCCCTCCTCGCCTCCATTCCCCGATTTGACACCCTCCAATCCTGTTCCCCCCCCCCCAATAAATTCACCAACTCAGTAATTTTGGTACAAACTTTTGGTCGCAGCTTTATTTACAACCTGTACAACCGGCCCAACACGGGCCTGAAGATAACAATTGAACAAAACCCAACCCCGCACCCCTTTACCGGAGGATGCCCCCCCACCCGCCATCTTAGTAGCAAGGCGGAACATCCTCCTCCCCCCCAAACCCCGCCGCCTGCCTCGCCATCCTAGTAGCAAAGGCCGGCTCCCACCCCCCCGCTACCGGGCCGAGACCCCCAACCGGGCTGTCTCGCCCCACCCCGGGGAGCACTTTGCCCCCACTGCTTGTAAACCAGGTCAAGCCCGCGCCGCTCCTGCGAGCGCTGGCTCTGTACCCCGCCACCGGTGCGAGGTAGGCACTATCCTCGCACCGCCCCCACCATAAAGCTGCGACCAATCATTTCCAGCGCTTCCTGCCAATTATTAAGCAATAAGTCCTGACCGACCGGGGACGAGTGTACCCCGTCGGTACGGTACAGTCCAGCGCACTGGGGGTCCGCCCAAGGGTGCCGGACCTGCCATCCACCGGCCTGTTGCAACCAACGGCCAATCTGCCTGTTCACTTTGGCCAGCCCTCTCGACCAGCGTCGTTGAGGCAAGCAGGCCGGCCGAGGGATGATGTCCGACCAGACGATTGCAACGTCAGGCCACTGCTCCTGCAGTGCCTGCAGGTCACGTTGCACTGCGCGGATGAGTTGCCGACACGTCCAACAGGAAAGATCATTCCCTCCAAGATGTATCAGGAGTCCCACCGGCCTCTGCCGCCGCTCCGCGTGCTCTCGAACCACTGGAAGTAGCTGCCACCATCGCATGCCCCGCTCGCCGAGCCACTCCAGCCGGAAATTGCAGGACACCAAGCCCAGGTGTGTACCCAGCGGACGAGTTGAGGCTCTGCGTTCCGCCCAGTAGACGAATGAATGCCCCAGAAGCCACCAAACACCCGGCATGCTCCGGGCAGCAGCCACTGTCGGCACGTTCAGCAGTACACCTGAAAAAGAAAAAACAGCATTAGAACCCCCCCCACGCCCACCCCCCCTCCCCCACCACAGCTCACAACTGTTCCATACGCACGTAGCCCTCGTAGGCCCTGGAGCGCCAGCGCCCGATCCGCTGGATCACCTCACTTCCCAGGCCAGCGGCGGCTGCGCTCGTTGCCGCACCTATCCGGAAGGAGTGAGACGCATAACCGCGCTCATCCACGCCCAGCCGCCGCAACGCCAAGCGGAAGACTGCCGTGAATTGGAATTGGGTAACAGCTGTCCCATCAGCATGGCAGAAGAAACACCCGGCCCGATCCGGCCGCTGCCGCCGGTACGCCGCCAAGTTCTGCACTGGACAGGATCCCAGACCCGGAATGGCCCTCAGCAGCACCCACCGACCCTGCCCCAACGGGTCAGTCTTCGAGTGGGCCAGGAATATCCGTACGCGCGCCTCCTGTATGTCCACCTGCTGCACCAGCAAACCCCCCCGCCCCCCCCGTCCGCCCGACGGAGGGACCAGCTCGCTAACTCGGAAGGCCCCGAAGAAAGCTGTGACAAACAACGCCCGAAAAAGGACTGCCTCATACGGAGTAGCCGCCACCTCGGGTAGAACGCCCCAAATACGCAGCAGCAAGGCGTGCGACACGGGGCGACGCCAATCCGGGCAGGAGGGCTGCGCTCGCGCCCACCCGGCTAATAGCCGCTTCACCACATACGAGGCGCTCGGACTGCCCCAGCCCGCCGCCCTGCTAAAAAAGGAGAAGCCGGCCAAAGCCGCCCGTGCTGCCGCCCGGGACCACCAACCACCCTCTTTTGCCCACGCTATGAAAGAACCCGCCAAGATGTCCCCGACTCTACCCCCCCTCCAGCCCCTCCCCCAGAGAAACTCTCGAACCCGCCCATACCCCCGCTGATAAGCCTTCCACGTACCTGGAGCCAGGGAAGACCGCAACAATGAGATCATTCCGGCGTCCCAATTCGCCAAAGGTGCTCCGGCACCACTGCCGCGGTCTCGTCCGCCCCCGGGGCCAACTCCCGAAACCGCTCCCACTGGAAACGAGACAAAGCGTCAGCAATAACGTTCAGAGCACCCGGCACATGGCGCGCCCGAACCGTGACATTGAGACGAAGACAGGCCAGCACAAACACCCGCATCAACGCCGCCACCCTCGGACACTTTGGCGAATGACGATTAATGACTTGCACCACCGCAGCGTTGTCACACCAGAAGACCACCCGCTTGTCCCGTAGCCTCTCTGGCCATACCCAGAAGGCCACCACAATCGGGAACAACTCCAGGAACGTCACATTGCGCGTCAGCCCACTCGCGGACCAAGCCACCGGCCACGGCGCTGCACACCACGAGCCCTGGCAGAACAATCCCATACCCGAACCCCCTGCAGCATCTGAAAACAAGTCCAAATCCCTGTTGGACAATTCCTCAGACTGTAACACCGAGCAGCCATTATAATTCGCCAAAAAAGCATCCCACACGCGCAAATCAGCTCGCATCCCCGCAGTCACCCGGATGCGATGGTGCCCACAGCGCACCCCGGCCATCGCCAAAGACAACCGCCGCGCAAACGGCCTTCCCATTGCGACGACCCGACAGGCAAAGTTCAGGTGGCCGACTAACCTCTGAAGCTCTGTCAACGTCACCTTCGTAGCGGAGCCCACCTCAGCTACCAAGAGCCGCAGACGCTCGACTTTATCCATCGGTAACCGGACCACAAACTCAACAGAGTCGATCTCAATCCCCAAGAAGGAAATACAAGTCACCGGCCCCACTGTCTTACCCTCCGCCAAAGGGATGCCAAACTCCGCTGCCATACCCAGGAAAAGCTCTAACAAGGATGCACACACTGCGGACTGGGCCGGCCCGACGAACAAAAAATCATCGAGGTAATGCACGATAGACCTAAGACCGGACCTCCGCATCAACACCCAGTGCAGGAAAGAGCTGAAGGCCTCAAAGTACGCACACGAGATCGCACAACCCATGGGCATACACTTGTCATAATAATAAGAATCGTCAAAACGAAATCCGAGCAACGGGAAGGCGGACGGATGCACCGGCAAGAGACGAAAGGCAGACTCAATGTCCACCTTCGCAAGCAAAGCCCCCTTTCCACATTGGCGCACACGCTCCAAAGCCTCGTCGAAGGACGCATAGCGCACTGAGCACAGCTCCTGCGGGATATGGTCATTCACCGAGGCCCCGAGGGGACAAGAAAGATTATGTATCAGCCGATAACGCCCGGGCTCCTTCTTCGGGATGACGCCAAGCGGGGAAACAATAAACGGCGAAAAGGGCAGCCGAAGGAACGGCCCAGCGACTCTGCCCAGAGCGCACTCCGCCGCAATCTTCGCGCGGGCCACATCCGCCAGCCGCAGCACCGAGCGAGCATTCCCCGTCTCCAAATCCCAGACAGCCCCTTGAAAAGGGATACGAAAGCCCTCAGAAAACCCCGCCCACAACATCGTCCCCGCCGTGCCATGCATGGTAGCCGCGTAGAGCTCCAGCCATGGCAGCAACGCCTGTATCCTAATGGGGGTAGGCGCCAGAGCCCCTTCCGACCCGTCATTTACTTGCAGCTGCCGCCCCTTGCACCGCTCGACGGCTGCACTTAACGGCCGAGTGACCGGCTCCGCACAGGGAGCAGGCGTGCCGAAACTTGCAGTCCGGGAAAGGGCAGGACGTTATGTTAAAGCGCCAGCACAAATCTCCGCTGGGACCGCCCGCCCCAACTTTACTCGCCTCGGGCCCCGGGCCCGCTGGCCGAAAGGACCGCAAGCCCGCCGAAGCTGCCGTGCCCGCCGCCCTAGCCGGACCTGCACCCCCCCCCCCGTTCCACTCCTCTTTGCCGACATTTGCGTGAGCCAAAGGTTAATATCCTTCATGCCCCATGACAACTGCCGGTTCTCTTCCATCCTATCGCGGAACTCCTCGTCGTAATTAAGCCAGGCCCACCCCTCGTGGGACTGGGAGGCCGCCAAGATCGCGTCGGCATAAGCCAACAGCTCACCGTATCGACTCGGGTCCTCATGCCCCCATACGCTCGCCAAACGCAAAAAAGCCCGAGTCCAATTTAACGTGTTCCGCGAAACCTTCCGTACCCTCCCCGCCTTCTCGTCTTCCTTGCGTTTCTTACGACTCTCCCCCGAGCGTTTCCTCCCTTCCAATAGCCGGAAAATATCCAAATAACGCCGCTTCACAATCCGCCGCCTCAACTTGCGCGGAACACTCTCCCACAATTCCGCGCAACGCACCACCGCGGACCCCGCCCCCTCACCAACCCGCGGCCCGCCGGTGGAGTCCGCTGAGGAAGTGTCCGAAGACCCCGACGATGTAGATGAAGACGACGCGCTCCGCCGCCGACGCCGTCGGTGCTTCCGCTTTGCCTTGGCTTTACTAGCTGGCGGTGCACCCTCCCCCGACGGCACTGCCCCCCCAACTCCCCCCGCTGTCGTCCCAGAGCACTCACCTGCCGCCGCCGGCTCCGCCGCCGCCTGCACTCCCGAGGTGGACTCCGTCTGCTCCATCATGGTCGGGCCGGACTGGCCCCCACCCGCCGACATCACTGTCGCACCACCGCCAACTCCGCCTGCTGTCAATGGCGCACTCCCCGAAACCTGCAATGGGAGAGGAGAGCCAACACACGGGGACGGAGGCAAACCAACCCCCTGCGAAGCCATCCCATAAGGCCCCGCCCCCCACCCCACACCCCCTCCCTGCACCCCCCCCGAGGACCCCAACCCCCCGACTGCCCAGCCTGAAGCCCCCCAGGGGAGTTGTCCCCCAACACTTTGAAAACCGGCCCCCCAATGCTCCCCTCCCCAGCCCCCCCCCAAGGGCTCCCACCCCTTGCCCTCCCAGGTACCGGGGACCAAGCCTGCCACCCGTTGCTATGCATTCCGAACCTTCCCCACCCCCCCGGGGCGGGCCCATAGGCTCCTGCAGGAACCTGAACCCACCCGTGCCCCACCGCACCCGACCACTCCGCGCCGTCCCCCACCGGCCCCCGAGCGACGCTCCCCTCCTCTACACCACCTACCCCTGCACCCCCCCTCGACGCCTCCTCCGTCTCCCGCGCCCCAGGCCCCACAACCCCTTCTAGGGGGCCCACCACCTCCTCCGGCCCCCCCAACACAGCTGCAGGGGCAGGGAGAGCCCCACGCATCCCCACCCCAACCTTCCGCTTACCGGTCCTCCCCCCTACTCCCCGCCCCCCCCCCTCGGCCTACTCTGGCCCCTGGGGCTGCCCCAACCCCGCGGGACCCCCTCGAGCCCCCCCCAGCCCTTCCACCCGAAGCCCCTTTGGCTTTGCCTTTTCCGGCCATGCTCCGGCCCTCCCCCCTAATCGTTGAGAGCAGCAGCCCAGCGCAGGGTAAGGAACCTGCTGCAGCCACCAGGAAGCAGGCTGCTGGCTGCAGGGGTTCTCCACTCTGTCTATTTTATTTTATTTTATTTTATTTTATTTTTTTTGTTTTTGAGTATGCCCCGACCGGCTGCCGACCCCCCCCCCACCCGAACGCAACCACCCCCACCTCCCCCGGGAGCAAATGGACCCCCTCAACGAACCCCACTCACCGGACCAGCACGGGAACGCAACCGATACGCGAGGAGCCGCGGCCAGAAGGAGACGGCCACGCGGCTCCTCGCGAACAGCACCGCCCACCCCTTAACCTGCGGGCCAATGAAATCGCTCCGACGGCGCGCCGGAGCGATTTCAACTGCCTCGCACCGCCTCCTCACCCCCGACGCACCCCCCCTTTCTCCCTGCACGTTGGAGGCCGCGGCCGGGCCCGGGCCCAGGTTACTGTCGGCCGCGGGACCCGGCCCGCGGCCTCGGGCATTTCTCAACAACCAGGCTTTACAATTTTTGCCAAATGTTCAGCATGTAAGAGTAAAGGTAATTTATTCAATACTGAAGGACGTCTAGCCATAGAAATTACACAGTCATGTGATCTGCTTATGAACTTTGGAAGCTGCAAGTACAACGTCCACTGCCTGAGACCACAATCTCATTCAGTAACTTGAAAAGTAAGAGCAGACGTTTGAATAATACCCTGTACTTTTCAGGTGTTCTAGTTCTCCCTCTTCTGACTGCCGTTATGACCTCTGCTACTTCATTCTCCTAGTTGCAAAGGTACCAAAGTTACATTTGGTAAATTCACAGAAACTATGCTGCATACATCTACCGAAGACCAGCTCTGAGAAGGCAATCCAGCACCGCACTAGACAAAGCTTGAGACACCTTAACTATGTGCAGCTTAAAAGACAACTTAGAGCCATGGGTGGCACCCAAATATCGTACTTCATTGTGCACTGGAACAGAAGCTTCCTTTAACACAAAACAGAAAGGAGAAATATAATTTTTATTGGTACTAAGAACCATCACTTCAGAAAACCCTGAAAAAATCTAGATAAAAGATGAAATGATGTTAGATGTAGAAAGACCATCAAAAGCCGAGATTGGACCAAGCAGTGTATCTCTGCATATAAAGAAACTCAGTTCCTAATGAACACAACCTTCGACAAAGAGGAGTATATATATCTTAAATAGCACTGACTTTGTGGAATCCCTTTATCTGCTTGGTATAGCGCCACACCACATCCTACACCAAAGAGAAAGTTCAGGGCCAATATTCAGCATGACTAACACAGTTAGCGGCTGAATATCTGCAGGTGCAGCTGCTGCAATGCTCAGTGCTAGCCAGCTAGTATTGGGTTAGCGCCCAGCAATAAGCAGGCCACAGAGATATTGAGCCACTGCCTGGTTATTGCTAAGCAGGGAAAGTGAGGCCCTTTAAAGGCTGAACTAACTACCAGGCTGCGGCTTCATCACTATCCGGCCAACCCGGATATTCAGTGTTGTGGCTGGATATGGTCCCAGCATTGAACATCCAACGGCAGCAGCTAGCCATCGCTACCAAATATCGGGCAATTATTTCTAACACAAACTTTATAATGAACAGGGGCAATTAACTGGGAGAAAGTATACATATAACGTGGAGGAACGATTATTCAGTAGTCTTATACAATGCTACATTAGACCCTTAAGGGTACTGGGTTTGAGGGACCTTGACCCAATATGGCATTTCTTAAGTGTTCATGCTATGGGTGGGCTTCTTTGTAAGTGGTCTTCCCTCCCTGATCCACTCACAATCATCCTTCCTGCTGGTCCCCCACCCACTGGCATTTTTCCTTGTGATCCTGAGGGAAGCACAAATCTGGCCTCAGTTCTGATTGAAACATGTAGCATCTGGACTGCAGAATTTGCAGAGGAGACTACTACTACTATTACTACTACTACTATTACTACTACTACTATTCAGCACTTATATAGCGCCACGCACGCAGCGCTGCACAGGTAACCTACCAGTGGTAGCCAGTATACAAGAGACAGTCCCTGCCCGTCAGAGTCATCTACTACTGCTATGCATCACTTACAGAGAGCGCCACGCACGCAACGCTGTACAGGTAACCTACAAGAGGTAGCCAGTATACAAGAGACAGTCCCTGCCCGTTAGAGTCATCTACTACTGCTATGCATCACTTACAGAGAGCGCCACACACGCACGCACGCAGTACTGCAAGCTAACCGACAAGAGGTAGCCAGTATACAAGAGACAGTCCCTGCCCATCAGAGTCATCTACTACTGCTATGCATCACTTACAGAGAGCGCCACGCACGCAACGCTGCACAGGTAACCTACAAGAGGTAGCCAGTATACAAGAGACAGTCCCTGCCCGTCAGAGTCATCTACTACTGCTATGCATCACTTACAGAGAGCGCCACGCACGCAACGCTGCACAGGTAACCTACAAGAGGTAGCCAATATACAAGAGAAAGTCCCTGCCCGTTAGAGTCATCTACTACTGCTATGCATCACTTACAGAGAGCGCCACACATGCACGCACGCAGCACTGCAAGCTAACCTACAAGAGGTAGCCAGTATACAAGAGACAGTCCCTGCCCGTCAGAGTCATCTACTACTGCTATGCATCACTTACAGAGAGCGCCACGCACGCAACGCTGCACAGGTAACCTACAAGAGGTAGCCAGTATACAAGAGACAGTCTCTGCCCGTTAGAGTCATCTACTACTGCTATGCATCACTTACAGAGAGCGCCACGTACGCAACGCTGCACAGGTAATCTACAAGAGGTAGCCAGTATACAAGAGAAAGTCCCTGCCCGTCAGAGTCATGCTCATCGGAGCTTACAATCTAGTTAGAACAGTACAGAGCATTAGTCAGTTCAGCGCAAGGTACCGTGTGGTACAGTTTGATCATAAACATTGACGGGGGTTAGGGTAAGATGAGGATGGAAGTCAGGATCTGAATGCAACGGTGAAGAGGTGGGTCTTTAACCTGGATTTGAAGAGGTCCAGGGAGGGTGCCTGGCGCACAGACGCAGGTAGGCTGTTCCAGGCGTATGGTGCAGCAAGGTGAAAGGAGCGACTGTTCTGCTGGCTGTGCTCATAAGAATAGAAATGAAGTGGGTGATTTCCAGACAGTTGACAAATTCACTTACAGTATCTATTGATTTTTGCACTAGCAGGTTCCAGTTGCTCTTTAGGAGTCACATCGCCACCTGAGATTTGTCTCATTCTTTATTGCTCAGCTTTTCTTTCACTCCCTTCCTCTCCTCCTGCCTTTCTCTACCTCTTTATGTTGGACTCAGCCCTTCTGTTCACCCACATAACCTTCAGTGGCATCGGGATCTAGATCACTAAAACTCTCGGAGGTTGCTCACTAGTAACATAGTAACATAGTAAATGACGGCAGATAATTCGGCAGTGTGAAGATCTTAAAGAAATGACTCCCAAAGGACAGCCAGGGACTGACTGAGAAGAGGGGGAGGAGAGAAAGAAAAGAGGTTGTCCTTTCCGTTTTTCTTCCCCCCTTTGTTCCTTCATCCTTCCTTTTCACATTTTGTTATTTTTTCTTTGTTGGGAATGACCTTGGCACTTTCTCGGGCTGCCTCACTAGGTCTTTAGGAGAAGAACAGGAATGAATCCATCTGGAATGATTACTGGCTTGATGGTGGATATTATTTCCAGGTATACACAGAGCTGTACAGAGACACGGAACGGGCAGAACCTTTGCCTCCTGTTTTTCTCATTCTCTCTAGTTTTAACCTTTTAGGAATATCCTGATGGCTTTCTCTGGTAGGTCTCCTGTCCTCCCCTATCACCACTACTAGTACTAATCATTTCTATAGTGCTACGAGGCGTACACAGCACTGTACATATTGATGTAAGAGAGAGTCCCTGCTCATCAGAGCTTACAATCTAATCAAAACAAAAACATCACAGCACTGGGGACTAGAGCATGCTGACATAACAACATAAGAAATGCCCTACTGGGTCAGACCAAGAGTCCACCAAGCCCAATAGCCTGTTTCCAACAGTGGCCAATCCAAGTCAGAAGTACTTGTCAGGTTTCCAAAATGGTACACAGATGCCCCAATGCTTTTCCTGGGGCAAGCAGTGGATTTCCCTGGGCCTGCTTAATAATGGTTTATGGACTTTTCTTCCAGGAACTTGTCCAAACCTTTTTTAAACCCAGCTACACTAACAGTGGCCATGGCAGAGAAGGGCACAGATAAAAGGGATCTGCCAGAGGAACACAATTCCTGAGGAGGGGCGTAGAGTGGGTCCTTCTGCTTAATACCACTGCAGAGCCTGTAAAGAATGAAATCTGGGTCCCTAGTAATATGGAAGAATAAGGTATTGGAAGAAGGGTTGAATGGATAGCGAGGCTGCAGACGAGTGTCTTCTCCCAATAGCTCTGTTAGTGGAGCTACTACTTCTTGGAAGTCTATTGAAAGCCTGAAATAAAAACTGCTTATCAGTAAAATGGTAGTAATTTGTTTATGCTTACTTAACAGGGTGGCCACCAGTTGGAAGAGAAGAACGTAAAAGAGTTTTTAGACATGTAAAACTATGTCATTGACATGTGTAAATGTGTAAGTACTGTAGATTGTTCTAGAAGAGTCACTACATACAGATATGGTCTACATTACTGGCATCCTTGCAGTTCAACCCCTTAATGTCCAACGTCTCCTAAACAAAACTGGCCAGTGAAATGGCTTTGGACTATATACACACATATATTTGACACATAAAAGAATCAAATAAAACAAGACCAATTAAAAAAGGAAATAGTAGGAAACAGCATAAAAACTGAAGCATTGCCAGGACATGATTATTCAAAAATTAAACCCCCAAAATAGGCACTGCCTACTTAAATATTCCCAATAAAAATCATGCCAAAAGAGCTATTGCATTAAGTAACCCCATTACTATAAATGTGAGAAAAAGTAATTGTTTTGTCAGACTTTTTGTAAGCAGGGATGTATCCCTAATGTAACAAATTTTTCATTTTAATCATAATTATTTGATCAAGACAGAAGAAAAATAACCCAGCGTAGCCGATGGTGTCAAAGTACCTCTCCGTGTAGCTGGATACAGAGTATCACTCTACCGTGGAGCTGGATACAATGAATCTATGGAGCTGGAGCTGGAGTGGCTGAATGCCTGTAAATCAAATATCTCCTTCACCTCTAAGATTGATAACAAATATATTGAATTTTCGGATATCTTGATATTCAAAGAGGGGGACACTCTGGCAACTACACTTTACAAAAAACTGGTTCAGAAAAATAATTTATTAAGGTACCACAATCATCATCTGGGTGCCTTAAAAAGAGGTCTTCCATATGGCCAGTTTCTTCGTCTTTGGAGATTATTTTCTTCGATTATAGATTTTAAATATCATGCCTTAGACCTCATTAAACTTTTAAAAGCTAGAAGATACCCATCTCATGTTGTTTCTAAAGCATATAAATGTGCTCTTAATACACACTGTGAGTGGCTTTTACAGCCCGCATCGAGAGATGGCCTTATACCCCTTTAAAATGTGTCTATTCCATACAAAGAAAAGAATGAATGCAAACAACATTATACAGTTTATCTCTGCAGTGCAAACACACAGATATGGTCTTCACGGTCCGGCGTGTGATATCTTCTGATAATATCGCCGTAATCAATGATTTACTTTGACCGCAATAAAGCTATAGTTTTAATATAGTTTGATACATGGAAATTTTTCATTCTTTTATTTGTAAGGAATAGACACATTTTTTATCTTTGGTTGACATTTGACCTTTTTGGCACGAAACCAGGATGGCACTTAAATAACTGCCATTTTCAGCGGGACCCTTTACGGAAAGCAGCAGCACATTGTATTTACGTTGCTCTCAAGCAGGTCATTTGTTGTTTTTCTTTGTTTTTGGTTTTATGGTCTCCTTTGCTGGTATCTCTCACCCATCTCTTTTGTCTTTTATAGCATTTTTCCCCATTTGGCCCATTGAGGCTTTCTTATTGGTGTTCGTCTGTGGTGGTTTTCATACTGCTCAGTTCACCTCTGTGGTCTCTATACACAGGTAGTTTTATACATTTTTGCACATGGACACACATTTTGGATTCATAGTTTGAGTTTCCATTTGTCCTCCCCTCATCCCTCATGTTATTTACTTTCTTGCATGGGCAGGTTTTTTACAAGAATATATAGGTATTATGAAATTGGCTGTCCTATCCTGTTCATTTTACTTTTGTATGTTTCTGTTTTGGTTCATGTTGCTTATTTTATATATGGTTTTATAACATCAATCATGATTCATGTATTATTTTTAATGTTTACCTCATCATTGTACCTCTTTTACATACATGTCCTCCCTTGCTTTTAAATGCTATTTTAATGCTTTTGGTTCTGCCAACATTTGGGCATTTTATCTACCTTTCTAAGTGCACCAGCCCTGTTTTATGATTTGTATATATGTTCTGATTGCTTTTATGGTTTATATTTATTGTTTTTAATATACGTTTTTTGTTTTTATTTTTATGAGGCTGTTCCCCCTGATGAAGGCCTCCGGCCGAAATGCATAGGGGTTTCTACAATAAAGTCTTGTGACCACTTATCTACACTCTTTCCTACAGGCCATGGGGGCACTGCAGTTTAACCAAATCATCTCAGATGCCATCATATCAAAGGTAGAATGCTGGATTTCATTTTTACTCCTTCTACCTGCCCTCATCACCAAACTCCATGACACAAAGCTCCTCAGTGCCCTGGTATGATCACAGACTTCCACCTTCTTCCTCCGAAATAGCACAAAATCACCCACTAACGCACCTCCTCCTGCACATGCACTGAGATTTCGGACATTTGACAGAGACTCATTCATTGCCACAATCCAACCACTAACACAAGTGGAACCTTGATGACCTTATAGCACAATGGAACTCACTTATATCATCATATGCCTCCAGGCCTCATAGCATATCCAAGATGAAAAGATCACACCTAGTGCCATGGTTTACACCTGAGGTTATATCACTGAAAAATAAATTCAGATGGCTGGAGCGCAAGTGGAGACACCATAAGAGCCCAGATACTCATCTAGCATACACCAATACCCTCGCACACTAAAGCTCCCTCACTCTGTTAAAGAAAAAGGAATATCATATCAGCCTACTCAACTCCTCTCTCAACCAGCCTAGAGAATTATTTGACATTGCCCAACACCCCCTCACAACACCCTCCACTATGAAGACCCCCACCTCCATTTCACCAATCAAAATGGCCCAATACCTACAAGATAAACAAGCACAATCTTCATCAGTAGCAAGTTATGTATCCAACATTACCGACTCCCCAGACACAAGGAGCTGGTCAACCTTTAGCCCCTATCTGCCAAGCAAGTGGAAAACATCATAACAAATCTCAACAGCACCATATCACCGTTGGACCCTTGCCATTTCTCATAGGCAGGAGCTCATGCCAGTCACTTTACATATTGCCCAGTCATCACTTGCTCTGGGCTATATGCCTCCCACCTTGAAGCAAGCTTCCATCAGATCATTAATAAAATCCCACACACTTGACCCAGTTCTGCCATCATGTAATCAAACTCTGGAATTTGTTACCGGAGGATGTAGTAAAAGCAGTTAGTGTAGCTGGGTTTAAAAAAGGTTTGGACAAGTTCCTGGAGGAAAGGTCAATAAACCATTATTAAAGGGGACCTGGGAAATCCATTGCTTGCCCTGGTACAAGCATTGTGGAACCTGTGTCTTTTGGGGAAACTGCTAGGTACTTGTGACCTAGATTGGCCACTGTCGGAAACAGGATACTGGGCTTGGTTGACCTTGATCTGACCCAGTATGGCATATCTTATGTTCTTATTTTCTTATAGACCCATTCCAAGCATCCCCTCCTTTGCCAAAATCATTGAGAAGGCAGTTTATTTTTTATTTATTTATTACATGCACTTATATACCACGCTATTTTCCATCAGTGCGGTTTACATAGAACCAGTTAAATACACATCTCAAAACATTTGATTTGTGTTTACAATTAACAGGCAACAGAACTTGGATAGACAACAAGGGGGTAACTATTTACAATTGTACAGAAAGAGCAGGCTGAACGTCTGTTTGACGTGGTTAGTTTACTGATGAGGCATTTGAGGTGCTGTCATCCGGGTAATGCTCAAGGAAAAGGTGATATTTCAGAGATTTCCTAAACTGCGTTAAATTAGTGATTGCCCATATACTAGGAGGGAGGCTGTTCCAGCATTTTACTGCCGAGAATTTGAAAGCCCTTTTCACTGTTGTCTGGCAGCACTTGGTTGCTTCTCTTGGGACTATTAGTTTATTGTCCTCAGGGGATCTTCTAGGTCTGTTCAGGGGGGTTATCTGAATGAGGTCTGCTAGGACTGGTGGGGCGAGCTTATTTATGATCTTGAAGGTCAGAATTATGGTTTTGAACGTAATTCTGCCTTTTATGGGGAGCCAGTGGAGTTGTTTAAGGATGGGTGTAATGTGTTCCCACTTGGAAGCGCCCTGGATTGCAAGCTGTACAGGGTGTAGCGTGGATTGCGGGAGACCATGGAGTATGGCGTTTGCATAGTCAAGATGCGGTATGATCAAGGCTTGGTATACTGTGCGGAATTCGCCAGGTTCCAGTAAGGTGCGTATGTGTCTAAGTGATTGGATTTTATAGTATATAGCTCTTGCTACATTGCCTATATGGGTCTTCATGTCGAGTCGCTGGTCAAGTGCGACTCCTAGATATCTAATAGAGGGTTTGGTAAGTAGTTCTGCATCTAAGACCTTTAAGCACGGTGGTGTGATGAATTTCGGATCTCTGGTGACGAAAAGGACTTCGGTTTTCTTATGTTGGATTTGCAGGTTTTGTGATTGGAGCCATCTGGATACTGCATTGAAACAGTCCGTGAGCGGTGAGAGTTCGGGGTTTTCCGTTGCAAAAGGCATATATAGGAGCACGTCGTCTGCATATAACAGGCATTCCACCTTGAAGGACTGGACGATCTTGCAGATCGGTTGCATATAAATATTAAACAACAGGGCAGATAGAGAGGATCCTTGTGGGGCCCCTTGGCTCTGGTGGAAAGGTTCTGATGTTGCTTCATCTGATCTTACATGTTGCCATCTATCCGAGAGATATGACTTGCACCATTCGAGTGCTAAGTCACAAATCCCCTTCTCTCTGAGGCGGTGTAAGAGGATGTCATCGGAAACAGAATCAAAGGCCGCCGCTATATCCAAGAATATGAGTATGTACCCTCGGCATATGCTGTCAATTCCTGCAATTATGGTACTGAAGAGGATGGTGAGGACAGTTTCGACCCCATGTGCGGCTCTGAAGCCGTGCTGACACGGATCAAGTGGTGCGGAGGCGTCAATATGATCTTGAATTTGTCTTTGGACGTCTTTCTCGGCGATTTTCACCAACAGTGGTATGCTGGATATCGGTCTATATGAGTCGGGCTTCTTAGGGTCCAGTTTGTTGTTTTTGAGAAGTGGCCTGATTGAGGTACGTTTGAGGGATTGGGGAAAGGTGCCTCTCGTGTATGAGCAATCCATTAGCTTTGATATAAAAGGGCTGACTGTCGGTCATAACTCTTTTATCCAGGACACCGGGCAAGGGTCAGTTTGTGCGGTTGTTGTGTTCATTCCAGCAATTATGTCCTTAATGTGTTTGGCAGATGGCTTAGAGAAGGCAGACAGTCGGGCTGAGGATCTTGGCTCGAGTGCCATGGTATGTATGGGGGACTTATTAGTTTGGCACAGTTTTGCTTTTAAGTAGTCGGCGAAGGCTTGAGGGTGGATTTGACTAGGTTGCTCTGGTACTGGCTCTTTTGCTAGGTTCTTTACCATGGTGAAGAGGTTGTGTGGCTTGTTTAGGGACCGTTTTAGAGTGTTAGTGTGGAATCTCCTCATGCTTTCAGATATTGCTTGGCGGTGTTTTTCTAGTTGAGTGTTGTATGTCCTTAAAGTTCAACTACAAACTCAGGAGTTCATGGACTCCCACTCCCTTCTCAATGAGCACCAGCATGGCTTTGAACCCTTTCACAGCACCGAAACCTCTGAGGTGGAATTGGCAGCATGCCCCAGCAGGCCCAGCAGGATGTTCAGGGCTGTGACCTGAATTGGCCCTTATGTCCTGCCGGTCTGGCCCACACCTCCTGCCCCCTGCTGGCTCTCCCCATCCTGAAGCACATGGTATATGGGGAGAGTCAGTGGGGGAATAGGGTCTAGGCGGATTGCGGGGCTCCATGTCCCAGCGGGACATGCAGCCCTGCAACCTGCATTGAGAATGAGGACCTAGCCACCCTCTCACCAGCAACTCACACCAAGGATACTTCATCACTCCTTATCAGTTTACCTGCAGCACACCCAGCAAACTAACCTGGGTCCCTGCACAGCTAGTGCTTCACCTTGCCCTATGAAGGTCTTCCCTATGCATTGCATAGTTTAATATTCAGCTTTGGTTTTTATTGATTGTATTTGTACAATTTATTTTGTTCAAAGTTTTCCATGTAACTTTCGAGTTTCCGTTCTAACTGTTCTTAACCACTGCAACTGGTAGATAACGCGGTATAGAAAAGTTGTTAAATAAATAATAAATATGAGTTATAAATAATGTATCCTGATTTTCTTTTTAAGTAGCAGAGTGTTATTTTGCCGACAGGTAGTGTAAAGAAGTTGACCTAATATCAGACTAATGGAACAAGTTGGCGACTGTTAAGCCACAGTTAATACAAGCAGCTGAATTGTCAAGTAGCTGATGAAACTGTGCTGCTTTCCTGCCTGATGTCTGCGACCAAGTCTTTGAAGGTAGTTAATGCTGGGAAGGTCTGTGAGGTCAGTTACTGGTTGCCTCCTCTTGAGTAGCAGAAAAATGGTGAGACTGGGTCATAGATACAAGTACTTTGAGTAACTTCCTTTTGGTAGGACTACAGTCAGGACCCCCTTCTCCTGCCACCACTGCTGCCCTTGACCAGGATGGGCAGCTGTGGCAATACATTAGAAATGCCCCCCAGCAGTGGGTTTCTGACACCGCGGTGCTATTCACGCTTCTGCCCTCCAATTCAGAATTAGCGCAAACAGCACTGTGGCGCCAGAAACCCGTGCCGGGGGGGCATTTTTAATGTATTGCTCCCACTGCATGTCCAGGACAGGGCCAGGAATGGGCATGGGAGTGAGAGCAGGGCAGCTGAGCCCCCGTCGTGCAGTTGCCCCTTTTGCCC
Organism: Ichthyophis bannanicus; assembly: GCA_033557465.1. Taxonomy (NCBI): domain Eukaryota; kingdom Metazoa; phylum Chordata; class Amphibia; order Gymnophiona; family Ichthyophiidae; genus Ichthyophis; species Ichthyophis bannanicus. The sequence goes on along the minus strand of CM066042.1, from coordinate 7,970,616 downwards.
ATAAGTAAAAGCGGCTCTAATTACAGTAGAAAGCGAAGCTACAGTAAATGGCTGTGTTGGGTTGTCATATAGTGTTTTTGGTAGACAAAAACTGAGCAGGTCATATCCACTTTCACTTTGGACAATGTTGACCCTGGAGAAGGGACAGAATTTCAGTGACCCTGCAGATTAAGAAATATAATGGTCAGTTGTTCCACTTTGCTAAATATATCTATAACCAATTTATGTGCACAAGCTGGGAATGGTGTCCGAAGGGGATGATTAGGTGGATAAAGATTGTGTGAAATTAATTGTGAAGGCTACATTACTTTTGAAAAGAAGTTCCAGTACAGCATTTTTTTCACTTTGAAGCTCAGTGATTCTTTTTTCAACACTGGATATGATCTGGCTTTTGTTTCTCCAAATTATACTGTACAGAAATTAAGCCCACCTACTACTCATTTCTGGCAAGATTTAGGAGAACACCTGAAGACACACAGGGAACTAGGGGCATCATCACTACTACTACTACTATTTAGCACTTATTGAGCGCCATGCACACGGCGCTGCACAGCTAACCTACAAGAGGCAGCCAACATACAAGAGACAGTCCCTGCCCGTCAGAGTCATGTTCATCGGAGCTTACAATCTAGTTAGAACAGTACAGAGCACTAGTCAGTTCAGTGGAAGGTACGGTGTGGTACAGTTTGGTCTGTAGTTTGGTCATGAACGTTGATGGGGTTAGGGTGAGAAGAGGATGGAAGTCACGATCTGAATGCAACGGTGAAGAGGTGGATCTTCTATCTGGACTTGAAGAGGGTCAGGGAGGATGCGTGACGCACAAACGCAGGTAGGCTGTTCCAGGCGTATGGTGCGGCAAGGTGAAAAGAGCGCAGTCAGGAGTTCGCGGTGCATGTGAAAGGCATTGATAGAAGTGATTTGTTAGCGGAGTGTAAATTCCGAGAGGGGACGTAGGGAGATATGAGAGGTATTGAGGGGCTAAAGTGTGAATGTATTTATAGGTCAGCAAGAGAAGCTTAGAAACATAGAAACATAGAAACATGATGACAGAAAAAGACCACATGGCCTATCTAGTCTGTCCTTCCATATCAACAACTACAACAGTCCACTTTTTACCTTTAGAGATCCTCTGTGATGGTCCCATGCTTTTTTGAATTCAGTTACTGTCCTCATCTCTACCACCTCCGCTGGGAGACTATTCCATGGATCCACTACTCTTTCCGTAAAGAAATATTTCCGCATATCACTCCGGAATCTATCTCCCTTCACCCTCATCCCATGTCCCCTCATAGCAGAACTTGCTTTCAATTGAAAGAGGCTCTCTCCCTGAACATTTATGCCACGGAGGTATTTAAACATCTCAATCATATCACCTCTATCCCGCCTTTCCTCTAAGGTGTACATGTTAAGATCCTTAAGTCTGTCCTCATATGCTTTATAATGAAGCCCATTAATCATTTTAGTAGCAACCCTCTGCACCGACTCCATCCTGTTCACATCCTTTTGAAGGTGCGGTCTCCAGAATTGCACACCATACTCCAAATGAGGTTGCACCAAAGACTTATACAGAGGCATTATCACCTCCTTTTTTCTGCTAGCCATTCCTCTCCGTATGCACCCAAGCATCCTTCTAGCTTTTGCCGTCGCCTTTTCTACCTGTTTAGCTACTTTAAGATCATCAGACACAACCACGCCTAGGTCCCGCTCTTCTTTAGTGGACAAAAGTACTTCACCTCCTATACTGTATTGCTCCCTTGGATTGCTGCAGCCCAAATCCATGACCTTACATTTTTTAACATTAAATCCCAGCTGCCAAATTCTAGACCATTCTTCAAGCTTAGCTAGATCCCTCCTCATGTTATCTACACCTTCCTGGGTGTCTACTCTATTGCAGATTTTGGTATCATCTGCAAAGAGGCAAACCTTACCCGACAGCCCTTCCACTATATCACTAACAAAGATGTTAAAAAGAATCGGACCAAGGACAGATCCCTGGGGCACACCACTGGTAACATCCTTCTCCTCAGAGTGAGCTCCATTTACTTGTACTCTTTGTCGCCTCCCACCCAACCAATTTCTAACCCAAGCAGTAACTTTAGGGTCCATCCCTAGGGTGCTCAGTTTGTTTATAAGTCGCCTGTGAGGAACAGTGTCAAAGGCTTTACTGAAATCTAAATACACCACATCTAGAGCTCTCCCTCGGTCCAACTCCCTGGTCACCCAGTCAAAGAAATCAATCAGATTTGTCTGACAAGACTTGCCTCTGGTGAATCCATGCTGCCTCAGATCCTGTAATCTGCTAGACTCCAGAAATCTCACTATTTTCTCTTTCAGCAGCGTTTCCAATAATTTACTCACCACCGAAGTTAAACTAACCGGCCTGTAGTTTTCAACCACATCCTTACTTCCGCTTTTGTGTAAAGGCACCACATGAGCCTCTCTCCAGTCCTTTGGCACCACTCCCGACTCCAACGAGGCATTGAAAAGGTCAGTCAGTGGAGTTGCTAGAACGTCCCCAAGTTCCCTCAGTATTCTAGGGTGTATCCCATCCGGTCCCATCGTTTTGTCTACTTTAAGTTGAGCTAGTTTCTCATGAACACAGTCTTCTGAAAATTGTTCAAGATGTTCCTCACTTCTGTTCTTATTTGTGGGTGTTTTCTGAGGTCCTGCTCCTGGTTCTTAATCTGTGAACACAGAACAAAAATATTTGTTAAGCAATTCCGCTTTATCCTTATCAGCTTCTATATATTCCCCCCCCCCCCATGCACCTTTGAGTCTGACAATACCACTTTTGCCCTTCCTCTTCTCACTAATATATCTGAAAAATGTCTTATCCCCCCATTTTATTGCATTGGCTATTTCCTCCTCCTTTTGAATCTTTGCCTTCTTGACTACTTTGCTAGCTTCTCTAAGTTTTTCCAAATACAGATGCCTGTCTTCCTCTCTCTGTGATCTCTTGTATTTCATGAAGACCTCCCTCTTTTTCTTCACTTTTTCAGCTACTTCCTTTGAAAACCATAGCGGTCTCCTGTTCCTTTTGCCTTTATTTACCAATTTAACAAAAAGGTTGGTTGCCTTTAAAATACCCCCTTTCAGTTTTGCCCACTGTTTTTCTACATCCCCCAGCTGTTCCCATCCCACTAACGACTCCCTGAGGTATTGGCCCATCTTCGCAAAGTTAGTCTTCCTAAAGTCTAAGATCCTCACCTTGGAATGGATTCTAACAGCCTAATACTGAACCACACCATCTGGTGATCACTGGATGCAAAATGATCTCCCACTACAACATCAGAAACACTTTCACCATTGGTAAGCACCAAGTCCAGTATGGCCCCTTCACGTGTGGGGTCTGTTACCAATTGCCTGAATAGTTCTCCCTGTAGAGAATCCAGGATCTCCTTACTTCTAGATGATACTGCAGCAGGAATGTGCCAATCAACATCTGGCATATTGAAATCTCCTATCAGTAGCACTTCCCCTTTCCTAGCAATGCTGCGTATGTCTTCAATTAACTCTCTGTGCACCTCTTCCTCTTGTGAGGGAGGTCTGTATATCACACCAATGCAATAGATTTCTCTTTCCCTCTTTCTAGTTTAACCCACAATGCCTCCTCTCTCCCTTTTAAGCTCTGTAATTCCAAAGCTTTAATAGTAGTTCTTACATATAGTGCCACTCCTCATCCCCTTCTTCCTACCCTGTCCTTTCTGAATAAAGTATAGCCAGGTATAGTTACATCCCAGTCATGGTTTTCTGTGAACCATGTTTCTGTAACTGCCACTAAATCCAAGTCAGCCACTCCCACCAAAGCTTCAACTTCAGGGATCTTATTTCCCATGCTACGGGCATTAATACACACTGCTTTCCATATGTTACCCCTGTTACCCATTTCCATAAAGGTATTTAATGTATCACGTACCTGGGGGCTTTCTTCACCCATCCCCAACTAATATAGTTTAAAGCCCTCTTCAGTAGATTAGCCAAGCTTGAATTGGATGAGGAATTGGACAGGGAGCCAGTGAAGCGTCCTGAGAAGAGGAGTAATGTGGGCATGGCGAGGCTGGCAAAAGATTAGTCGAGCAGCATGATTTTGTATAGATTGAAGGGGAAGGAAGTGGCTCACGGGGAGACCAGCGAGGAGTAGGTTGCAGTAATCAAGGCGAGAGGAGATTAAGAAGTGGATAATTATTTTGGTAGTGTGTTCAGAGAGGAAGGGGCGGATTTTGCTGATGTTATAGAGAAAGATGCGGCAGGTCTTAGTTACAAGCTGGATATGAGTGGAGAAGGAGAGAGAGGTTTCAAAAATAACCCCTAGATTGCGGGCCGAGGGAACAGGAAGGATAGTAGATCCATCCACATGGACTGAGAGAGGGGGAAGTGGGGGGAGGAGTTGGGTGGAAAGACAAGGAGTTCAGTTTTGGCCATGTTCAGTTTCAAATGGTGATGAGACATCTAGGCGGCGATGTCCGAAAGACAGGCAGAGATCTTCGCCTGGGTTGCCAGAGAAATATCAGGTGTAGAGAGGTAGATTTGGGAGTCATTATTTATTTATTTATTTATTTAACATCTTTTATATACCGCACTATTTATAATCAGCGCGGTTTACATAGAACAATAAAACATCAGATAAGATACATATTATCTGGTTTTTTTTTACATAGAACAGGAACAAAAACTTGGGTAACCGGGGTAATTATTTACAATGAATAATAGTCATTGACTATTTACATATGAACGGAATATTGTATGAAAAGAATCTTGTTAGTATGAGAGAGGGGTATGAGGTGTTACTGGGTTAGAAGAGGTTGCGTGTTAAGAACGGGATTGGTGCTATTTGAGTGAGCTTGTGTTATTGTGTTCTCTGGGAAATATTTGATGAAAAGGTGATGCTTCAAGGCCTTTTTAAACTGGGAGAGATCAGCGATGGCCCTAATGTGTGGTGGGAGGGTGTTCCACAGTTTTGGAGCGCATAAACTGAAGGATCGGTTTACAGTTGCGGAAATGTATCTTAAGGACTCTTTTGGAACTTTTAGCATGTTTAATTCCGTGGTTCTTCTAAGCCTGTTGGAAGGGATTGGTTGGATCAACTCTGATAGTGAAGAGGGAGCAAGTCCTTTGTGAGCTTTGAAGGCTAGTAGCAGGGTCTTGAAGGTGATTCTCGCTTGGATAGGGAGCCAGTATAATTGTTTCAGGAGAGGTGTTACATGTTCTCTTTTTGGTACCCCGAAAAGCACTCTTGCTGCGCTGTTTAATGCTAGTTGAAGCGGGTTAAGGGTAGATTGGGGGAGCCCCTGTAGTATACAGTTTGCAAAGTCAAAGTGTGGGATAATTAGAGCCTGGAAGACCGTACGGAAATCATCTGGATCAATCAGTTGGCGGAGGTGTCTGAGGGAGCGAATCTTGAAATAAATTGCCCTTACAGTGTTTGCTATGTGGGTCTTCATATCTAGATTCTGATCCAGGGTAACTCCAAGGTATCGGATGTGGGATTTTACTTGCAGCTTGGCATCTTGAACTTCAAGGAATGTGGGTAGTGTGAACTTAGAGTTCCTTGAGATAAAAAGAACCTCTGTTTTTTTGTTCTGGATTCTGAGATTTTGAGTCAGTAGCCAATCTGAGATGGCGTTAAAACAGTTGGTTATGGGGGTGAGGTTCATCTTATCTATGCAGAACGGCATATATAGTAACACATCATCAGCATAGATCATATAGTTGACATTGAAGGACCTGATAATGTTGCATAAGGGTTGCATGTAGATGTTGAATAATAGTGATGACAAAGAAGAACCTTGCGGGACTCCTTGTCCTTGGTGAAATGGATCTGATGTTTTACCATTTGAGCGAACCTGCTGCCATCTCTCTGAGAGGTATGAGTTGCACCATTCGAGAGCATTTCCACAAAGGCCCTTCTCTCTTAGGCAGATAATAAGAAGATCGTGACAGACCGAGTCAAAAGCAGCCGCAATATCTAAAAAGATGAGAACAAAGCCCTGTTTGATGTTGTCGATACCAGAGTTTAGGCTGTTGAGAAGTGAGGTGAGGAGCGTTTTGACCCCGTGGGATTCCCTGAATCCATGTTGACAGGTATCCAAAGGCGCTTCAGTGTCGATATGGTCTTGCAGTTGTCTGTAGGCTATTTTTTCGATTATTTTAGCAAGAGTGGGTATGCTGGAGATGGGTCGGTAAGAGTCTGTTTTTTGTGGATCTAACTTGAGGTTTTTTAGTAGAGGTCTGATGGAAGTCTGTTTGAGGGCAGCAGGGAATGAGCCGGTGTCAAATGATAGGCTTATGATCTTGGATATTATTGGAGCAAGCTCTTTGCGAAGGTCCTTTATCCAAAAGGCTGGACACGGATCAGTGTGTGCTGTGGATAAGTTGAGAGATGAGATTATATCTTCAATTAGCTTCAAAGAAGGGGTGGAGAATGAAGCTAAAGGAGCTGGGAGCCCATGAATGTTCGGGATAGGGGGTATTGTAATTTTATTTGTACAGCACATCTTAGATTGTATGTAAAGGGCATATTCTTGTGGGTTGATTTCACACTGGTGTTCCTGTGAAGGTTCCTTGGCTAATTTCTTGACAAGGGTAAATAGATCGTGGGGTTTGTTTATAGCACGTTTAAGGGTGTCTGTATGATATAGTCTCATTTTTTCTGAGATGGCTTTACAGTGGGCGTCAAGATGTTGCATGTATGCGGTCTGATTGGTATTGGTGCGTGACCTCCTCTATTTCTTCTCGAGCTTTCGCAAAAGTTTTAGGGATTCTTTCAGATCTGATGTAAACCAAGGTGCCGTAGCTTTTCTTCTTGAGGGCTTGTTTCTGGGTGGACGAGATGAAATGCGGTTGAGTCTGTTGTTCCAAGAAGTGATAATCTCTTCCAGGTTTGGGGTAGAGTCATTAAAGAGTGCGTCAGTTTCCTCGAGGATCTGTTCAGTGTTAAAAGGTTGGAAGCTTCTGGAGGTGGTATTTGCATACTTGTTTAGGTTCTTGTCATCGGAATATTGCTTCTTTTGAATGGGAATCTGGAACATAATGAGATTATGATCTGACCATGGGACATCTGTAATTGCTAGTATAATATTTTGAAGTTGATTGAGAGCGGATAGTGGGGCAAATATGAGATCAAGGATGTTACCTTTAGTATGTGTGGATTGTTGTACCACTTGCTTGTAACCTAGAGTTTCTAGAGCATCTATGAAGGCGTCAGATTGGTTGTCTTGTAGAGAGGGTAGGTTAATGTCTCCTAAGATCCAATTGGGTCTGTTTGGATTCTGTGAATTGGAGGCAAGGTTTATAATAGTTGAAAGGTCATCTGGGGAGTATGATGGCGCTCTGTAGACTAAGTTTATAGAGTAAAGGTTGTTAGAGATAGAGACGGTTTCGAGGTGGTTGTTGTTAGAAGAGTCGACCATTTTAAGTTGGAGTTCAGTCTTGGCGAGGATAAGTACCCCTCCACCTCTTTTGCCTTGTCTACTGCTGGTGAAGACCTCAAAGTTGTTGGGGAGGAGCTGGTTGAGAATTATATTGTCTTCGGGAGACAGCCATGTTTCGGTGACCATAAGTATGTCAAGGTTATAAGATGTTATTATGTCTATGACAGCTGGCCATTTTTTACGAAGAGAGCGAGCATTAATGAGGGCACATTTGAGAGGGCATGGTTGATTGTAATTTTCTGTGTTTGACTTTGTAGTGTGCTGAAGAGGTATGTATAATAAATAATGGTGATGAGAACGGTGGTCCCAATTTCCATTGTGGTGATTGGAGCCTGACCATTTTTGCCAGTTGTTATGTAAGATAGGTATGGAATTGCCTGAAGAAATTAGAGCTAGGATATCTGGAATCAGACCTATGAGGAGGAGGTATAGGCCTACTGTAATCTTGAAGTGGAGGGCCATTGTGTGGATGTGAGGAATGTTGCTTGAGAGGGAGATTTTCGAGATAGGGTTTGTACTTTTCTGTGGTGAAGTATTTAATATCTGGCTAGGGGAAGACAGTACACTGGAAATTAGTTAGGTACAGAAAAATGTTGCAGAAGCTTACATAGTGAAAGGTGCACTTTGGTTAGGCAAAGATATTTCACTGGAATTTAGTTAGGTACAGATAACAGCTTACCAAATGTGAGGGGTACTGGGAACAGTGTATACAGATTAGTAAAAGTGTAAATATATGTGAGAGGTACTAGTCATATGGGAGAAAAAATGTTGCTTGAGAAGATGCTAGCAGCAATGAATGGCAACGTATTAGCAAACACAATAATATGACAGCAATATTTGCAATATTAGAAACATTGTATACACAGATGTGAATACTAGCAATGATCTTAGCTGTAAGTATTAACGCATTTATGATGATGTTTTAGAAACAGCAAATCAAGGTATATTTACTATTTAGAGCATATAATGATTAAGGCAATAGTGTGACACTTTTACGAGCTTACATTTCTTGTTTCAATGAATGTTTCGTACGATATCAATTGATAATGTAACTTACAGTCTATTTAGTAAAGAGGTGGTCTTGTTAATAACTGCTGATTTTCATTAGGTTACAGGTTTCTCCAAGGACTGTGCTCAGCCCCAACCGGGGAGCTAGTAATGATGGCTGTAATTGTGGAAAAGGGCTGTCTCCTAGCGGCGGCGTTTCTTTTATGTGAGCCTCTGTGTCCTCCCACAAAATCGCTTCTTGCCCTGTGCTCAGCCCCGACCAGTGCCCCGTCTAAGGGCCACGCCAAAGGGCCCTCTGGCGAGGCCCTCAGGCGCGGGCCCGCCTGGCGGCGGCTCTCTCTTATGCCGGCCTGCTGCTCCTCCCCTCCCACAGCCCCGATTGGGCCGGAGTTGCTGCATAGAGATGGTACTGAAAGCCATGGGAGGAGATAAGCGCAAGGCCTTGGGTATAGAGAGAGAAAAGGAGGGGGCCCAAGACAGAACCTTGGGGTACACCTACCTGGAGCAGGGTAGGGGAGGAGGAGAAGCCACCAGAGCATACAATGAATGAGCGATGGGAGAGGTAGGAGGAGAACCATGATAGTACGGAGCCCTTGAAGCCAAGTGAGGAGAGGATGGTGAGGAGAAGGTTGTGGTCAATGGTGTCAAAGGCAGCAGAAAGGTCAAGAAGGATGAGGATAGAATAGAGGCCCTTAGATTTAGCCAGGAACAGGTCATTTGCGACTTTTGTGAGTGACATTTCAGTGGAGTGTAGGGGACGGAAGCCAGATTGTAGTGGGTCCAGGAGGGCCTGAGAGGTGAGGAAGTCAAGGCAGCGACGGTGAACTGCTCGTTCTAATAGTTTGGATATGAAGGGAAGGAGGGAGATGGGTCAATAGTTAGACGGGCAGGTGGGATCAAATGAGGGTTTTTGAGGAGGGGTGTGACAACAGCATGTTTGAAGTCAACGGGGACAGTTGCAGTGGAGAGTGAAAGGTTGAGGATATGTTTCTGTGTTTCTACATGCATGATGGAGGGGACAATGGTGAGGGAGATGGAACGTAGGAGATGGGTGGGGATAGGGTCTGATGAACAAGCGGTGGGTTTGGAGGAGGAAAGAAGGAGTGCGGTTTCTTCTTCAGAGATCAGCGGGAAGGAGGAGAGGGTGGCGGGAGGAGTATGGATGGGGAGGAGGGGGGAGTATGGATGGGGGAGGAGAATTGGGAAGGAGGGGAGGTAGGTGGGGGGTAGGGAATTGGAGGGTAATTTTGTGGATTTTGTCATGGAAGTAGTCAGCTAGGATTTGGGCAGAAAGGGAGGGCAGGATTGGGGGTGGGGGGACCTTGAGGAGAGAATTGAGGGTATTAAAGAGACGGCGAGGATCTGAGGCAAGGGAGATGGTCAGATGGCTGTAGTAATCTTGTTTGGCAAGTGCTAAGGCTGACTGGAAGGAGCCAAGCATGAGTTTGAAGTGTAGAAGGTCTTCTGGGGAGCGGGATTTGGACCAAGCTCGTTCAGCAGAACGGGTGCAGATACGTAGGTAAAGGATTGTGGATGAAAGCCAGGGTGGGGAGTAGATTGTTTTACAGGGCATGGGGTGGGGAGGGCAAGAGTGTCAAGGGCTGAGGATAGTGTAGCATTATATGAAGATAATGCTTCGTCGACGGACTCGAAGGATAAAATGGAGGAGAGAGATGGAGAAATGGTGGAGGAGAGAGTCAGGGGATCAATATAATGAAGGTTTCGGAATAGGTCGGAGGAGACGGGATGAGGTTGGGATGGCAGAAGCTGAAGAGTAAATATTAAGAGGTGATGGTCAGATGAGGGAAGGATTGATTTGCGGAGGTTTGAGGGAGAGGAATTGGAGAAGAGTATTAGGTGAGGCAGTGGCCGTGTAGGTGTGTGGGGGCAGTGGAGCAAAGTTGGGGGTCAAACGAGGAGGTAAGAGTGAGGAACTTTGAGCCATGGGGGTCGAAGGGATTGTCAATGTGAATGTTAAAATCGCCAAGAATAAGAGTAGGGGAGGAAGGATCCATAAAGGCAGAAAGACAGAAGTCAAAGTCAGTGAGGAAGGTTGATTTGGATTTGTCGCGTGGGCGATAAATAACAGCTACTCGGAGGGGAAGTGGTGTGAGGAGGCGAATGGAGTGGACTTCAAAGGAGAGGGGGGAGTGTGATTGGGGTGGGAGGAGGGGTGGGAGGAGGGGTTGGAATTGGCAGGAGGGAGAGAGAAGGAGGCCAACGCCACCACCGCGACCAGTAGATCGAGGTGTATGGGAGAACTGGTAGCCCCATAGCAGAGAGAGGCAATGGAAGCAGTGTCGTCAGGGGGGAGCCAGGTCTTGGTCAAGGCAAGAAGGTGTAGGGCATTAGAGATAAAAAGATTGTGAATAAAAGTGTTTTTTTTTAATGACTGAGCATGCGTTCCATAGGGCGCATGAAAACGGGAGAGTGGAGGGGGGAAGGAGAGGGATCTGGATAAGGTTGGATAAGTTACGTGTGGATTTCTTATCAGAGTAGTGTGGGGGTCTATTTCTAGGGTAATACCGAGATTTAGAGGGAGCAGGGTGAGGGTGGGTATGTCTGGGTGAATGTGCCCTCCAAGAGGGACATGAGGGAGGGGAAAAGAGGGGTAAATTGATGGAATCAGGTAGGTTGTGTGAGGGATTATTTTTGGGGGTAGGGTTGGAGTTGATATCTACGGATGGGTGATTGTGGGATGAATGGGGGAGGGCGGAAGGAGGGAGGAGCGGGATGTGGATGAGATTAGATAGGGTGCGTGAGGAACTTGTTTTAGTGTGGGAAGGAAATCGGGGGGGGGGGGCAGGGTTGGGATTGATATTACCTGATGAGAGAAGGAGAATGAGTATTAGAGAGCAAGGTAAAGTGGAGATGGTACGGTGGAAGCGAGGGTGGGGTTGCTTTAACGAGAGGGGGGTTGGTTGAATGTGGGGAATGGTGTAAAGAAGATCAAGAGCAGAAGCTAGGCTAGAGGACAGAATGGAGGGAGAAGTGAGGAAGGTAGAGAGGGGGGCTGGTTGAATGCAGGGGATGGTGTAAAGGAGCTCAAGAGCAGATGCTAGGCTAGGGGGCAGAGTGGAGGGAGAAGTGAGGAAGGTAGGGGGAGGGTGGGGAGAAGAGGAGGGAGGGTGTTGATAGGAGGGGAGGCAGTTAGGGAGGAAGAGGAAAAGAAGGACAATGAGAGGTGGGGCCATGGTGATGGGCAGCAAAGGCAATGGGTAGCAGTTCTATGCAATAATGGTAGCAGTTCTAGGCAATAATGAGTAGCAGATCTATGCAACAGTGGGTAGCAGTTCTATGCAACAATGGGTAGCATCTATGCAACAATGGGTAGCAGTTCTATGCAGTAATGGATAGCAGTAATATGCAGTAATGGATAGCAGTTCTATGCAACAATGGTTAGCAGTTCTATGCAACAATGGGTAGCAGTTCTATGCAATAATGGGTAGCAGTTCTATGCAATAATGAGTAGCAGATCTATGCAACAGTGGGTAGCAGTTCTATGCAACAGTGGGTAGCAATTCTAGGCAACAATGGTTAGCAGCTCTATGCAGTAATGGATAGCAGTAATATGCAGGCAGATCTGTACTACAGTGGGTAGCAGTTCATGCAACAGTAGGTAGCAGTTCTATGCAACAATGGCTAGCAGTTCAATGCAGTAATGGATAGCAGTAATATGCAGGCAATGGGTAGCAGGTTTTAGGGGTTAATGGAAGGGTGATCAATGCCAGCAGTGGGATGCAAGACGAACGGAGAGTTATTTGATGGAATAGGGGTGGTACCGGTGAGATGGTTGGGGTCGGAGTAAGGTGCGGAGGAGCGGACAAGTCAGCTTGACCCAGGCAGCAACAAAGATTTGAGCAATGTGTAGCAGTAGAGGTGATGGATGTCTAAGCCACGCCTTTGGCCACCGCCTAAGGGCTACGCCAAAGGGCCCTCTGGCAAGGCCCTCAGGTGCGGGCCCACCAGGCGCAGGTGTGCCCGATGGTGCCCCCAGCTTTAAAGGGCCGATCGCCCACGTGATCTATGGCGTGCAGCCGCTTCAAGAAGGGCCGACTGCCCGATGTGATCTGCGGCGTGCAGCCGCTCCAAGAAAGGCATCATGACCCCAAGGGCAGGAGTTGGGGCTGCCACAGAAACCCTCTTCACCCCAGATGCTTCAGGTACATGATCAGATTTTGTGGAACCTGCTTAACCAAATCTGATCTAGTGACACCGGGCACTGAAACATATTTACTTCATAATACTGCTTCAAAGCAAACTGCAGAAGGAGGAAGTGTTAAGGGAGAGGATAAAAGAGAAGAAAATGACATGGAAGACTGGCAGAAAAGATATAGGGGTATGTTTACTAAACTGTGGTAATGTTACAGACCGCACGTTATGTAATGTTAACTATCGTTAGGTAACGTTAATGCGCGGTATGTAACGTTAACAGGCGTTAACGTTACTTAATGATCGTTAACGTCCCTGGCCGCGGTAAACACCGCAGAGGGTGGAGAGAGGGCGGGGAGTGGGCGGGGAGAGGCTCCCTGCACACTAATGCGCTGAACTGAAGGGCTGAATCCTACCGCGAATGAAAACCTGTCATTAGATGCACATTTGCAGGACAGAGAAACCATTTCAGTGTCAGCAATGTACAGCATAGACAGGGAGCCCAAGAAACGTGATAGTAGTGCTCCATTTCCAGCACCAGCATAGTGCCCAAGTATGAAAGGCCACTATGGCGATGGTGCAAGTGGGGCATAGGGGCTGCAGGCGGGACATGTAGCAGGCGCATCTGAGGCACAGGGTGGACTAGGCGGGCACCTAGGTGGCACATAGGAACATAGAAACCAGAAATCAGCATGACAGCAGCTGACAAAGGCCAATCCACCTACATCTACCTGGTCCACCCGAGCTAACAGTTGCCAGGGCACTGACCTGACATCCCCCCAGCCAACCCTCCCCCAAGTGGAAGGAACAGACTATTGGTAGGCGGTGATGGGGGGGATGTGAGGATGCTCGTGTATGCCCCATGCCCCAGACCCTGCTCCCCAGGCGACCACCTACACACACAGTAGATTACCTGGGACTGCGCACTACCAGCACTGACAGCATATGGCCATTTCAGCATGGTGGGGGGGGTGCCCGTGCTGGAGGGGGCAGTGGCACCTGCCTGCAGTGGACCTAGGCCATGCCCTGTTCCAGTACGTGGTGTGCAGTGCAACATAAAAGGTCTGGCTGAGGAAAAGTACAGGTATCCCCAGGGACCACCATGCATCTGTGGCAACAGTGTGGTGCAATACACCCAGCCAGTGTATCCAGAAGTAGAGGGTCACAGGTTCAAGCCCCAGCTGTGGTTCCTGCAGAGCATGTCCCTATGTTTTACCCTACAATGCAGATAGAACAGCAACATGTGCAAAGCCCAAATCAGCGGTGAACAGGGGTAGAAACACCCACTCACACAGGCTCCACAATCCAAAGATGCATGGAGAGTCAGGCTGTTGGCCCCAGCATTGAGCTGCAGTTATCACCAGGGCACTACTACTACCTCCTGCACAGTTTAGCAATGTTGGCACTGTGATCAGGACCAGTGTGGTGGGCAGGGTTGCCAACCAGCCCTATCTTTGCACAATGCTGCAATAGGAGTGTGTGTGTGTGTATGCCTATCCATTGTTTTGTGGCTGCCCACACCTAACCGGGCCCACAATGTCCCACTGTTACCAGCGTTAGCCAGAATATGTGCAAAATGAGGAGCAAGGTGTTGTGGGTATGGCCCAGACAGGGCGGATTGGCCAGGATGCATCTTCACAGGGTGTGGGGCAATGGCAGGGACACTGTAGTGCCCGACTACCGCCTGCATGGACAGGGTGGCCACAACATGGTATGCTGGGAGGGCACTCACTCTAACCGAGCAGTGACCATGGCATATCTAGGCTCACACATACCGCTCTACACTATCTGCCTCCAGTGATACTTTTGTGTTCCCAGTGCTGGGGCCCCAATCACTGAGATGCCTGCTTGGTGCACGTAGTTTATTTATTTATTTTATTTATTTAGACAGTTTTGTATACCACCTTATCCTTCAATCAAAGTGGTCACAACACAATTGGGGGATACATTTAACATGAGGGGATATGAGACTTCACATTCACTTCACATTCTCCCCCTCGAAGCACGGACAAAATACAAAGCCATCCTACTCACCCACAACGCTATCCATCAAACACAGGACACCCAACTTCGCACCCTACTGGCTCGTCCAGCCCACAGCAGATCTACCAGACAAACCTCCAGCATTTTCCTCACCGTCCCTCACAAAAGAACCAAATGTCGCAACGGACCTGCAATCGAGCCTTTGAACTTTATGCTCCGTCCTTAAGGAACTCTCTACCGAGCTATCTCAGAAACAATGCCGACCTACTATCTTTCAGAAAACATCTAAAAACCATCCTTTTCCAGGAATACTTCAACTCGAACCCCACTGAAAAACCCATAAACCTCTGATCTCACCCACAATGAACCTCTAACTTAAAGCTACACTAACCTGTCTATGTCCAACGTCTGTCCTATGTCCAAAAGTCTTTCCTATGTCAAAATCATCAATGTTACCTCCCCGGTGATGGCCCTACCCTTGTACTTAATTCCCCCACCCCTATGTAACACCGCTTTGACCTGGTGAAAAGCGGTATATAAATTCAGCTAAATAAATAAATAAATAAATATGAGACACATACACTAATACTTACAGGGAACATGGGCAATGGAGGGTTAAGTGGCTTGCCCAAGACCACAAGGAGCACCTGTGGGAGTAGTTCCTCTGTGAGCATGCACTATGGACTTGCAAGTGGACTGTCTGCAGTTAGACTGTGCATGGTTGGAACACCTATAAGGTGCAGTCTGACTGTGCTGTCTGCTGGTAACTGGCAGACAGTGGTGTGAGGCAATAGGGGTTTTCCAGAGGTAACCCCAACATTGCTGCTGGTCTGCCTCTGCCCCAGGCACAGGTATGGCTCTGCCCCACCAACCCTGGAGGGCTGTCTTATACCAGCAGGATGGAGGTTGCTTCACCGGGGTTGGGGCACCTGTCCCTTACCTACAAAAAGGGTGATGTGGGCCCTTTGGGGTATGTGATGTATACCACTTTGACCTTATAAAGGCACTGCTACACACACCTCATGCAGGTCTAGAAACCCCTCTGCCCTGAAAACAGGTGCCCATATCAGCCAGACCCTAACAAGGGGTACACACTAATCTGGGTGGTGTCCGGTCGCAGAGAGCCAGATGTGACTTCAGGATTCAGATGGACACCAAATTACCTTCGGCTGCACTGCAAGGAACACCTGTCACACACTGGTAATGAAGGGGATATACAGCAGGACCTATCTCTAGCACCACATGTACTGCGGACCTAGTGCTGGGCACCCATCCTATCCCTCAGGGTGAACACAGAACCTGCACAATGGCATGGTCTGTAGCTACACTGTGCCAGTATCACGCACTGTCAGTTCATCTTTCTAAGCTGAGGTACTGGAGAAGTGCAGACCCCATTTGGTGATCAGCTGTAGACAGCTATTCAGCATGTGCATTGCATCATGGGTACTAGTGGGGGTTACCCTATCCTGGCACTCAGAGCAGACAGTTTGTGCGGTGACCTGCACTCCTTCTGTACCCAGCCATTGCTGTGACATACACCACAGAGGTATAGCCTACTGGTTAATACAATGCCATTCTCGGCAGTGTTCATGGGTTCCATTCCTCATTGTTCCCTCCTCTTATGCCTGTCTTACTCAAATAGCGTGCATGCCTGTAACAGTCATATTTTTGCAGATCTGTGCTGCCAGCCCATAATACCCTCGCCACACTTGCCAACATTCCCTCGGTCCGTCTATCTGCGTCTGTCAGCTGTGTAGAGTCCTGTCTGCCTGTGCGAGCTGCCACCCCATGTCCTGCACTGCTACTCTTTCCTGCATTGCGCCTCATCGTGCTTGCCTCGCCTGTGCCTGATCTGCATGGCACCACCACTCCTCTGTCCACCTATCATTGTAACTATCCTGCCACTGGGGGACACGTATTCCCATCGTCTGCCACCGACTGTCTTTCCAGTATTTTACATTGCCAACACCCTGTGCTGTGGTACAGTTTCCCCCACCATGGATTGCACCACTCAGTACTGGCAGTCACATGGGCTGCCCGCAGATTTGGCGGGTCCAGCTGCTCCCAGCTCTCCCTCCTTCACTTACCTGTTCATTGCCTTTCCTGAGTGCTCTATCTAGTGTTAGGGCTACATCTGTCTCTGTTCCTCACAGGTCATGCATGTCATCCTGCGGCACCTTGCAGCCCTTAGGGCACACTAACCTAGGGCACCGTAACCTTGTTAGGCCACCTTAACCTATGGTTCCATAGCCCAGGGGTGCCTTCTAGAGTGCCTTGTCCAGGGGTGCCTACTACGGCGCTTAGCCTATGGAGCCCTATAGGGTGCCTTATGAGGCACCTTTCAAGGCACCTTACAGGGCGCCTTACAGGGCGCCTTGCAAGGTGCCTTACAGGGCGCCTTGCAGGGTGCCTTACAAGGTGCCTTGTAAGGTGCCTTACGAGGCGCCTTGTAATGCGTGGTAGTTTGTAACATGCGTTAGCTGATACGGCTTGCTGTAACGATGCACCGCCCATGCCTTTATATGGGCATCTGTACCTTTACCACGGAACCTAACGTGAATGACATTACCGCAGTTTAGTAAACATACCCCATAGTGTTAGGTTTACAAGCAGCGATCTTGGAAAAGATGTCTTTCAAATTGTGCAGAAAATATATAATCTTTGTATTATAGAGAACTGAGGAAAGAAAGCATGATTTGAAAAAAGAGGCAGAACATCGTGCAAGTCAGACTTCAGACCTAATAGAACACATCGGGCTATGGTTTGCTTTCATTAGTTTAAAAACCAACTAAAATTTACTTTAAGTGCTGTCAAGTCAATGCAGACTCCTGGTGACCCAGCAGCCCCTGGACTCTCCAGGAAAGGTATCACTGGAAGTAGATTGCCAGGCCTTTTCTTCAGAAGCAATGGAGAGTAAAGTGACTTGCCTAAGGTCTCAAAGGCTGCCAGTGGGAATAAAACCCAGATTTCTTGGGTGCTAGGCTGTTGCTCTAACCACTTGCTACTCCCCCACTGCAGGGTAAGGAAAGACTCAAAGGTAAAGGAAAGGAATATGCAGAAACTGATGAGGACAAAGCAGAATTGTTTAATGAATATTTTGGTTCTCTGTTCACAGATGAAGAGCCAGAAATGAGTCCTCAGAAATCAAACACCAACAGGAATGGAAGCGAGGTAGAAAGTGAACTAGTTTGGAAATACTGTGTTTATGAGGAGCTAGCTATATTGAAAGTGGACTAAGCAATGGGGCCAGGCAGGAGTCACCGAGGGTATTGAAAGAACGAAGGGAATATTGGTGACCTCGCTGACCTTATCAATGCTCCTTTAGAGTCAGCAGTTATCCCCGAGGACTGGAGATGGACGACTGTGATTCCTGTCCACAAAAGTGTAAGTACGGAAGAGGTTGGCAAGTACAGAGAAAAATAGAAACATGACGGCAGAAAAAGACCACATGGCCTATACATTACAAAATAAGTGTTTTCATTCGTTAGCATGACTTCTAAGAGACCAAGGAATTAGGTACAGATGGAATATAAGAACATAACATAAGATTTTCCATACTGGTCCAAAACAAATGTCCATTGAGCCCAGTAGCCTGTTTCCAACAGTGGCAATCCATGTCACAAGTACTTCTCAGGTTCACAAAATATAGACAGATTCCATGGTGTTTGTTCCAGGGGTAAGCAGTTGATTTCCCTGGTTCTCTTTAATAATGGTTTATGGACTTTTCCTCCAGGAATTGCCCAAACCTTTTAAACTCAGCTACAGTACGCCAACAGCTTTTATCACATCCTGCAGCAGCACATTCCAAAGATAGCTATACTTTGAGTAAAAAATATTTTCTGCTGTTTGTTTTCAATTAACCACCTTTAATTTCATAGCATGTCCACTATTCTTTGTACGTTCTGAAAGAAATTCCACGCCAGTCAGAATTTTCTAGATCTTTATCATATCCCCCTTCAGCCCTCTCTTCTCCAAGCTGAAGAGTTCTAAACTCTTTCCACATAGGAGAGTTATTCCATCCCCTTTACCAATTGGTCGCTTTCGCTATCATCAAGAGGCAAGACCTAATGCACATCGTAATTAAGAATCAATTCAACTGGCATTAACCTTCTGGGGAGACCATGCAGGGACTTTATTTGTAGAAGCAAACTGAACAGTTGAGGATCATAGAACACACATTATTCCCTTCAAAATTAATCAGACATTTAAGGGGAGACTGAGAAAGAAGGATACACCCATATCAATAACCTTCTTCTTTAAATCCAAGCAAGTGGGGAAAGTATGCAGGCATGGTTCATGATATTCTTTCCAATCCCTCTGCATGTGTGTTTGTGTGTGTGGACATTATTATTATGTATTTGTTTTATATACCACTTTAGCTATATAATCAAGGTGGTTTACAGAGAACATAATGAGTCACACTGCTCTAGGCAGTTTACAAGGAACAAACTGAACAAGAACAATAAACATCATTATGCCAGTAATTATATTGCTCGCAGGGCTTTAGGATGCAATGACGTTAGGCCAACTATTTACAGTTCATTATTTACATCAAGACGCAATGTGTTGTGTACAGTTCATTATTTACATCAAGGTGTATTGCTGTGTGATGAGGTGAGACAGATTTATATGAGCGTTGTTTTCTTATTTATTTAGGGTTTAGGTTTTCCATTCTGAATTTATTTATTTATTTATTTATTTATTACAATTTCTTATATACCGCACTATTGTCAGCGCGGTTTACATACAACAAAATGATCATAACAAACTGTTTGGCTTCACATAGAACAGGAGTAACAACTTGGATAACATGTTTTGCTTTACAGAGAACAGGAGTAACAACTTGGATAACGCGGGGGATGCAAACTGAACTACTTACATATGTACAATGAGATTGATTGCTGAGAATTTAGGGTGTTACATGTGTACAGTAGGGTTGAGATGTTATCTTGAGGAGGTAAGAGGCGAGGCAATTAGGTAGGGGTTAGGTTAATCTGGTAGTACTGTGTAAATAAATGGAATTTGAGAGCCTTTCTGAATTGTGTTAGGTCAGTAATTGCACGGATGCCTGGTGGTAATGCGTTCCAACATTTTGGGGCATAGATACTGAATGCCCTGTTAGATGTTGCGGTTGTGTACTTTGTTGAAGCCTTTGGGATTAGTAGTGCATTTGTAGATAGGGATCTCCTTGTTCTGTTGGGAGGAATGGGTTGGATGATATCGGTTAATGAAGGGGAGGTGATGCCATGGATGGATTTGAAAGTGAGTAACAAAGATTTGAATATAAGCCTTCCTTGAATGGGGAGCCAATGCAGCTGTATTAGGATAGGCGTTATATGGTTGCATCTTGCTGCTCCCACTAAGACTCTGGCTGCGGCATTCATGGCAAGTTGCAACGGGTTGAGTGTTGATTGAGGGAGACCTTGAAGAATAGCGTTGGCGAAGTCAAAGTGTGGTAAGATCAGGGATTGGTATATTGTCCGGAAGTCTTCAGGGTTTAGAAGGGATTGCAGGTGTCTAAGGGATCGGATTTTGAAATAAATGGCTCTGACTATGTTGGATATATGGGTTTTCATATCTAAATGTTGATCGAGGGTGACTCCTAAGTACCGAATTGTTGATTTGGTTTGGAGCTCAGCCTCATTGACCTTTATATGAGGTGGAGGGCAGAAACTCTGGTCTCTGGTGATGAATAGCACCTCAGTCTTTTTGTGTTGTATCCTAAGATTTTGGGACAGAAGCCATTCGGAGACTGCGTTGAAACATTCAATCAGAGGTGAAAGGTCCATTTGCTCTGTGAAGAATGGCATGAAGAGGAGGATGTCATCAGCGTAAATTAGACAGTCGACCTTGAATGATCCGATTATGTTGAAAATGGGTTGCATGTAAATGTTAAATAAAAGAGAAGATAGGGAAGATCCTTGTGGGACGCCCTGTTGTTGATGGAAGGTCTTCAAGGTATGACCTGCACCAATCGAGGGCGATGCCATTTATGCCCTTTTCTTTTAGTCGTTCTACTAGCAGACCATGGTGTACAGAGTCAAAGGCTGCAGCGATGTCTATGAAGATGAGAGCGAAACCTTGACGGATGTTGTCGATACCTGTGACGATTTTATTGAAGAGGGAGGTAAGTAGTGTTTCGACGCCATGGTATTCCCTGAATCCATGTTGACGATGGTCTAGTGGGGAGGTTGAATCTATGTGGTCTTGAAGTTGCCTTTGTGCTTCCTTTTCGATTATTTTGGCTAAGAGAGGTATACTGGCTATGGGTCTGTAGGATTCAACTTTGCTTGGGTCAAGTTTAGGGTTCTTCAGGAGCGGTCTGATGGATGTTTGCTTGAGTGCTGCAGGGAAGGATCCAGTTGTGAATGATAAGTTCATCATTTTTGTGATCAGTGGGCTGAGTTCTGTTCGTAAATTTTTAATCCAATAGGCGGGGCAGGGGTCAGTTTGTGCAGTCGTGGTATTGAGGGCTGCAATAGTATCTTCCACAAGTTTCTTGGATGGTGTGGAGAACTTAGAAAGGGAAGTTGGACTAGGGATGTCTTGTGCTATGAACGTGGTAATTTTATCAGTTTGAAGTAGCTTGGATTGTAAATGGTTGGCATACTCTTGTGGGTGGATCTCTTTAGGTTGACATGGGGATGGTTCCTTAGAGAATGATTTAACTAGTTCGAAAAGGTCACGTGGTTTGTTTAGTGATCTTTTGAGAGTGTCGGTATGGTATTGTTTCATGTTTGTTAGGATGGCTTCTCTGTAGATTGCAAGGTGAGTTTTGTATGCTGACTGGTCTTCAGTGGAGTGGGACCGCTTCCATCTTTTCTCTAGTTTCCGTAAATGTGACCGGGAGACACGCAGTTCAGGTGAATTGGTAGTATTCAGCAAATAGGTAGGTCTTGAATTTTTTTCTGAACATCTTTTATTTCTCGTAGGTTGCTGGGTAGTGCGTTCCATAGGACTGGAAGTATAACAAGAAAGCCCTATTAGTTGTTGATTGGTTTGTATTTCTGAAAACCATAGGGATAGTTAGTAGTTTCTGCAAACTTTCTTTTCATCGTCTTGTTTCTTGTGTCTATGTTAGTGAATTAAGGTAAGTTGGTGTGATATTGTTTATTGATTTGAATGTGGTCATTAGTGCCTTGTATTTGATTCTCTGTGTCACTGGCAACCATGTAGATGGTACATTGGTTGCCATGACATGCACATGCACACACATCTGTGCTGCCTCTGTGTATGTGCGTCTTGTATCTGGGTTTGTCTGTGCATGAATATCCCCGTTCTGTATGTTTATCTGTATTGTTTGTGTATCTCTATTTTGGTTGTGTGTGTTTGGGTATCTTTGTGGGCTGATGTCTGTTGTGATGAAGCTGACACTACTGAAGCTATGGAGTTAGGAGAAAACTCTGTTTCTTTTAAAGAAACTGATATCTCCAGGAACAAGCAGGAATGAGTCTTCACATATGGGCACGTCGGTACCGACGGAGCCTGTGTGGGAACGCTCCCCAGCATCCAAAAAGAAAGCTTTTGGGAGCATCCCACGCACATGCGCGCTGCCTTCCCGCCCATTTACTTCCCTCTCATCAGTTTTCCGTTTTCCGCGGAGCCGGCAGGACGTACTCCTATCACCGCAGAAAATTCTTCTTTTTATTCTTAGTTTTTTGTGGTCGCGTCTGCCTTCCCTCGACGCCACCGGTACCGCCGGCGCTTTTCTTTCTTTTCCTGAAGAATTTCTTCTTTTCTTAGAAATTTTTTCCTGTTTAGTGCCTGACGTTTTCTAGGCCACTAGGCCTCTATCCTTCCATTATGGAAAAGCCAGCCACTATCCTTAAGAAATGCTCAAAGTGTGGCGGTACAGATATATTTTCAGACACTCACACTTGGTGTCTAAAATGTTTAGGTCCTGACCATTGCCCTCTGGAGTGTCTCTCCTGCTGGATCTCAAACAGAAGAAGTCTTCAGAATCGAGTACAACTCGATACCCGGTTCACATCACCCTCGATGTCACCAGCTAGAATATCTTCTTCACAGGATCAGGTAACCAAACAAAAGTCTGTAAAGACTAGCCAGTCCTCGAGTGGTAGATCTCCCCCTCAGCATTGAGATGGCTTTGGCCTTGCCCTCAAGGACATCTTGGCAATAAAGCCCCGGTGGGAGTCTTCAGGCTCCAAAGCATTAACGGGGCTCCAGGTTGTTCCCGGGGTTCTTACCTCGATGAATATACCTGGGCCATGCTCGGTGGTTGTGGCCGCTTCAAGCGGTACCGACACCCCGGCATCGGCTATGGTGATGGATGAAACACTCCTCACCGATGAACGTAGTCTAGCACTCTTGGCTACTTCGGTACTGCTAGAGTTGCTGCAGACCATTCCTCGAGTATCGGTATCGGCTTCGGTGTCGGTACCGTCCATGCTTGCTTCGACAGAATCGCTTCCTTCGATGCCGAGCCTGGAATCGATCTCTAGCATGGAGGATTCGGTACTGACTCGTCTCGGTACCGACCTCGGGCGGTTCCGAAGACATCGCTTTAAAGAAAATCTGATGCGTCATCCTTTCAGGTCCTCCGATCCCGATGACTGGGATGAATCCATCGGTACCAAGGCTGATTTTTCTACAAATCTAGCCTCTACCCCTCATTTTAGAGGGTCCTCCTCGGGGGAGATTTCTTTTCAAGTTTTTCTGCTTGATATGGCAAAGTTACTTGCCATTTCTATACCTGGTAAAGAATCCCTACCGGGGAATTCAGAGACACTGCAATTCCCCTGGATTCCAAAAGAGGTGATCATGCTTCCTTTGCATCAGATCTTACAAGATCTACTATTAAGAATGTGGGAAACTCCTTTAACGGTATCCCCATATTCTAAGACACTTGACACTATGTACAAGGTGCCACCTTCTCCAGGTTTTCAAAAGACTCAACTTCCTCATCATTCTATTGTTGCAGAATCAGCAATGAGGCGTATTAAGAGTGCAAAGAAGCACTCTTCTTATCCGCCAGGTCGTGAGTCTAGGACTTTAGATGCCTTTGGACGTCGATGCTTCCAGGCATCCATGCTTTCAGCAAAAATTATCTCATATATTTTCTATATGGGATTATCTCTTGAAGAGGTCACAAAAACCTTAAAGTTTTTGAACCCTTTTCTTCCAGAGCATTAAAGAGAAGACTATTCCTTATTAGTCAATCATACTCAAAATATCTCTAGGTTCCTTAATCGTGCTTCCCTGGACTGTTTTGAGTCTATTAGCAGAACTTCTGCTATAGCCATAGGAGCACGACGCATAGCCTGGCTCCAAGTTTCAGACTTGGACAGATGGGTTCAGGACAGGCTGGGAAATACTCCTTGTACTGGTGAAAATCTCTTCAACAAGGAGGCTTTATTTCAAGCTAATCAGTTGAGCACTGATGCTGTTACTTTCAGAGGATTGTCAAAACTTTCCTCTATCCCAGCTAATAAAAAATCTACTTAAAAGCTTTATTCCCCCAAGGGGAAAAACTCTGGAATTTGTTACCGGAGGATGTAGTAAAGGCTGTTAGTGTAGCTGGGTTTAAAAAAGGTTTGGACAAGTTCCTGGAGGAAAGGTCCATAAACCATTATTAAGAAGGGACCCAGGATATCAATGCTTGACCCAGTACAAGCATTGCGGAACTTGTGTCTTTTGGGGAAACTGCTAGGTACGTATGACCTAGATTGGCCACTGTTGGAAACAGGATACTGGGCTTGATGGACCTTGGTCTGACCCAGTATGGCATATCTTATGTTCTTATGTAAGTTTTATCCATCTTCTACCCATTCTGCAGATGTTTCCAAAGATGGGCAACACCACACCAGGCTAAGAAAATCAAAACCTCAACAGGCTCAGCAAACCCAGCAATCCCAGGGTTTCTGATATTTTATTCACTTTTTCTGTGTGAGGTTTAGAACTTGAACCTACTTCTTTTCATCAGAAGCATCCAAAATTCATCTCATCCATGCTGAGATATCAGTCATACATTGTCTCAATCCTCGACTCTGGGCATGAATCTCTTGCTACAAGAGAAATCTATCCTTCTACCTCCAAGAGCTATTAAGGATTTTCATACCCCAGAGATAACAGGTTCCTCCTTTTAAAACAAAGGAGGCCTAACAACTAACAACAAGGTGAGCTATACCCTTCACCTTGTCAGTTTACTGTACGAGTATATCTCATACTTTTAACTGCAAGGGGACCCTATCTCTTCAAACACTTACCAAATTGTAAGTCTTCTCAACTCTGTATTACTTTCTATCCCTCTTAGCCCAGACATTCAGTCTCTAAGAGTACTACTACTAAACTGGAGGGCTTATTCCCTAAGCCATAGGTTTTTTCTTCAATACCTACTCCAGGAAGTAGTTTCCATACAGAGTTTTCTCCCCCTTGGCGGTTCATCTTCTTCTCAGATATCTTTTTAAGGTGGACAGAACTTGGGTATCACTACTCCAAATTGTGTCTCTCGGTCCTCTCCAATCCATAGGACCTAACTTTTTATGCTGTCTTAATAACAGGTAATTCCAAAAGAGGTCCAGAACTCATTTGGACTGTTTATTGTTGCAGGCTTCAGGCCTGTCTACTATTCTTAGCCACCTTCAATCTCTTTGGCTTCAACAGAATAGATTAGGTTGCACACTGGCAATCCAACAGCCAGATCTAAGCAACCTACAGCATGCTCTCTGCAATTCTACAACAAAGCTCTGCAACTGTGGGCCTTTGCCAGAGAGCCTCAGAGCTACTCCTAATAGGTAATGGCCAGATAGTTAACAAGGGCTTCAGCTGGTAGACTCTGCCAGTTATGCTTCTACATGACTGTTTTTTTCCTACTCTTACCATATTCCTTAAAATTTCCTTTTAAGAAAAGGTAACCAGGCGTTAGACCACGTGAAAGCGTAAAAAAATTGCACAATTCCCTGGTTTGTTCCACATCTCACTGGAACTTCTACATCAGGGATGCATTTTTTTCACTGCAGTTGGTCCTTATTCACTACTTTCCTTCTAATTCCTGTACTTCATGGTAGCTTATGTTGAACAAGAAAACGCATGATACTCATATTGCCCTCATAAAGAGGCAAACATGGTATCCCCTTATATTGTGTCTTTTTCTTCAGCTACTATTAGAAATTATAGAAGTATCCAGACTTGCTGTCTTAAGACTAAGGATCTCCTCTGCACTCATTCACGTATGTCTCGAGACCTGGTTATTTCAGGGGCTAGATCTTTTCAAACAATAAGTGTCTGCCCTGACCCTTTAGCACGCTGCCACCGGGAGGGGCTGTGACACTGTATGTGTTTATATGTCATTGCATGTTTATTTATTTTATTTATTTAGCTGTATTTATATCCCGCTTTTCACCGGGTCAAAGTGGTCAATTGGAGGATACATTTAACATGAGGGGATATGAGACACATATGATAATACTTACAGGGAACATGGGCAATGGAGGGTTAAGTGGCTTGCCCAAGACCACAAGGAGTATAGGACTAGAAATCCCAGTCCCTCCAGCCTGAGATTGCTGTCCCCAGGTGGGACTTGAACCCCCGGCCCTCTGGCCTGCAGTACCTTGTCCTAACCACTAGACGACTCCTCCCTTCATGTGTGTTTGTAATGCTTGAATGTGTGTGTCTGTGCATGTGTGGGCGTATTAATATGTGTGTGTGTGTGTGTATGTGTGTGTGTGTGTATATGTGTGTGCACGCTCATCTTTATGTCTGTGTTGATTCTCTGTGTGTTCGTGATCATGAGAGGATGGGAACACTGTTTGAGAGGTGCAATTCCATGATTTTATTTATTTATTTATTTAAACGTATTTCTATACCATCTTATCCTGCAATCAAGGCGGTCTGAACAGCAAACAATCAATAAGATACAGTGTATAGTGTGCACATGCAGTGAGTAGTGTATGCGTGTGAGTGTGTCTGGACGTTGATTCTTGTGGTGCTATTTACAGCGTGCGCTATTTACAATGCTATGGGTATCAGTTCCTTGCTTAATTACAATTATAGTGACATGTGGGGGGAATTGAGGTGTCTGTTGCATGGTTTAGGTAATGTCACCGTAGTGTTCTATGAAGAGGGTTGTCTTCAGTAGTTTCCTGAACTCCTTAAGGTCTGTTGTTCGGGGAGGGCGTTCCAGACTGTTGGTGCCGCCTTTGATAAGGCTCGTTTTTCGGTGTCCTTGCGTACCCTGTTGATATCTTTAGGTGTGTTGACACGGTTGGATGTGCCTCTTCTTCTCGGTCTTGTGCTGTTGTCTGGTTGTATGAGTGGGTGTAGGCTGAAAGCTGATGATTGATGTTTGATTTTGAAAATGTTTATGATTGTCTTGTATCTAATGCGGGCACTGATAGGCAGCCAGTGGAACTCTTTTAGGGTGGGTGTGATGTGTTCTTGTCTTGTGGTGCCAGCAATTATGCGTGCTGCAGTGTTTTATGCCAGTTGCAA
The DNA here is from genome assembly GCA_033557465.1 of Ichthyophis bannanicus. NCBI lineage: Eukaryota > Metazoa > Chordata > Amphibia > Gymnophiona > Ichthyophiidae > Ichthyophis > Ichthyophis bannanicus. Next base: position 7,943,593 of record CM066042.1, on the reverse strand, counting down.
TGGTCTTAGGGGTATGTTTACTAAACCCCGGTAAGGTGCGGGCCCCGGTAGTGTGCGGGTGCCATATAAGGAGTGGGCGTTCCGTCCTGAAAAAGAAAAGCCGGAATTTAAATATGCGCTAAGGTGCGCGGCGCCCTTGTACGCTCCACACCTTAGCGCATTAGATGGCTGCGCGGGAGGCATATGTGGTACGCTGATGAGCAAGCAGAAAAGCAAAGCCACAGCACAATGGTTAAGACACTGACCAACGGTGCAGGGATCAGGGGTTCGATTCCCCACAGTGCCCAACAAAGACAGCTGGCTGAGGCAGTAATTTATGAGTTGCAGAAATACTGGGCAGCACGCTGATGTTTTGGGCGGCACTATAATACTGGGCGGCCTAAGGCAACGCTCTTATTTTTGTGGCGGCATAGTCATACTGGGCGGCCTAAGGCAGCGCGCTGATGTTTTTGGCAGCATATTAATACTTGGCGGCCTAAGGCGGCGCGCTGATGTTTCTGGCGGCATATTAATACTGGGCGTCATAAGGTGGCGCGCTGATGTCTATGCAGGCAGTATAATACTGGGAGATATAAGTGGCGTGCTGATGTGCAGGAAGAAGAGCAAAGCCACAGCACAATGGTTAAGACACTGACCAATGGTGCAGGGATCAGGGGTTCAATCCCCCAAAGTGCCCAATGAACAAGGCTGACTGAGGCATAACATATTATGGGGCAGATTGCTTTAGGAGGCATTTTAGTCATATTTTAATTGCCACTACTAGCAAACGCACTCCCAAAGCGTGTTAACATCAGGTGCCCTATAAGGCACATTTTGAAGGGCACTCTCAGCCAAGGCACCCTAGAATGTTGCTTATAGGCCGCTTTAGAGGGTGCCGTATGAGGTACCGCAAGGTCAGTGTACTGTTTTTTATGGCATCACTGTGCAGTTTAAGGAATGAAAAGCATACGTAGGTGCGCTGACAGGCAAGGAGGAGCAGCAGTGGAGCACAATGGTTAAGGCACTGACTGCTGATACAGGGGTCATGGGTTTGCTCCCCAGTGCTCCTAATACGTAAGGCTGGCTGTGGCATCAGCTTTGCATTGTACATATTTTGGCCTGCAGCACTTTATATTTATGTTATTAATTGCTGCAAGCAAACACGTCCTCACGTGCCGTGATTGAAGGTGCCGTATAAGGCACCCTATATGGCACTCTATAGGGCACATTATAAATTGCACTGTCCGCCACAGCACCCAAAAATGTCCCCTATAGGGCCCCCTATAGGTTGCGTCACAGGAGAATGTATAGTGCACCTTATATGGATGGGAACCATAAGGTGCCCTATAGGGCGCCCCATAAAGCACCCTCAGAGGCACCTTATGGGTACAGTACGCTGAGGGTGTTTTTGCTGGCATCAAAATATGTACATTAAAAAAAGATAATGCATTGGACAACCCTATCAAATACCCCACTGTGGGTTTGAACCCATGACCTCTGGCTTCAGAAGTAGTGCAGTAACTATTGGGCTACAGCTCTATAGCTGCTAGCAAGCCCCTGGCTGGCTGCAGAGAGCATGCACGTCACCATACAGACAGTCTGCTGTGGTCACCAGGATAGGGTTGGCCTACCCATACCCATGATGCACTGCACATGCAAATCAGCTGTCCACAGATTAACACAAGATTTGCAATGCACCCCCACAGCACCTCTGCCCGGTAGAGGGAAGTGACCATGTGCGCCCACACACCACCTCGGCCTGGTAGGGGGTACTGACCATGTGTTTTACTGGCACAGAGTAGCTATACACCGTCACATTGTGCAGGTACTGTGCTCACCCTGAGGGTGCAGTGAGGCACCCAGCACCAGGTCCACAACATCTTCAATGGCTGAAAGAGGCCATGTTGGAGGTCCAAAGCAGTGTTAATGTGTGAGATAGTTAGTTTCTGCACAAACACCTTGGATATCTCTGTCTGTTTCAGTCAGGTGTAGCCCCATGGACCCCCAGGTGGGCCATGGCCAAGGGTGGCAAACAGGGCCTCCTATCAATAGATCCACATTCCACCTCCCTGCAAAGGTGGCAGTAGAGGGGACCATCAACCCCAGTCCTGCTGGAACAGACACCCTACAGGGCAGTCAATGCAGCTCTGTACACATCCATAACACAATAGCAGACAGACATTAGGCATGGATATGCTAAGCTACACCCCACCACCATCTGATATTCTCCTGCAGCAGGTCATCAGCCACTGCACCCCACAAGCTGCTCCATCAAGACACATACCAGCTGCAAACAGTGTGCTAGTTAGTCTACAGTGCATGTTCCCAGTGGAGATGCATGCACCCAGAACTGGGATGTCAGCATACACAGCAAGCAGTTAAATCAGTGACTGGGCCCCAAAATAAGAGAAAATACTATATAGCACTATGGGGGTGCCTAGCCATGCTGTGGTCACTGCACAGTCAGGGTGAAAGTGATCTCTCAGCAGGACATACTGAGGTCACCCTGTCTGTGTAGGTGGTGGCCGGCCACTAAAATGTCCCAGTCAGTGCCCTATGCCCTGTGCAGATGCACCCTGGCCAGGCCACCCTGTCTGGCCTATACCCATGGTACCTTGCTCCTCATTATGCACATTGGCAGCCCAATACTGGCAACATTGCTGGCAGTGTGGGCTGTGGAATGTGGTTGCACTGGATAGGCAGACAGCCACCCCCACACCTATGCCAGCATTGTGCTACTATAGAGGAGTCCAGCAGCCATACCCACCACACCACTCCTGGGCACAGTACAGGCATGGATATGGGACGCACTACTGTTGGGGGTCACTCCCCAGGGTGGTAAACACTGTCAGAGACCAGACCTGCAGCACACACCGCAGACATCACAATGATTGTTATGTTGGAGATCAATGAGCAAAATGTGCTTAACGTAGGAATTGATATCTGCCAGTTATCATGGGCATCGTTTGATAGCTGTGTACCATATACCCAGGTGTAGGGTGGCAGTGCTAAGGTATGCAACTGCTAGTATTGGGAGATACAGGCAGGGCCCAATGTCCTGCCTCTCCAGGAGGCATTGGCCAATGGGGCCTGTGGGGGGGGGGGGGTGTGGGTGTGTCTGGCCCTGTTGGCTGCTGCTTTACGGCAGAGTGTCCCAACCCCAGTCCTGGTGTTCCAACCACTGTTCGGGTTTTCATGCTGTCCCTCATAGATATGCATGAGCTACATCAGCATACCATGGGGGTGGTGCATAGATATGCAGCACAGGCATCCTTATTAGAGGCAGCATGGATCCTGAATGGGCTGTTCATGGTGTCTGTGTTTGGTGTGGTAAAATATAGGCGTACAAACCATGCGTATGTTCTAAGCAATAAAGGTTTCCCCTGACTATCACGGTTTAGTTGTAGGAAAAATATGTGGACTGGATTGGCAGTAGCCCCAGCTGGGCTTTGAACCTGTGACCTTCTGGTCCTGCACACACTGTCTGTGTGCACTGCACCACCGTGTTACCACAGATATGCTGTGTTCCCTGGGGAGTCCATGACTGTACATCCGACAGAGCCTGTCTGTTACGGTGGACGGTGCCAGCCTACACAGTCCTAGGCCACTGTCTGCTGTGGTTTGCAGCCACTGCCCCCTCCACCACCTGTACCCTTCCGCCAACATGCAGACATGTCCCTATCTGGGAAAAGCATATGACCTGATTGAGTTGTGGCACTCCAGGACTGAATTTGGGGGACTCGGCTGTCGGTAATGCCCATTGTTATGGTTTGTGTGCGGTGTAGGGTAAAATATAGGTGTTGGAACCATGCTTATGTTCTCTGCCATACAGGAGTGTCTGTACTATCACTGTTTAGTGGTGGGTAAAACTATGGGGACTGGGTTGGCAGGAGCCCCAGCTGGGGTTTAGAACCTGTGACCCTCTGGTCTTACAGGCACTGGCTGTGTCCGCTGCACCACACTGTGGCCACAGAGACAGTGCAGTCTGTGGAGATAGGAAACCTGGCCGCACGAGTCAGACACCCTGCTCTGCACAAGTTTACTGTGGGCTCGTTTACCTTGTATGGGGACAGGGGTGCAATTTAACCTCATAAATGGCCTCCAAAAGAAGAGGAAATCACCAAAGCCAAGCTGGGCAACAGTGATATCAATGGGCAACATGATAGACACTCCCCAGAAAGCTCCATTGACATGCAGTGATTTTTGAAAGGGTCTACGGAGCGTAGACCCTTCCAAAAAGCATTTCTTTTTTATGGGGCTTTCCTGGGAGTGTTTTTTATGGTTGCCCATTAATATCACTGTTGCCCAGCTGGATTATAATTTATTTGGAAGTTTTTGTGGTCCTTTTCAATTTATATTTGCTATTTTGTTCTGTGCACATGTATCACACTGCTCACGTTTTGCAGGTTTCCCCGGTTTTGCTGTACATTGCTGACGTAAATGGTTTCTCTTCCCTTTAAATGGGCTCTAACGCGAGGGTTTCACTCGCGGTATTTTTAATGCCCAGATTCAGCCCCGCTCCTGTGCGGGGAGCCTCTCCCCTCCCACTCTCCACCCATTGACCCCGTCCTCCCGCCCCTCGGGAGCCTTCCTCTGCCCTCCGTAAGCGTTTCCCCGCCTCTATCGCACATGAGCGCCCCGCACACGTGCAGCGGCCCGTTAATGTGACGCGCACGCGTGCGCGGCGCTTAAGAGCTCTTAAATGCATCATTAGCGGCCGCTCTTGTGCGCCGCGCGGTTTAGTAAACATACCCCTTAGTGTCTGTGATTGCTATGTTACTGTGTCTGCTGATTGCTATATTACTGTGAATCATTATTAGTATAGAAACATAGAATCATAGAAATATGACAACAGAAAAAGCCCATTCCGCTTTATCCTCATCAGCTTCTACATATTCCTCCCCTTCACCCTTGAGTCTGACAATACCACTTTTGCCCTTCCTCTTCTCACTAACATATCTGAAAAATGTCTTATCCCCCCCCCCCCCCCATTTTATTGCATTGGCTATTTCCTCCTCTTTTTGAATCTTTGCTTTCCTGACTACTTTGCTAGATTCTCTAAGTTTTTCCAAATACAGATGCCTATCTTTCTCTCTCTGTGATCCCTTGTATTTCATGAAGGCCTCCCTCTTTTTCTTCACCTTTTCAGCTACTTCTTTCGAAAGCCATAGCAGTCTCCTTTTCCTTTTACCTTTATTTATCATTTTAACAAAAAGGTTGGTTGCCCTTAAAATATCCCCTTTCAGTTTTGCCCACTGTTTTTCTACATCCCCCAGCTGTTCCCATCCCGCTAACGACTCCCTGAGGTATTGGCCCATCTTGGCAAAGTTAGGGGTATGTTTACTAAACCGTCTTAATGTGCGCCTGGCGATAGTGTGCGGGCTGCCATAAAAGGAGTGAGCGTTTCAGTCTTAAAGCAGCAAAACGGGAGTATCGCGCGATAACGCGCGCTGCTGTGCACATTAATGGGCTAAGCGCTGCTACGCACGTTAACGCGTGGTAATCTTAAGTAGGCGCCCAGACATGCAAACACAGAAACAGAGGTGTAGTACAATGGTTAATACACTGACTGATGATACAGGGGTCATGAGTATGATCCTCCAGTGTGCCTAATGCATAAGGCTGGCTGAGGCATCAGCTTTGACATGTAAGTATTGCTTCTTGAAGCATTTTATTTGTATTTCAATTACTGCTGCCAGCAAACACACCCTCACGTGCCATAACCTAAGGTGCCACATAAGGCACCCTATAAGGCACTCCATAGGGCACATTATAAAGTGCACTGTCTGCCACCGCACCCTATAATGTCCCCTATAGGGCACCCTATAAGGCGCTCCATAGGACAACTTATAAGGCACCTTATATGGACTATAGCCATAAGGTGCCTCAGAAGGCACTTTATAGGGCACTCTATAAAGCGCCTTCTGAGGCACCTTATGGTTACAGTACTCTGAGGGTGTTTTTGATGGCAGCACTAATGTACATTAAAAATTGATAATGCTCTGGATAGCCCTATCAAATAACCCCACTGTGGGTTTGAACCCATAACCTCTGGCTCCACAGGCAGTGAAGTAACCAGTGGGCTACAGCCATTAACAAGCCCCTGGCTGGCTACAGAAGGACTGCATGTCACCACACAAACAGTCTGCTGTGGTTACCAGGATAGGGATAACCCACCTGTACCCATGATGCACTGCACATGCAAATCAGCAGTCTACAGATGATCACAAGATGGGGTATGCACCCCCACAGCACCTCTTTCTGGTAGGGTGAACTGACCGTGTGCACCCCCACAGCACCTCAGCCTGGTAGGGGGTACTGACCGTGTATGTTACTGGCACAGAGTAGCTACAGACCGTCACATTGTGCGGGTACTGTGCTCACCCTGAGGGTGAGGTGGGGCACCCAGCACCAGGTCCACAGCACCTTTCATGGCTGAAATAGGCTATGCTGCAGATCCCCATCAGTGCTAGTGTGTGTGATAGGTAGTTCCTGCAGCCACATCTGTATTTTTCAGGCATGTCTAGTCCTTATGGGCTATGATGCACCCAACATAGTGCATATTCTGTGTTGGTACCATGGTCACATGATGGAGTGGAGGGGAGGGGAGGATTTGGACACATAGGTGGATTATGTACCACCACCCAACCCACTCTCTGTGGCTCAGGGTGGGAAACAGGATCTCCCACCAACAGAGCCACACTCTACCTCCCCACAATGGTGGCAGTAGAGAGGACCATCAACCCCAGTCCTGTCCTGCTGGGGAACAGACACCATACAGGGTAGGCAATGCAGATCTATACATATCCATAAGGCAAGGCAGACAGAAGGCCTGGAAATGCTCAGCTGCCCCCCACCACTATCTGACATTCTCCAGCAGTTGCACCCTGCAAGATGTTCCATCTAGACACATATCAGCTACAGACATTCTGCTAGCTAGTCTATAGTGCATGTTTCTGGAGGAGATGCATGTACCCAGAACTGGGATGTCAGCATACACACCAAACAGATAAGTCAGTGATTGGACCCCAAAACACAATCATAAACATTACATGAGAGTAGCACTATGGGGGAACCTAGCCATGCCGTGGTCACTGCTCAGTCAGGGTGAGAGTGACCTCCCAGCAGGACATGCTGTGGCCACCCTGTCCGTGCAGGTGGTTGTCAGGCACTACAATGTCCGAGCCATTGCCCAATGCCCTGTGCAGATGCATCCTGGCCAGGTCACCCTGTCCGGGCTATACCCATGGTACCTTGCTCCTCATTATGCACATTGGCAGGCTTACACTGGCAACAGTGTGGGCTGAGGAAGGTGTTGGCAGACACCACACACTGGATAGATAAACACACGCTCCCACACCTATCCAGCATTGTGCAAATATAGAGGCTCTTAGCAGCCCTGGCCACCGCACCAGTCCTGGGCACAGTGCAGGCATGGCTATGGTACGCAATACTGTTGGGGTCACTCCCCAGGGTGGTAAACACTGTCAGACATCAGACCTGAAGCACACTGCACAGACAGCAGAAAGGTTGCTATGATGCAGCTCAATCATCAAATTGTGCTTAACTTAGGAATTGCTATCTGCCAGTAATCATAGCAACCGTTTGATAGGTGTGTACAATATTCCCAGGTTTAGGGTGGCATTGCTAAGGTATGCAAGTGCTAGTATTGGGAGATGCACACAGGGCCCAACATCCTGCCTCTCCAGGAGGCTTTGGATAATGGAGCCTGTGGGTGAGGGTGTGTCTGCCCCTATTGGCCGCTGCTCTAGGGCAGTGGTTCCCAACTCCAGTCCTGGTGGGCCAAACACTGTTTGGGTTTTCATGCTGTCCGTAATGAATATGCATGAGATACATCTGCATACCATGGGGGCGGTGCATAGACATGCAGCACAGCCGTGTTTATTAGAGGCAGCATGGAACCTGAATGGTGTTTGGCCCTCCAGGACTGCATTTGGGAGACTCTGCTCTAGGTAATGTGCATGTTTATGGTGTCTGTGCTCTGTAGGGTAAAATGTAGGTTTATTGGGCATGTTTCTGTTATCTGCAATAAAGGTTCTGTCTGTATTAGCACGTTTTAGTAGTGGGTAAAATATGGGGATGGGGTTGGCAGGAACCACAGCTGGGACTTGAACCTGTGACCTTCTGCTCCTGAACACACTGGCTGTGTTCACTGCACCACTGTGTTTCCACAGAGATAGTGCATTCCCTGGAGATACCATGACTGTTTGTCAGACAGAGCCTGTCTGTTGCAGTGCACGGCACCCACCTAAACAGGGCTAGGCCATGGTCTGCTCTGGGCAGCTGCCACTGCCCCCTCCACCACCAGTACCCCTCTGCCACCATGCTGACATGCCCTTCTGCTGGTGGTGCTGGTGCTGTGCAGTCTCAGGCCATCCAGTGTGCGGGTAGGCGGCTGCCTATGGTACGGTTTCTGGGGTAGGGGTGCCTGCATAGCTGTGCACGTTTTCCCCCAGCACCGCCTTCCAATGTTCCGTGCCATTGGGGGTACCTGCTGGGTACTATTCCCTGTGACACCATGGGAAGCACACTCTTGCCCATGTTGGGCCCTCAGCAGTTGCTGTCTGGCTGCTCTACTGTTTCAGCATTCCTATGGGCCAGCTAGGCATTACCCTAGTCCGCACTGTGCCCCAGCTGCACCACAGCATGAGCCGCCTGCAGCCCTCTGTGTCCCCTTTTACAGCATCTGTCCAGTTTCCCATTCCGACATGCCCGCCCTGCTGTTGTGGAACATGTGCACACCATAGGAAACCTGTCCAATGGAGAGGAAAACCCTGATCAGCGCAATTTCACTGTGGGCTCATTCACCTTGTATGGGGACAGAGTATAGACCCTTCCAAAATTCATATCTTTTTTTTGGAGCTTTCTTGGGGGTGTTTTTTGATGTTTCCCATTGATATCATTATTGCCCAGCTTGGTTATGTTTTTTTTACATTTTCTTCTGGTCATTTTCACTGTTTCTTTGCCCTTTTGTTCCGTGCACATGTATCACACTTATCACTTTTTTGTAGGTTTCCCTGGTTTGGCTGTACATTGCTGACGGAAATGGTTTCTTATCCCTTTAAATCAGCTCTAAAACGCCAGGGTTTCACTGGCGTTAGTTTTCAGCCTCGGATTTCACAGCATTAGTGTGCAGGGAGCCCCTCCCAACCTCCGCCCATTGACCCTCTCTCTCCGCCCCTGGGGAGCCTTCCTCCGCCCTCCGGGAGCCTTTCTCCGCCTTCAGCGCTCGTTTGCGCCTTAGCACGCGTTAACGCGCGCTAAGGCACCATTATCGCACGATAAGCCGCCTTATCGTGCGATAACGTGGGAGAGTGCACGTTAAGACAGTTTAGTAAACATACCCCTTAGTCTTCCTAAAGTCTAAGACCCTCACCTTTGAATGGATTCTAACAGCCCTAGTCCTAATACTGAACCACACCATCTGGTGATCACTGGATGCAAAATGATCTCGCACTATAACATCAGAAAGACTTTCACCATTGGTAAGCACTAAGTCCAGTATGGCCCCTTCACGTGTGGGGTCTGTTACTAGTTGCTTGAATAGTTCTCCCTGTAGAGAATCCAGGATCTCCTTACTTCTAGATGATACTGCAGCAGGAATGTGCCAATCAGCATCTGACATATTGAAATCCCCTATCAGTCGCACTTCCCCTTTCGTAGCAATGTGAAGTGAAGAAAAAGAGGGAGGCCTTCATGAAATACAAGAGATCACAGAGAGAGGAAGACAGGCATCTGTATTTCGAAAAACTTAGAGAAGCTAGCAAAGTAGTCAGGAAGGCAAAGATTCAAAAGGAGGAGGAAATAGCCAATGCAATAAAATGGGGGGGGGGGGGGAGAGGCTAAGACATTTTAAAGATATATTAGTGAGGAAAGGCAAAAGTGGTATTGTCAGACTCAAGGGTGCAGGGGAGGAATATGTAGAAACTGATAAGGATAAAGCAGAATTGCTTAACAAATATTTCTGTTCTGTGTTCACAGATGAAGAACCAGGAGCAGGACCTCAGAAAACACCCACAAACAGGAACAGAAGCGAGGGACATCTTGAACAATTTTCAGAAGACTGTGTTCCTGAGAAAGTAGCTCAACTTAAAGTAGACAAAGCGATGGGACTGGACGGGATACACCCTAGAATAATGAGGGAACTTGGGGACGTTCTAGCAGCTCCACTGACTGACATTTCCAATGCCTCGTTGGAGTCGGGAGTGGTGCCAAAGGACTGGAGAGAGGCTCATGTGGTGCCTTTACACAAAAGCGGAAGGATGTGGTTGAAAACTAAAGGCCGGTTAGTTTAACTTCGGTGGTGAGTAAATTATTGGAAAAGCTGCTGAAAGAGAAAATAGTGAGGTTTCTTTAGTCCAGCGGATTACAGGATCCGAGGCATCATGGATTCACCAGAGGCAAGTCTTATCAGACAAATCTGATTGATTTCTTTGACTGGGTGACCAGGGAGTTGGACTGAGGGAGAGCCCTAGATGTGGTGTATTTATATTTCAGTAAAGCCTTTGACACTGTTCCTTACAGGTGACTTATAAACAAACTGAGCACCCTAGGGATGGACCCTAAAGTTACTGCTTGGGTTAGATATTGGTTGGGTGGGAGGCGACAAAGAGTAAAAGTAAATGGAGCTCACTCTGAGGAGAAGGATGTTACCAGTGGTGTGCCCCAGGGATCTGTCCTTGGTCCGATTCTTTTTAACATCTTTATTAGTGATATAGCGGAAGGGCTGATGGGTAAGGTTTGCCTCTTTGCAGATGATACCAAAATCTGCAATACAGTAGATACCCAGGAAGGTAGATAACATGAGGAGGGATCTAGCTAAGCTTGAAGAATGGTCTAGAATTTGGCAGCTGGGATTTAATGTTAAAAAATGTAAGGTCATGCATTTGGGCTGCAACAATCCAAGGGAGCAATATAGTATAGGGGGTGAAGTACTTTTGTCCACTAAAGAAGAGCAGGACCTAGGCGTGGTTGTGTCTGATGATCTTAAAGTAGCTAAACAGGTAGAAAAGGCGATGGCAAAAGCTAGAAGGATGCTTGGGTGCATACGGAGAGGAATGGCTAGCAGAAAAAAGAAGGTGATAATGCCTCTGTGTAAGTCTTTGGTGCGACCTCATTTGGAGTATAGTGTGCAATTCTGGAGACCGCACCTTCAAAAGGATGTGAACAGGATGGAGTCGATGCAGAGGGTGGCTACTAAAATGATTAGTGGTCTTCATTATAAAGCATATGAGGACAGACTGAAGGATCTTAATATGTACACCTTAGAGGAAAGGCGGGATAGAGGTGATATGATTGAGATGTTTAAATACCTCCGTGGCATAAATGTTCAGGGAGAGAGCCTCTTTCAAGTTCTGTTATGAGGGGACATGGGATGAGGGTGAAGGGAGATAGATTCAGGAGTGATATATGGAAATATTTTTTTACGGAAAGAGTAGTGGATCCGTGGAATAGTCTCCCAGTGGAGGTGGTAGAGATGAGGACAGTAACTGAATTCAAAAAAGCATGGAACAAGCACAGAGGATCTCTAAAGGTAAAAAGGGGACTGTTGTAGTTGTTGATATGGAAGGACAGACTAGATAGGTTATGTGGTCTTTTTCTGTCATCATATTTCTATGTTTCTATGTAATGCTGCGTATGTCTTCAATTAACTCTCTGTCCACCTCTTCCTCTTGTGAGGGAGTTCTGTATATCACGCCAATGCAAATAGATTTCTCTTTCCCTCTTTCTAGTATAACCCACAATGTCTCCACTTTCCGTTTTAAGCTCTGTAATTCTAAAGCTTTAATATTATTTTTTACATATAGTGCCACTCCTCCTCCCCTTCTTCCTCCCCTGTCCTTTCTGAATAAAGTATAGCCAGGTATAGTTACATCACAATCATGATTTTCTGTGAACCATGTTTCTGTAACTACCACTAAATCCAAGTTGCCACTCCCACCAAAGCTTCAACATCAGGGATCTTATTTCCCATGCTACGGGCATTTATACACACTGCTTTCCATATGTTACCCCTGTTAACCATTTCCATAGAAGTATTTAATGTATCACTTACCTGGGGGCTTTCACTTACCTGGGGGCTTTCTTCACCCATCCCCAATGAATCTAGTTTAAAGCCCTCTTCAGTAGATTAGCCAGTCTACTACTGAAGACGCTTCAACCTTTCTTGGACAGATGGATGCCATCTCTGCTCTTCATCCCTTGGAACAGCATCCCATGGTCTAGAAAACCAAAACGCTCTCGATGACAACATCCACGCAGCCAGGATGCGAGCCTCTCTGCCTTGGCCTTTACCCTCAACAGGGAGGATTGAAAATAACACTACCTGTGCACCTAACTGCTTCACCCTCTGTCCCAGAGCCATGAAGTCACTTTTGATATGCTCAGAGTGATACCTGGCAGTATCATTTGTTCCGACATGGATTAGCAACATTGGGTAATAGTCAGTGGGCTTGATGAGTCTCTGCAAACTCTCTGTAACATCTTGGATTTTGGCACCAGGCAGACAGCATACCTTTCTGGACATCAAGTCTGGTTGGCAGATGGACGCCTCAGTACCCCTCAGAAGAGAGTCACCAACCACCACTGCCCTTTGCTTCCTTGTGGTCACTGATTCTGCAACTTTGGTGTACTTGAGCTCTGGTTTTTCCCTTTCCAGGGATGCTTCACCTCCTCCACTTCCAGGGCTGCATAATGGTTCTTCAGTTCAAGAGCTGGAGATGTTGGATTGGTGATTCTGCAGGCCCTGGTGACTTGTGTCCAACCTTCGTCATTCTGTCGGCACCCATCTTCTCCTCTGCTGGAGAGCTTGGTTGCTGCAAGAAGCATTTCATCAATGTACTTCTCACTGTCTTGAATGCTCCTCAGCCTCGCTACCTCCTCTCTGAGTTCCTCCACTTGTTTCCTCAGAGCTTCAGCATGCAGGCACCCTGCACATGGAACCGGTCCTTCAACTGGCATTGGGACCTCTGTCTGGACAGAGGCAGAAGCTGTAATGGGGGCAACAGCTTTAGTGATATGATTTTTCCCAGCCATTGTTCTGTTCGTGGAGCTTAGGTATCTGTTAAAGCAAAAGAGAGAGATCTACCAAAGTACCAGTCGGTTTCCCAGCTGTCCTTTCGGAGAAAAAGCAGTTAAATCTCTTTAATTACATTCAAAATGTGCTGTTCCAAGCCCCTGTGGTTTGTTAAATGGGGAGGTGCCCTATAAAGCAAGACTATTCACTAGGGGTGGGTGGGAGTTGGGGGGGGGTAGGGAGGGAACTAACACCTAATTTGGTGTCCGCAGTTCCCAAGAGCTGAGAAATTACAAAGCAGAGTTTTAAACCTACTCCACTAAAGAAAATATTTCTACTAAATCACCAAAAAGAATGTAGCTTTGTTTTAAAAATATACCAAAACCCTTTTAAGAGCTCCCTGTCAGAGAGCTAGCAGTTAAAAAAAAATAAACCCTCAAATTCTTACCGTTGTTTGAACTGTATAGCCCCTGTTAGGATGCCTCAACAGGGCAGGGCTCTGAAGCCTTTTATGCAGGCCTCAGCTGCTCTCAATTCATTCACAGGCTAATCAGGCCCACTAACTCCTGATTAGGTTTCAGCAGTTCCCAAGAGCTGAGAAATTACAAAGCAGAGTTTTAAACCTACCCCACTAAAAAAAACATTTCTACTAAAGCACCAAAAAGAATGTAACTTTGTTTTAAAAATATACCAAAATCCTTTTAAGAGCTCCCAGTCAGAGAGCTAGCAATTTTAAAAAATAAACCCTCAAATTCTTACCGTTGTTTGCAGCTTTTGTAACTTCTTTTGGCATAGAAATGTATTGGGGAAATTGGGGGGGAGGGGGCCTTAATTTTTTCTGTCTACTGCTATATGCAGAAACTTCATTTGTACAATATAGAAACTTCTCCCATCTCACCTCCTCCCTTTCTGTGTGACTAGAGCAGCCTTCCAGTGCTCCTCCCCCACAGCCTTCCCATTAGCTGGATCCTATCCACAGTCTGTGACTAAAGCAGCATTCCAGTCCTCTACCTTACAGCCTTCCCATTGGCTAGATCTTACCCACAGTCTGTGACTAGAGCAGCATTACAGTGCTCCGCCCCACAGCCTTCCCATTGGCTGGATCCTACCCACAGTCTGTGACTTAAGAAGCCTTCCAGTGCTCTGCCCCCACAGCCTTCCCATTGGCTGGATCTTACCCACAGTCTGTGACTAGAGCAGCATTACAGTGCTCCGCCCCACAGCCTTCCCATTGGCTGGATCCTACCCACAGTCTGTGACTAAATAAGCCTTCCAGTGCTCCGCCCCCACAGCCTTCCCATTGGCTGGATCCTACCCACAGTCTGTGACAAGAACAGCAATCCAGTGCTTCGCCCCCACAGCCTTCCAGGCTGCCAGCAGAGATTGAAGACTGGCCCTTGAAAAGCCATTTTTTTAGCTCTGGCTGTGAGACCGGAAGTGGTCAGAGCAGAAAACTGGCTTTTCATCTGCGTTCCCTGGCCCTCCCTCCCATGCAGCCTCACCTTCCCTTTGCAGCCCCTGTTCCTGCTTCTTACAGAGCAGCGGCTGCAATAAAGCTAATTTAAAAACAAAAGGAAACCTGTGTGGAGCCCTCTGACCCTATGAAACCCCTGCTGCAGTGTCCACCCCCTGTAGCATCACTTCCTTTTGAACACAAGCGCTGCAGCAGGGGTTTCAGAGGGCCAGAGGGCTCCGCACAGGTTTCATTTTGTTTTTAAATTAGTTTTATTGTAGCTGCCACTCTGTAAGAAGCAGGAGCAGCAGCTGCAAGGGGAAGGAGGAGGCAGAAGGGACTGATACAGAAGGAAGGTGAGGGCTGGAAGGGAGCTGAAAGAGGGGGAGGGGAAAGGAGGTGGCAAGAAGGGACTGACAGGGTGAAGGAGTTGGCTGGAAAAGAGCTAAAAGGGGGGGGGAGGAGGTGGCTTGAAGGGAGCTGAAAGAGGAGGGGAAGGAGGTGGCAGGAAAGCAGCTGAAAAAGGGGGGAAGGAAGTGGCTGGAAGGAAACTGATGTAGGGGGGGAGGAAGGAGGTAGCAGGAATGGAGATGACACAGGGGGGAGGAAGGAGATAGCAGGAAGGGAGCTGACAGAAGGGGCAAGGAGGGGGCTCGAAGAGAGCTGACACCTGGGGATGGTACTGGTAGGCGACTGGGTAATGGGAGGGAGGCTGGAAGGGAGGGGGCACTAGGACTGGAAGAGAGCAGACATGTGGGAATGGCACTGGAAGGGGGATGGACAGAGAGTAGGGCGGCTGGAAGGGAACTGACATAGGGAAGGCAATGAGACTGGAAGTGAGCAGATACCTGGGATGGTATTTGGACTAGAAGGAGCTCGACAGTGATGAAGGAGGGGGATTAGAAAGGAATGGACACCACTGGCAGTCCTGGGAACACAAGGGGATTGACATTGGAATGTAATGGGAGGGGAGGACTGGAAAGGGGGCTGATACAGGGGAGGGTTACTGGGACGGGAAATAGACTGATGGAAGGAAGTGAAGAAAGCAAAAGAAGAGACAAGAAATGGCAGATGGACTATAGACCATAAAAAGAGAACTAAGAGAAGACAGGAAAACAGAAGCCTCATATCAAGACCAGCATGATCAGAGAATAAAATGGTCAGACAAAAAAGGTAGAAAAAAATAATTTTATTTTCAATTTAATGATTGGACTTTCTGCTACTTTTATATTTTACACAGTATGGGGAACTGCATCTCTTATTTATCTGAAATTGCACTGCATGCGGAGTCTGGCTTCTTGGGGTTTCAGTTTAATTTTTGTCTATATATTTCTCTTTTATATTTGTGCTCATTTTATTGATGAAGGTCTGTATTGTGTGTGTGTGTGTACAACCAATGCTGCGGATTCTGTCAGTATAGAATTTCTGTTTAAGAATGTGTAGCAATCTTGCTTGTTCAGTTTGCACATTGCCCACAATTTTTTGGGAGACAGTGGGTGGAACAAAGGTAGGGTCATGGTGGGACAAGGGGTGGGGAAAGGGTGGGGTGGGGTAAGCATGGGTGGAACATGATTAGACACAGGCGGCGTTTTTTTCTTTTTCAACCCTATACCTATAGTCTGTGACTAGAGCAGCTTTCCAGTGCTTGACCCCCACAGCCTTCCCATTGGCAGGATCCCACCTACAGTCTCTCTGATTAGAGCAGCTTTCCAGTGCTCGGCCCCCACAGCCTTCCCATTGACAGGATCCCACCTACAGTCTCTCTGATTAGAGCAGCCTTCCAGTGCTCGGCCCCCACAGCCTTCCCATTGGCAGGATCCCACCTACAGTCTCTCTGATTAGAGCAGCCTTCCAGTGCTCCGCCCCCACAGCCTTCCCATTGGCTGGATCCCACCTACAGTCTCTCTGATTAGAGCAGCCTTCCAGTGCTTGACCCCCACAGAATTCCCATTGGCTGGATCCCACCTACAGTCTCTCTGATTAGAGCAGCCTTCCAGTGCTCGGCCCCCACAGCCTTCCCATTGGCAGGATCCCACCCATAGTCTGTAACTAACATATGTAACATAGTTCATGGTCCATCCAGTCTGCCTAGTAAGATGATTAGTGACTGTAACTGCAGCACCGTGCAGATCACCTCCCACTCTGTGCCTGTGTTTAGGGTTGTACCTGCTGCTCCGTGCAGGTCAGCCCTCCTCTTTAAAAGATAATTAAGTTTGTTTTGATTTCATCCTCTTGCTATAAAGGGATTTGCTGTGTCTGTCCCATGCCATCTTGAATTCTGTGACTATATTTGCCCCCACTACCTCTATCGGGAGGGCGTTCCAAGCATCCACTACCCTTTCAGTGAAAAGGTATTTCCTGGGGTTGCTTTTACCGCCTTGCAGCTTCATCATATGCCCTCTAGTTTTACAGCTTCCCCTTCTTTGAAAAAGGTTTATTTCTCAATTTATACCCTTTAAGTATTTAAAAGTCTGTATCATATCCCCCCTCTCCTCTAGGTTGTACATATTCAGGTCTTCAAGTCTCTTCTCATACGTCTTCTGGCGCAGATTCTGAATCATTTTGGTCACCTTCCTCTGAACCATTTCAAGTCTTTTTATGTCCTTTGTGAGATATGGTCTCCAAAACTAAACACAATACTCCAAGTGAGGCCTCAGCAATGTCTTATACAGGAGCATTAGTACCTCTTCCTCTCTCTGGTTATTCCTCTCTGTATGCAACCCAGCATCCTTCTGGCTTTGGCTACTGCCTTGTCTCATTGTTTTGCAGTATTCCAAGTGCTCCGCCCCCACAGCTTTCCCATTGGTTAGATCCTACACACAGTCTGTGATTACAGCAGCATTCTAGTGCTCCGCCCCCACAGCCCCCCATTGGCTGATCCTACTCACAGTCTGTGACTAGAGCAGCAATCTAGTGCTCCATCTCCACAGCTTTCCCATTGGCTGGATCCTACCCACAGTCTGTGACAAGCCAGCATTCCAGTGCTCCCCCTCCATAGACTTCCCATTGGCTGATCCTACCCACAGTCTGTGACTAGAGCAGCATTCCAGTGCTCCGCCCCCACAGCCCCCCATTGGCTGATCCTACTCACAGTCTGTGACTAGAGCACCATTCTAGTGCTCCACCTCCACAGCCTTCCCATTGGCTGATCCTATCCACACAGTCTGTGACTAGAGCTGCCTTCCAGTGCTCCATGCCCACAGCCTTCCAATTGGTTGGATGCTAGGCATACTGTCTGTGATTAGAGCATCTTTCCAGTGCTCCGCCCCCACAGCTTTTCCATTGGCTGGATCCTACCCACATTCTCTG
This sequence comes from Ichthyophis bannanicus, assembly GCA_033557465.1. NCBI lineage: Eukaryota > Metazoa > Chordata > Amphibia > Gymnophiona > Ichthyophiidae > Ichthyophis > Ichthyophis bannanicus. The sequence goes on along the minus strand of CM066042.1, from coordinate 7,925,816 downwards.
CAGCTAGTTACATTGTAGGCTTCAGGACGGGCTCACTCACTGGCTTAGAAGTGAGGTTTGTGATTGTCATGATAAGCGCAAACCATAACCGATTTGGAGAAACTGCCCCGAGGGATCAGAGAACTACAGATGGAGGTTTTAAAGTATGAAAAATGTTCAGACACATCAACCATCCTTCTGGCATCTGGGCATTAATGTAAAAATCATTACAATGCTGAAAAAGCCAGACTGTGGAAACGGAGGATGATTCATTAATAAACAGAAAAGCAGAGGACTGGAAGAGAGCTGAACCAGCAAGACATCATAAACTCACAAAGTCCGGTGCCCCCAAACAGAACAATATTCCCTTTCATCTACCAACCACTTAAGATGACCAAGCTCTGCGAGATGCGCTGCTCTGCTTCAGGAATCCTTAAAGGTGAAGCAGCCTACGTGACTTTATGTGGAAGGCAACTCGTAACTTTCCATAAAGTGGCTAAACATAGGAAAAGACATTTTATTGATTTAGAACATTTGATAAACTGCCATTCGATCCAAATTTGCTATCATCTAATCTAATCTAACACAATTTTATAGACCGCAACGATCCCACACAATGTAGTGGTTCTACGCGCTTCTACAGTAAAATAGAAGGCAATAGAAATGTGCAATAAAAAACATTAGTTAAAATTAAACAATCGTATCTTCAACCTCTTACAAAATTGATGAAAAGAGGGAATAAATGTCAAGGTTTTGGGCAAATTCGACCAATACTGCGCTGTCTGGTAGGGGATAGTATGCAAATATTTTAACAGTTATGATGGTTTAATGTAGTATTCAGCCTGAGATGCTCTCAGCATAATTATTTATTTATTTAGCAATGCTTACATACCACTTTAATTAGATTAACATACCTTTACAATCAACTAACAATGTTCCTTGTAAAAATTACTCATATTTTGTTCCTGTGTTTTGATGTAACTAAGGGGTATGTTTACTAAACCGCTCAAGTGCGCGGCGCACAATAGCGTGCGCTAAGGTACCTTAGTGCACGCTAATGATGCGTTTTTGTGCCCCGCACATGTGCGCGCCGCACTAAAGTGCCCGCTCATGTGCGCGGCGCGCTGATGTGCGATAAAGGCGTGGAAAGGCTCTCGGAGGGCGGAGGAAGGCTCCCCAGGGGCGGAGAGAAGGGGTCAATGGGTGGAGAGTGGGAGGGGAGAGGCTCCCGGCACAGGAGCGGGGCTGAAATTTAAGTAAAAAAATACCGCGAGTGAAAACCTTGCGGTGGAGCCGATTTAAAGGGAAGAGAAACCATTTATGTAAGCAATGTAACTCAAAACCAGGGAAACCTACAAAAAGTGAGCAGTGTGATACATGTGCACGGAACAAAAGGGCAAATAAACATTAAAAATGACCCCAACAAAATATAAAAAAATTATAATTAAGCTGGGCAATAGTGATAGTAATGGGAAACATCAAAAAACACTCCCAAGAAAGCCGCAAAAAATAAATATGAATTTTAGAAGGGTCTACGCTCCGTCCCCATACAAGGTGAATGATCCCACAGTGAAATAGCACTGATCAGGGTTTCCCTCTCCATTGGACAGGTTACCTATGGCATGCACATGTTCCACAACAGCAGGGCGGCCAGGTCGGAATGGGCAACTGGACAGATGCTGGGAAAGGGGATTCAGAGGGCTGCAGACGGCACATGCTGTGGTGCAGCTGGGGCACAGTGCGGACTAGGCAGATGCCTAGATGGCACTTAGGAATGCTGAAACTAAACAGCAGCCAGACAGCAACTGATGAGGGCCCAACATGGGCACGAGAGTGTTTAGCACAGTGTCACAGGGGATAGTACCCAGCAGGTACCCCCAAGGGCACAGAACATTGGCAGGCAGTGATTGGGGGACGTGCGGACAGATATGCAGGCACCCCTACCCCAGAACCCGCACCATAGGCAGCCGCCTACCCACACACAGGATGGCCTGAGACTGCGTACCACCAGCACCACCAGCAGAAGGGCATGTCAGCATAGTGGCACAGGGGTACTGGAGGTGGAGGGGGGCAGTGGCAGCTGCCCAGAGCAGAGGGGAACATGGGAAGCAAGAGCTGTAGGTTGGTGAAGACTGCTTTATTGAGAATCACCCCTACGCGTTTCGGCAAACGACTTCCTCAGGGGACACTCAGCTAACATAAAACACATAAGAAATATTAAAAACATATAGCAACCATCATAAATAGTTAAAAAAATATGAAGTAAAATGTAAATCAATATTATAATAAAATTAAAGAATAAAAATAATGCAAGAACACATTAAAAATAACATAAAGTTAGTAGGGCCGAGACAAAGGAAAAGGTAAATATACTGGGGACAGATAATAAAAAAAGGTAAATATATTGGGGACAGATAATAAAAAACTGTACATAACCATAAATGGAAAATTAATCGTGTTCATATCAAAGCAAATACACAACAGAAATGAGTTAGGACAATGGCCATGCATTTTAAAGAGCCATATACTGAAAGTGATAAAAAGTAAAACCACATAAATAAATAAATGTACATAAAGTATGATAGACAAGGAATCCAGTAGGTGAATAAAAAAAGGTGAATTGAAGCTGATGTATATAAATTACAAACACCTATCAGAACTGTACCAGGAAAGGTGTCTCTTTAAGGCAATTGTGTAAAGCTGCTATACACTAGCTAAAAGAAAATTTGACAAAAATTATTGTATAAGAAAATGTATTATAAAAAAAAGGGGGAATCAACTGAATATCTATACATTAAGAGGGATATGAATATACACTCAGATTATAAATTGAACTGCTAAATACATAACCCAGTAGAGCATAAAAGATAAATAATAAAAGGAATAAATAAATAAATAGATAAAAGCAAGGTCAAATAAGATCTAATAACAAGATCAAAAATACGAAATAAGCAAACATAACATAAACACTCACCATAGTTAAATCTATTAGAATATCTCTGCGAGACTGCTGTGAAGATCTAAAGGGAACATCATAAAGAATTAATCAGAGGACTATGAACAATTATACTGTGGTATTCATGAATTAATGTGAAAGGGGTATAAAATCTTAAACTGAAGGCCAGGAACACCACCAATTTAATCATAACCAATTTTTGGTGCACGCGCATCGTGCATAAGTACAGGAACAAGAAGCGGATTAGCAAAATCTGGACAAATATTTATCTAAGAAAGATAAGTGTATCAAAACGGTATAAAGGAAGGAACATACCGGGCATGTGATTCTAAAGAAGGGGGATATGTGCGGACCGCCAAAAAAAAAGTGCATAATGTTACTAAAATGAATTCAATGGATGGCTCACAAAAGATTAAGAAATACTTTGTTTGGTGCAACCGGAAAAAAGGCGGTATGTAGAAGGTCAAACATATAAGTTTAAAAAACGCGAAACACTGCAAGGACCACGAAGGAAGTTCAGTGCAAGTTAGATACAGTTATTTAACCACATTTGCCGGTCAAACATTATAGTTGAAAAAAACCGCGAAAAAATGCAAGGATCCCGAAGTACGTGCAGCACAAGTTAGATACAGTTATTTAACCACAATTGCCGAACTGACCAGTTGGTTGGAATTGGAAGGATACGTGACAGCCAGTGTAGCCCTGACTAACATGTAATACACGAGGGCCAAAAGGGAGGAAGCCAGCCAGGACGAATAATGCATGGTAAAAATACACAGGTATAAATAAATGGATGGCTCTGGACAAATTGAAAGTATACTATTGAATACAACTGTCAGGGATAGTGTGTTGGGAATAGGCCATTCCGAAACAGAGGCAAGAGAAATATAGGAAATAAAAGACCCAGTGAGTACAGTGCGGACTAGGCAGATGCCTAGATGGCACCTAGGAATGCTGAAACTGAACAGCAGCCAGACAGCAACTGATAAGGGCCCAACATGGGCACGAGAGTGTTTATCACAGTGTCACAGGGGATAGTACCCAGCAGGTACCCCCAAGGGCACAGAACATTGGCAGGCGGTGATTGGGGGACGTGCGTACAGATATGCAGGCTCCCCTACCCCAGAACCCGCACCATAGGCAGCCGCCTATCCGCACACAGGATGGCCGGAGACTTGGTACCACCAGCACCACCAGCAGAAGGGCATGTCAGCAGGGTGGCACAGGGGTACTGCAGGTGGAGGGGGGCAGTGGCAGCTGCCCAGAGCAGACCATGGCCTAGCCCTGTGTAGGTGGGTGCAATGCACTGCAACAGACAGGCCCTGCCATACAAACAGTCATGGTATCATCAGGGAATGCACTGTCTCTGTGGCAACACGGTGGTGCAGTGCACACAACCAGTGTGTTTGGAGACAGAAGGTCACAGGTTCCAGCCCCAGCTGGGACTCCTGCCAATCCAATCCCCATATTTTACCCACAACTATATCGTGATAGTAAAGACGAACCTTTATTGCAGAGAACATAAGCATGGCTCAAACACCTCTATTTTACCCTACAGAGCACAGACACCAGAAACATGCACATTACCTACAGCAGATTCCCCCAAATGCAGTCCTGGAGGGCCACAATTCCTTCAGGGTTTATGCTGCCTCCAATCTAAGGATGGAGCGGTACTGGTGGTGGAGGTGGCAGCAGCTGGTGGCAACAGCAGACCATGGCCTAGCCCTGTCCAGGTGGGTGCCGTGCACTGCAACAAACAGACCCTGTCGGATGTACAGTCATGGACTCCCCAGGGAATGCAGTACATCTGTGGCAACACGGTGGTGCAGTGCACACAGACAGTGTGTGCAAGAACAGAAGGTCACAGGTTCAAAGCCCAGCTGGGGCTACTGCCAATCCAGTCCACATATTTTTCCCACAACTAAACTGTGATAATAAGGACAAACCTTTATTGCAGAGAACATACGCATGGTTCATACGCCTATATTTTACCCCACCGAGCACAGACAACATAAACAGGCACATTACCTAGAGCAGAGTCTCCCAAATGCAGTCCTGGAGGGCCAAACACCATTCAGGTTCCATGCTGCCTCTAATAAAGATGCCTGTGCTGCATATCGATGCACCACCCCCATGGTATGCAGATGTATCTCATGCATATTCATGAGGGACAGCATGAAAACCCAAACAGTGTTTGGCACACCAGGACTGGAGTTGGGTACCTCTGCCGTAAAGCAGCAGCCAACAGGGGCAGACACACCCACACCCACACCCACAGGCCCCATTGGCCAATGCCTCCTGGAGAGGCAGGACATTGGGCCCTGCATGCATCTCCCAATACTAGCACTTGCATACCTTAGCAATGCCACCCTACACCTGGGTATACGGTACACAGCTATCAAACGTTTGCTATGATTACTGGCAGATAGCAATTCCTACATTAAGCACAGTTTGCTGATTGAGCTCCATCATAACAACCTTTCTGATGTCTGTGGAGTGTGCTTCAGGTCTGGTCTCTGACAGTGTTTACCACCCTGGGGAGTGACCCCCAACAGTATTGCGTACCATATCCATGCCTGTACTGTGCCTAGGACTGGTGTGGTGGCCAGGGCTGCTAAACTCCTCTATAGTAGCACAATGCTGGCATAGGTGTGGGGGTGTCTGTCTGTCTAGCCAGTGTGTGGTGGCTGCAAACACACTCCACAGCCCACACTGCCAGCACTGTTGCCAGTATTGGCCTGCCAATGTGCATAATGAGGAGCAAGGTACCATGGGTATAGCCCGGACAGGGTGGCCTGGCCAGGATGCATCTGCACAGGGCATAGGGCACTGGCTGGGACATTTTAGTGCTTGGCCACCACCTACACAGACAGGGTGGCCTCAGCATGTCCTGCTGGGAGATCACTCTCATCCTGACTGTGCAGTGACCACAGCATGGCTAGGCACCCCCATAGTGCTATATAGTATTTTTTTCATGTGATATTTATGGTTTTCCTTTTGGAGCCCAGTCACTGACTTATCTGCTTGTTGTGTATGCTGACATCCCAGTTTTGGGTGCATGCATTTCCACCAGGAATATGCACTATGGACTTCCTAGCAGACTGTTTGCAGTTGGTATGTGTCTTGATGGAGTGCCTTGCAGGGTACAGTGGCTGAAGGCTTGCTGCAGGAGAATATCAGGTAGTGGTGGGGTGAAGCTTATCATATCCAGGCCTAATGTTTGTCTGCTATTACATTATGGATGTGTACAGAGCTGCATTGACTGCCCTGTATGGTGTCTGCTCCCCAGCAGAACTAGGGTTGATGGTCCCCTCTACTGCCACTATTGCTGGGAGGTAGAACGTGCATCTGTTGATGGGAGACCATGTTTACCACCCTCAGCCCTCCTAGGGGTCCATGGGGGCTACACCTGACTGAGACAAAAAGATATACCCAAGGTGTTTCTACAGAAACTACCTATCTCACACATTAACTGGGGATCTGCAGCATGGTCTATTTCTGACATGGAAGGTGCTGTGGACCTGGTGCTGGGCGCCCCACCGCACATTCAGGGTGAGCACAGTAACCACACAATGTGACGGTGTGTAGCTACTCTGTGCCAGTAACACACACGGTCAGTACCCCCTACCAGGCCGAGGTGCTGTGGGGGTGGACATGGTCAGTTCCCCTTACCAGGCCGAGGTGCTGTGGGGGGTGCATACCCCATCTTGTGTTTATCTGTGGACAGCTGATTTGCATGTGCAGTGCATCATGGGTACGGGTGTGCTAACCCTATCCTGGTGACCACAGCAGACTGTCTGTGTGGTGACATGCACTCCCTCTGCAGCCAGCAAGGGTCTTGCTAGCAGCTATAGAGCTGTAGCCCAATGGTTACTTCACTGCCTGTGGAGATAGAGGTTGTGGGTTCAAACCCACAGTGGGGTTGTTTGATAGGGCTGCCCAAAACATTATCTCTTTTTCATGTACATTATTGCTGCCAGCAAAAACACTCTCAGCGTACTGTACCCATAAGGTGCCTCTGAGGGCGCTTTATAGGGCGCCCTATAGGGTACCTTCTGGTTACCGTCCATATGAGGTGCACTATACGTTATCCTGTGGAGCGACTTATAGGGTGCCCTATAGGGGACATTTTAGGGTGCCGTAGCGGACAGTGCACTTTATAATGTGCCCTATGGAGTGCCTTATAGGGTGCCTTATGCGGCACCTTCAATTACGGCACGTGAGGGTGTGTTTGCTGGCAGCAATTAATAAAATACAAATAAAGTGCTGCAGGAAACAATACGTACATTGCAAAGCTGATGCCTTAGCCAGCCTTACGTATTAGGCACACTGGGGAGCAAACTCATGACCCCTGTATCAGCAGTCAGTGCCTTAACCATTGTGCTACACTGCTGTTCCTCCTTGCATTTCAGCGCACCTACTTCAGATTTCCATGCGTTTAAATGCACAGTGCTGCCATCAAACACAGTGCTATGACCTTGCTGTGCCTCATAGGGCACCCTATATGGCGCCCTATAGGCCACCCTTTCAGCAACATTGTAGGGTGCCGTGGCAGACAGTGCACTTTAAAATGTGCCTTCTGGGGTACCCTATGAGGCGCCTTATGCAGCACCTTATGTTACAATACTTTGAGGGTGTGTTTGCTGGCAGCACTATTTAAAATAAAAATAAAATGCTCCCTACAGCAATATTACCTATAGCAGGTAATGCCTCAGCCAGCCTTCTTCATTAGGCACAGTGGGGGATTGAACCCATGACTCCTGCATCATTGGTCACTGTCTTAACCATTGTGCTACACTGCTGCTGCTCCTCCTTGCATATTAGCGCACCTACTTATGATTTTCATTCCTTAAACTGCACAGTGCTGCCATCAAAAACAGTGCTGTGACCTTGCGGTACCTCATACGGCACCCTATAAAGCGCCCTATAAGCAACATTCTAGGGTGCCTTGGCGGACAGTGCACTTTAAAATGTGCCTTATGGGGCGCCTTATGTTAACACGCTTTGAGAGTGCGTTTGCTAGTAGAGATAATTAAAATAAAAATAAAATGCCTCCTAAAGCAATCTTCCCCATAATAGGCAGGGCCGGATTTACCTTGAGTGAGGCCCTACGCCAACAAAAATTGTGGGCCCCCAGCAGGGGCGGCCCAAGGGGGGTGCGGGGCCTCATTTGCATAAGGGGCCTCATTTGCATAACTATTTGCATAATGTTACCATATACTAACTTTTAGTAAACGTGCCTCTTAATGAGTGTATGGATAAAGAAAGACTAAAAGATTTCTACATTACTATAATCCAGTGCCAACCCATAGCAAACCTGCCATATCCTAACAGCACTACCAGGACTTACAAAGCACCATACTCTACCAATCAAAAGGCAACACTGCAAATATTAAACCAATACATTTCAGAGAACAACAAAACATGACCTACTGGGGAAAGAGAACAAGTGGCAATGTCAAATAGGAATTATATAAACAGAACACCTCAGCTCAGTTACACATGCAGAACATAGACCATCACCAAACAAGTAATCACAATTTAGAAACAGGAAGACAATAATTAAACTGGGAATCCCAAAAGCCAAACTTGGAATGTACAACACTGTAGAAATAAAACTATACATTAATTTGTTCTTGTACTAAACAAAGCGCAGACTTTAATGATGCACATTTACCAGAGCTGACATATTCCAATTAATAAATTCAAAATAAAGAGATATTTTTCTACCTTTTGTGCATTTTTTTCCAGCTGCAATTGCTCCAGCCACTTTCTTCTGGTTTCTTCGTGTCTTCTGCTAACTCTCCATCGTCTGCTGTCCATTTGTCCTTTCTTCTCTCTTCTAGTTTTTTTCCATTCTCTCTCTACATCTGCTTTAACATACTAATCTTTCTCCTTTTGCTCTTTCCTCATTCCTATTTCATCCACTCAAATTTTACCCCTCCATCCTCAATCCCCACTTACTCTCCCAGTACCCGGCCAATTGTAGATTTTTTATCCCTCCCACACAAAATATTTTTCCCTTCTCCATTTTACTCTTCCAGCCCCATCCCATTCTAATCCTCCGCCAACATCAGCTCCCTTCTAGTTCCAGCCTCACCCAGCATCCATTCCCTTCTAGTCCCTGCATCAGCCCATTTCCAGTCCTAGCCACCCATCAGCCCATTTCCAGTCCTAGCAACCCCCCAACCCAATACCAGTCCTAGCCCCCCCCCATCAACCCACTTCCAGTCCTAACCCCCCATCACCCCATTTTCAGTTTAAGCCCCCCTATAACCCATTACCAGTCCTAACCCCCCCATCAGCCCATTTACCACTTACAAAAATGTTTTCTTTCGCGATTTAGTTTGTGAAAACTTTTCAATAATTGTATCAAAAGTCAACGCAGAAGTAACGTCATTTTCAATTGACATGACTGCCAGAGAATTCAGTCTTTTCTGCGTCATCGTAGAACGAAATCTATTTTTTATCAGGGAAAGCTTTGAAAAAGAACGTTCCCCTTCGCAGATAGTCACGGGAAGCGTTGAAAACAAGCGGAGGGCAGTGGAAACATTCGGAAATGTTGAATCCACTACAGGATTTTTTTTCAGCCATTTCAGTAGGTTTTGGGGGTCACGATCCAAATTCAAATCCGCGGCCATTCCAGAAAATGCCACAAATTCCTCTTCACACCCGCTTTCCAGATCACAATTGTATTTTTGCTGCAAATGGATTACATCTTCTCTGAGAGAGCCAACATCATTCTCCTTCAGTGATTTGATGAAAGCAAAGTCTTCAGAAATCTGCTTGTAAGCATTCCGGCGTTGAGATAAACATGCAAGCAGTTTGTCAAGTATGACATATACACTCTCAACACGGAATTTTTGTGCACCTTGTAAAGCAGCATTCGGCTCACCTGCTTCTTCAAAAACCTGGCATCTTTTTGGTCGATTCCGAATGAAACGAGAGGTGTAGTCTTGTTGGATGTCCTCCATGAGCTCTTTTGCTTCTTTCTCCAGGTTGTCGAAGTCATCACGCATTCCAGCAACGAATGTTTCCAAAGAAGTAAACAAAGAAACGCCGACACTGATGTCAATAGACACACTTTGCAAGGCAGTGTTGATTTTTTGACATCGCTGCAAGATCTTGTGCCACAGAACACACATGAATGCGGTTTCCAACAGACACATTTTACCCGCCAAGGCTGCTGCTAAGCGTCGGGCATCACCCTTCTCGTCTTCATTTTCTGCGATACTATTCAGCATAGTATAGATGTTGGCATAGTTGAGATGTAGTGCTTTCACGGACTCTGAATGGCAATGCCAACGGGTAGATGATAAAGTTTTCAAAGTCAGAATTCGTCCATTTTCGTTCGGTGTGAGTCCTGATGTCAATGAACTCCACCGCTTTGTTGAACCAACCGAAAACGCATACAGTTCTTGGACGAGACCAAAAAAGTTAACAGCGTCCAGACAGCAATTTACACTAGCAACTCCAACCAAATTTAATGAATGTGCTGCACAAGGTATGTAGTCAGCCATTGGGTTAATTTCCCTCAGTTTTGCTTGGAGACCGGCGTATTTCCCAGCCATGTTTGCTGCGTTGTCGTAGCTTTGTCCTCGGCAGTTATCCAGAGACAATGACATTTCATTTAGTATATTCAACACATCTTGGTAAAGGCTGTCGGCTTTGTGACTTTCAATTGGAAAGAATTTTAGAAACCGAACCGTTCAGTTGTTTCACCAAACTTGTTAACGTAGCGCACAATAAAAGTTAGTTGGTCAATGTGACTAACGTCTGGAGTGGAATCAATACATATGGAATAGTACTTCGCGTCGTGAATTTCATTTAAAATGACAGCCAACACGTCTTGTCCCATTTGCTCGATGAGTTCATCACATACAGTGGAAGACAAATAGCTAATTTTTCCACTTCCTTTATTTCCAAAACGAGATATATGGTCGGCAAGGAAGGGGTCGAATTTGGCTAAAAGTTCCAAAATTCCCAGATAGTTTCCGTTTTGCACAGAACCAAATAATTCGGTATCTCCTCGAAATGCTAGGCCACGTTGAGCAAGGAACTTTATCACTTCAACAACACGCCGAAGAACTGACTGCCAATATATCTTCTCTTCGTTCATCTGTTTCTGAAGCTTTTCGTCGATGCACCCTTTCGCTGAAACACGTGCTAACCAGGAACTGAGTGATGCTCGGTGTTCTGCACTACTTTCGTGAAGCTTGATCACTTTACCGCAGTTGCTCCAATCGTTGAATCCACAGGAGGCAAACTGCGACGTGGACCTTGAAAGCAACTTACAGAAAAAACAGTAAATGTTCCCATTTGATGGCGAATAAAGCAGCCAGTCTCGGTAATACTTCTCATCATTTGCTTTTCGTCCGTAAAGAAATTCCTTCGCAAAACGGCGTGTTCTATTTCCCATAGTTCTTTCTGATGACATGAAACTATCATCGTGATGTTGACATGCAGCTGGACCATTAACAATCCAATAATCGACGTCAGAAGCTGGAAGGAATGTTTTCCAGAGACCCACATCATGAGGTGGTGGTGGTGGAGAACTAGAAATATTCTCCTCAGGTACATCGGGTTGTGGAGTAACATCAGCAGTATCGGAAGTTTGAGGAGTAGTGTCAGTAGTATCCAAAAGATGTGGAGTAGCCGCGTCATTCACATTCAAAAATTCTGATTCTGAGACAGCTTGAATTTTCGTTGATGGAAGAAGAAAGCTGGTAATCTTGGGAATTTTGGTGGTTGATTCGTTTTCTAGCATTTTCTTTTTTCGTTTAGATGCGCCACTTTCATATTTTTTCATGACTACTGTAAGGGGGGACTTAGAGAGACTGAGAGCGCTTGAGTTCTACCAGGAAAAACCCCTGCGCTTGTAGCCTGTAGCCTAAGCACTTAGTAAGCAGTAGCAACCAGTACAGAGAAGCCAGGGGCAATTGGGAAGCCTCAAGGAAACAAACCAATAGCGGACAGGCAAAAAAAAAGCTTTTGATGCATGCAGTTAGAACCTCATGAAGATGAGTGGACGGACCAGTTTTAGGTCAGGTATCCTATATGCAGCCTCAAGTCTATATGCACTAACCTACATGCAGCGCAGCCTGAAGCCTCAGTTAGGTAAGTTATACCAGGAAAAACCCCTGAGCTTGTAGCCTGTAGCCTGTAGCCTAAGCAGTAGCACTAGCAACCCCAGTACAGAGAAGCCAGGGGCAATTGGGAAGCCTCAAGGAAATCAAGGAAAACAAACCAATAGCAGACAGGCAAGGACTACCCCGGTAATGCTCGCGTGGTTTGCATGTGCCTTGTCCTCGCGATGGGTGTGATGTCAGTGTGTTCGTTCTGCTGCAAGCAACTGTGCTCGAGCCCCCGACTGGGCCGGGGCCCCCCCCCCCCGCGGCCCCCCCCCCGCCCCGCTCCGCTCGAAGCGTAAGAATTGGCCCATAAGAATGACCGCACCTACCGCTTCCGGACCTGGTGTAGCTGAGCAGGCTGCCGGCATCGTGGAGGCTGAGGCTGAAGCAGGCGGTCGGCGCTGTCACTTTGGAGCGAGGGGAAGGCTGACGCTGGCCGGAAGTGACGTCGACGGCTCAGGAAGTGAAGAGGAGCCGGGTAAGATGGCCGCCGCCATCGGAGGCAGCATACAAATCGGAGCCCCATGTTCACTGCGGCGGGAGACGGGGGCCTGGGAAGGCGCGTCTCCGGCCGAGCTTGCGACTTCATGCGTTTTCGCTACCACGGAAAAATCTCTGCCGGACTTTAAACTCTCTCTAGAGAGCGACGGATGGGGACTCTTGTGGGCCCTTGCAAGCTGTGGGCCCTACGCCATGGCGTACATGGCGTATGGGTAAATCCGGCCCTGATAATAGGTAATGCCTCAGCCAGCCTTCTTCATTGGGCACAGTGGGGGATTAAACCCATGATCCCTGCCCTATTGGTCAGTGTCTTAACCATTGTACTGTGGCTCTGTTCTGATGCTTGCATATCAGCGCGCTGCTTATGCTTCCTGTGCAACTTTCTCATGCAGTAATGTGCGGGGCGCACATGAGCGCAGCGCACATTAGCACATGATTAATCCCGGTTTTGCTTTTTTCTGACTGAAACGCCCACTCCTTATATGGCATCCGCACACTAGCGCGGCGCACACCATAACGGGGTTTTAGTAAACATACCCCTAAGTTCGTTATCTTATGTTCTTATTTGTAAACTGCTTTGATCTTGTGAAAAGGCATACATAGTACATAGTTTATTGTACATAGTTTACAAGCCAGTTATGCTGTTATGTATTAGCTCATGCTGTTAACCATTATATTGTTTATTGTTACAAAATGTTCGATGTAAAACCAAGCTCTTGCTTTGTGGATTTTGTTTTGTTGTGAACCGCAACTGAACTCTGGAAGAGGCGGGATATAAATGATTGTTAAATAAAAATAAATAAATAAAAATAAATAAAAAACACATAAATAAATAACTAAAGCAAATTTTAGAACTAGTATCTCTACATGATGGATACAGTAAAGTAGTAACAGATTGTAGGTGCTTGGATCTGCATATCATTAATAAAAGCAATAAACAAGAAAAATGTTCAGGAACAAAATTATTAAAAAATCTATATAAAAAAATAAAAATGTATAATTGAATCCAGCTAGAAACCTTTAACCAATAGTTTATGAAGAAGAGGAGTTCTTGCAGTATATCATGATACACAAAAAATTGAAACATAGAAACACCACATGGCCTATCTAGTCAGCCCTTCCATAGTAACATAGGGGTATGTTTACTAAACCGTCTTAACGTGCGCCCGGCGTTAGTGTGCAGGATGGCATAAAAAGAGTGGGCGTGTCGGTCTTAATGTAGCAAAACGGGATTATCGCGTGATAACGTGCGCTGCGCACATTATCGGGCGAGACGCCGCTAAGCACGTTAATGTGCGGTAATCTTAAGTAGGCACGCAGACATGCAAGCACAGAAACGGAGGTGTAGCACAATAGTAAATACACTGACTGATGGTACAGGGGTCATGAGTTCCATCTCCCAGTGTGCCTAATGCATAAGGCTGGCTGAGGCATTAGCTTTTACGTGTAATTATTGCTGTTTGAGGCATTTTAGTTGTATTTTAATTAGTGCTGCCAGCAAACACACCCTCACGTGCCGTAACCTAAGGTGCCGCATAAGGCACCCTATAAGGCACTCCATAGGGCACATTATAAAGTGCACTGTCCACCAAGGCACCCTATAATGTCCCCTATAGGGCACCCTATAAGGCGCTTTAGAGGACACCTGATAAGGCATCTTATAAGGCGCCCTATAAGTTGTCCTCTAAAGCGCCTTATGGTTACAATACACTGAGAGTGTTTTTGCTGGCAGCACTAATGTACATTAAAATTAGACAATGCCTTGGTCAGTCATATCAAATATCCCAACATGGGTTTGAACCCATGACCTCTGGCTTCACAGGCAGTGATGTAATCAGTGGGCTACAGCTCTATAACTGCTAGTAAAGTCCTGGCTGGCTGCAGAAGTGTTGCACGTCACCACACAAACTGCTGTGGTTACCAGGATAGGGTTAACCCACCCATACCCATGATGCACTCCACATGCAAATCAGCAGTCTACAGATGAGCACAAGATGGGGTATGCACCCCCACAGCACCTCGGCCTGGTAGGGGGTACTGAACGTGTGTGGTACTGGCACAGAGTAGCTACAGACCGTCACATTGTACGGGAACTGTGCTCACCCTGAGGGTGAGGTGGGGCGCCCAGCACCAGGTCCACAGCACCTTTCGTTGCTAAAATAGGTCATGCTTCAGGTCCCCATTAATGCTGCTATTTGTGATAGGTAGGTCCTGCAGGTACAACTAGGATACATCTGTGTTCTTCTGTAGTTCTCAGTCATGTTTAGCCCTTATGGGCTATGATGTACCAGAATAGTGCATATCCTGTGTTGGTACCATGGTTACATGATTGATGGATGGGTGTTTGGATTATGTACCACCACACAACCCACCCTGTGGGGCTCAGGATGGGAAACAGGATCTTCCACCAACAGATCCACATTCTACCTCCCTCCAATGGTGGCAGTAGAGGGGGACCATCAACCCAAGTCCTGCTGGGGAACAGACACTCTACAGTGCAGGCAATACAGATCTGTACACATCCATAAAACAATAGCAAACAGACAGTAGGCCTAGAAATGCTCAGCTGCCCCCCACCACTATCTGACATTCTCCAGCAGCAAGCCACCAGCAAGGTGTTCCAGCAAAACACATACTAGCTGCAGACAGTCTGCTAACTAGTCTGTAATGCATGTTCTTGGAGGAGATGTATGTACCCAGAACTAGGACATCAGCAGACACACCAAGCAGATAAATCAGTGATTGGGCCCCAAAAGAGAACCCATAAACATCACATGAGAACAATACTATGTAGCACTATGGGGGAACCTAGCCATGCCGTGGTCACTGCTCAGTCAGGGTGACAGTGACCTCCCAGCAGGACATGCTGTGGCCACCCTGTCCGTGCAGGTGGTGGCCGGCCACTACAATGTCCGAGCCATTGCCCTATGCCAGCGATGGCGAACCTATGGCACGCGTGCCAGCTGTGGCACGCGAAGGCCTTGCAGCTGGCACGCGGGAAGGTCCGCAATCAAGATATGCGGCATTAAAAAAAAAAAAAAAAAAGCTGTGGCTGCCGGGGCCACCGCAGCAGAATCGAGTGTGCCGCGGGGCCCCCCCGCCCAGCAGAGCCTGCCCTCCGTCCCCGGTATCACCTCTCTCAGCTGCCTCCAGTCACACGCGCCGGCTTTCAGAGCGCGAGGGGAGTTTCTTCCTCGCTGCTCTGTTAAGCCCGCGGGGGCTGATGGGAAGTTCCAGCGAGGGAGAAACTCTTCCCTCGCGCTCTGAAAGCCGGCGCGTGTGACTGGAGGCAGCTGAGAGAGGTGATACCGGGGTCGGAGGGCAGGCTCTGCTGGGCGGGGGGGCCCCGCGGCACACTCGATTCTGCCGCGGCGGCCCCGGCCCCGGCAGCGACAGCTTTCTTTGTAAAAAAAATTTCGCTGGGGGGGGTTAGGAGTGGTGATGGGCTGGGGGGGTTAGGAGTGGTAATGGCTGGGGGGGGGTTAGGAGTGGTAATGGCTGGGGGGGGTTAGGACTGGTGATGGCTGTGGGCTGTTGGGGGGTTAGGACTGGTGATGGGCTGGGGGGGCTAGGACAGGAAATGGCATGAGGGGGGGGTTAGGAGTGCACATGGGATGGGCGGGTTAGGAGTGGTAATGGCTGTGGGCTGTTGGGGGGTTAGGACTGGTGATGGGCTGGGGGGGTTAGGAGTGGTAATGGCTGTGGGCTGTTGGGGCTAGGACTGGTACTGGGCTATGGGGGGCTAGGACAGGAAATGGGCTGATGGGGGGGTTAGGAGTGGTGATGGGCTGGGGGAGGTTAGGAGTGGTGATGGGCTATGGGGGGCTATGGGCTATGGGGGAGCTAAGTCTATATGGGCTGATGGGATTAGGACTGGAAGTGGGTTGATGGGGGCTTAGGACTGGTAATGGGCTATGGGGGGCTAGGACAGGAAATGGGCTGATGGGGAGGGGTTAGGACTTGAGGTGGGCTGTTGGGTGGGGTTAGGACTGGTAATGGGCTATGGGGGCTAGGACAGGAAATGGGCTGATGGGGAGGGCTTAGGACTTGAGGTGGGCTGTTGGGTGGGGTTAGGACTGGACATGGGCTGATGGGGGGTTAACACTGGAGGTGGTCTGATGGGGTTAGGACTGGTAATGGGTTATGGGGGGGTTTAGGACTGATAATGGGCTATGGGGGGGCTGGGACAAGAAATGGGCTGATGGGGAGGGGTTAGGACTTGAGGTGGGCTGATGGGGTTAGGACTGGTAATGGGCTGTGGGCTGATGGGGGGGTTAGGACTGGCAATGGGATATGGGGGGGTTAATACAGGTAATTGGCTGTTGGAAGATGGTGGCTGTCTGGTAATGGGCTATGGGGGGTTAGGACTGATAATGGACTATGGGGGGGGCTAGGACAGGAAATGGGCTGATGGGGAGGGGTTAGGACTTGAGGTGGGCTGATGGGGTTAGGACTGGTAATGGACTGTGGGCTGATGGGGGGGTTAGGACTAGCAATGGGCTATGGGGGGCTGACTGGAAATGGGTTGATGGGGGTTAGGACTGGAAGTGGGCTGATGGGGGGTTAGGACTGGAAGTGGGCTGATGGGGGTTAGGACTGGTAATGGGTTATAGGGGGGGCTTAAACTGAAAATGGGGTGATGGGGGGTTAGGACTGGAAGTGGGTTGATGAGGGGGGGCTAGGACTGGTATTGGGTTGGGGGGTTGCTAGGACTGGAAATGGGTTGGGGGGCTGCTAGGACTGGAAATGGGCTGATGCAGGGACTAGAAGGGAATGGATGCTGGGTGAGGCTGGAACTAGAAGGGAGCTGGTGTTGGGGGAGGATTAGAATGGGATGGGGCTGGGAGAGTAAAATGGAGAGGGGAAAAACTATTTTGTGTGGGAGGGATAAAAAATCTACAATTGGCCGGGTATTGGGAGAATAAGTGGGGATTGAGGATGGAGGGGTAAATTTTGAGTAGATGAAATAGGAATGAGGAAAGAGCAAAAGGAGAAAGATTAGTATGTTAAAGCAGATGTAGAGAGAGAATGGAAAAAAAAAACAAGACAGAAGAAAGGACAAATGGACAGCAGATGGAGAGTTAGCAGAAGACACGAAGAAACCAGAAGAAAGTGGCTGGAACAATTGCAACTGAAAAAAAATGCACAAAAGGTAGAAAAATATCTCTTTATTTTGAATTTATTAACTGGAATATGTCAGCTCTGGGAAATTAATTTAATTTAATTTAATTTAATTAACAGATTATTTATATACCGCTCCTTCCATTGATCAGGTGCGGTTTCCATATAACAACAATAAACAGTGTGGTCTGTTTTTACATATAACATTTGTAGCTAGGTAAATACAGTTAACAATTAACAATTAACAATTAGTAAACTATGTACAGTTGAACATAATTAAACTATATACATTGTTTTGTTTTTCATTTACTTATTCGCTTTGTTTTAGGGTGTATCACTTCATTCTTTTGATGAGTTGTGTATTACTCGGGGTGGGATTATCCTTTATCCAGTTGGGGGGTGTGTGGTGTGCTGGTCAAAGATCCATAATGCTTTGTGAATAAGTGTGTTTTGAGTTTTTTTCTGAACTCTGAACTTTTTTTCTGAACTTCTGAACTCTGAATTAATGTGCATCATTAATTTTTGCGCTTTGTTTAGTACAAGAGGAAATTAATTTATAGTTTTATTTCTACAGTGTTGTTGTATATTCCAAGTTTGGCTTTTGGGGTTTCCAGTTTAATTATTGTCTTCCTGTTTCTAAATTGTGATTCCTTGTTTGGTGATGGTCTGTTCTGCATGTGTAACTGAGCTGAGGTATTCTGTTTATATAATTCCTATTTGACATTGCCACTTGCTCTTTCCCCAGTAGGTCATGTATTGTTGTTCTCTGAAATGTATTGGTTTAATATTTGCAGTGTTGCCTTTTGATAGTTAGGGTATGGTGCTTTGTGAGTCCTGGTAGTGCTGTTAGGATACGGCGGGTTTGCTATGGGTTCTAAATGGGCAGCGTTTGTAGTAGTTCCTAATGTGCCTGGCGGTTGGTACTGGATTATAGTAATGTAGAAACCTTTTAGTCTTTCTTTATCCATATACTCATTAAGAGGCATGTTTACTAAAAGTTAGTGTATGGTAACATTATGCAAATATTTATGCAAATGAGGCACCTTATGCAAATGAGGCTTTAATTGACGTGCTGGCACTTTGAGGAAATTCTTTGGTTTTGTGCGGCAGTTTGGGCACTCGGGCTCAAAAAGGTTAGCCATCACTGCCCTATGCTCTGTACAGATGAATCCAGGCCAGGCTACCCTATCCAGGCTATTCCCACAGTACCTTGCTCCTCATTATGCACATTGGCAGGCCAATACTGGCAACAGTGCTAGCAGTGTGGGCTGTGGAGGATGTTGGCAGCCACTACACACTGGATAGACAGACACACACTCCCCACACCTATGCCAGCATTGTGCAACTATAGAGGTGTTTGGCAGCCCTGGCCACCGCACCAGTCCTAGGCACAGTGCAGGCATGGCTATGGTACGCAATACTGTTGGGGTCACCCCCCAGGGTGGTAAACACTGTCAGACACAAGACCTGTAGCACACTCCACAGACATCAGAAAGGTTGCTATGATGCAGCTCACTCCGAAAATTGTACTTAACTTAGGAATTGCTATCTGCCAGTAATCATAGCAACCTTTTGATAGATGTTTATTTTATGTATTTATTTATTTAACAGTTTTTATATACCGCACTATTCATCATCAGTGCGGTTTACATTAAACAACATATTACCTAGACAGGATAAAACTGACATAGGTTTACAGATAACAGGGAGTATAAACTGGGTATGAACAGGGGAAAAACTATATACATTTAAACAGGTGACATCGTGGCCTGATATTTACAGAAAAACAGCACTTTCCGATGTGTACCGTATTCCCAGGTTTAGGGTGGCATTGCTAAGGTATGCAAGTGCTAGTATTGGGAGATGCACGCAGAGCCCAAAGTCCTGCCTCTCCAGGAGGCATTGGATAATGGAGCCTGTGGGTGCGGGTGTGTCTGCCCCTGTTGGCCGCTGCTTTAGGGCAGAGGTTCCTGACTCCAGTCCTGGTGGGCCAGACATTGTTCGGGTTTTCATGCTGTCCCTCATGAATATGCATGAGATACATCTGCATACCATGGGGGAGGCACATAGAAATGCAGCACAGGCATCTTTATTAGAGACAGCATGGAACCTGAATGGTGTTTGGCCCTCCAGGACTGCATTTGGGAGACTCTGCTCTAGGTAATGCGCATGTTTATGGTGTCTGTGCTCTGTAGGGTAAAATGTAGGTGTTTTGGGCATGTTTACATCATCTGCAATAAAGGTTCTGTCTGTATTAGCATGTTTTAGTAGTGGGTAAAATATAGGGACTGGGTTGGCAGGAACCACAGCTGGGACTTGAACCTGTGACTTTCTGCTTCTGAACACACTGGTTGTGTGCACTGCACCACTGTGTTGCCACAGAGATGGTGCATTCCCTGGTGCTACCATGACTGTTCGTCAGACAGGGCCTGTCTGTTGCAGTGCATGGCACCCACCCACCTACACAGTGCTAGGCCATGGTCTGCTGTGGGCAGCTGCCACTGCCCCCTCCACCAGCAGTATCCCTCTGCCACCATGCTGACATGCCCTTCTGCTGGTGGTGCTGGTGGAGCGCAGTCTCAGGCCATCCAGTGTGTGGGTAGGCGGCTGCCTATGGTGCGTGTTCTGGGGTAGGGGTGCCTGCATAACTGTCCACGCTTCCTCCCAGCACCACATGCCAATGTTCCGTGCCCTTCGGGGTACCTGCTGGGTACTATCCCCTGTGACACTGTGGGAAGCACACTCGTGCCCATGTTGGGCCCTCAGAAGTTGCTGTCTGGTTGCTCTACTATTTCCGCATTCCTATGGGCCAGTTAGGCATCACCCTAGTCCGCACTGTGGGCCAGCTGCACCGCAGCATGTGCCGCCTGCAGCCCTCTGTGTCCCCTTTTCCAGCATCTGTCCAGTTGCCCATTCTGACATGCCCGCCCTGCTGTTGCAGAACATGTGCACGCCATAGGAAACCTGGCCAATGGGGTCGGAAACCCTGCTCAGTGCAATTTCACTGTGGGCTCATTCACCTTGTATGGGGACGGAGCATAGACCCTTCCAAAATTCATATCTTTTTTTTGGAGCTTTCTTGGGAGTGTGTTTTGATGTTTCCCATTGATATCACTATTGCCCAGCTTGGTTATGTTTTTTTTACATTTTCTTCTGTTCATTTTCACTGTTTATTTGCTCTTGGGGAAACTGCTAGGTACGTATGACCTAGATTGGACACTGTTGGAAACAGGATACTGGGCTTGATGGACCTTGGTCTGACCCAGTATGGCGTATCTTATCTTCTTATGTTCTTATGCTCTTTTGTTCCGTGCACATGTATCACACTTATCACTTTTTGTAGGTTTCCCTGGTTTTGATGTACATTGCTGACAGAAATGGTTTCTTTTCCCTTTAAATCGGCTCTAACGCCAGGGTTTCACTGGCGTTAGTTTTGAGCCTCGGATTGCACAGCATTAGTGTGCGGGGAGCCTCTCCCCTCCCACTCTCTGCCCATTGACCCTCTCTCCCCGCCCCTGGGGAGCCTTCCTCTGTCCCTCGGGAGCCTTCCTCCGCCCTCCGGGAGCCTTTCTCCGCCTTCAGCGCTCGATTGCGCCACTGCACGTGTTATCACACGCTAAGGTACCTGTGTGCTCAATAAAGCGCCATTATTGCGCGATAAGGTACCTTATCGCACAATAACGTCGCAGAGCGCACATTAAGACGGTTTAGTAAACATACCCCATAGTAACATAGTAAAGGTTGGCAGATAAAGACCAGCATGGTCCATCCAGTCTGCCCAGCATTACGGCAAGAGTAGGCGCACCTTCATATCAACAATAGTCCTCTTTTTTCCTTAAGAGATCCTCTGTGTTTGTCCCATGCTTTTTTGAATTGAGATACTGTCCTCTTCTCTACCACCTCAAATGGGAGACTAATCCACGCATCTACCACTCTTTCTGTAAATAAATATTTCTGCATATTACTCCTGAGTCTATCCCCTTTCACCCTTATCCTATGCCCCTCCCAGCACACTTGCTTTCAATCGAAATAAGCTCTCCTCCTGTGCATTTATGCCACAGAGGTATTTAAACATCTCAATCATATCACCTCTATCCCGCCTTTCCTCTAAAGTATACATATTAAGCTCCTTAAATCTGTCCTCATAAGCTTTATAACGAAGACCACTACCCATTTTAGTAGCCACCCTCTGTACAGACTCCAGCATATTTAAATCCTTTTGATGGTGCGGTCTCCAGAATTGTACACAATACTCCAACTGAGGTCACACTAAAGACTTATACAGAGGCACTATCACCTCCTTTTTTCTGCTAGCTAGTCATCTCTCTATGTACCCAAGCATCCTTCTAGCTTTTGCTGTCGCCTTTTCTACCTGTTTAGCTACTTTAAGATCATTAGACACAATCACACCTAGGTCCCACTCTTCTTTTGTGGACAGAAGTACTTCATTCACTATACTATATTGTTCCCAGGAACTAGTTAAAAGATGGAAAGCAGAGGGTAGGGCTAAATGGCCAATTTTCTCAATGGGGAAAGGTGAATAGTTGAGTACCCCAGGGATCTGTGCTGGATCTGCTGCTTTTTAACATATTCATAAATGACCTGGACATGGGAATAACGAGTGAGGTTATCAAATTTGCAGATGACACAAAACTATTCAAAGTTATTAAAACCCATGAGGATTGTGGAGGATTGCAAGAGGATCTTGATAAATTGGAAGAATGGACATCCAAATGGCAGATGAAATTTAATGTGAACAAGTCCAAAGTTATGCACCTAGGAAAGAAAACCCCAAACTATGGTTACACAATGCAAGGTTCCACATTAGGAACTACCACCCAGGAAAAATATTTAGGTGTCATTGTGGATAACATTTTAAAACCCTCCTTCGAGTGTGCAGCAGTGGCCAAGAGAGCAAATAGAATGGTAGGTATCATAAGGAAAGGAATGGAGAATAAAACTAAGGATATTATAATACCTCTTTATCGTTCCATGGTGCGACCGCACCTTGAATATTGTGCACAATTCTGGTCACTGTATCTTGAAAAAGATATAGCGTTATTAGAAAAGGTACAGAAAAGAGCCACCAAAATGGTAAAGGGGATGGAAGGATACTCCTATGAAGAGAGGCTAAAAGGTTAGGGCTCTTCAACCTGGAAAAGAGACAGCTGAGGGGAGATATGATGGAAGTGTATAAATTAATGAATGGAGTGGAATGGGTAAAGGTAGACTGATTGTTTACGCCATCAAAATATAGAAAGTCTAGGGAGCATGCAATGACGCTACAGAGTAACCTATTTAAGATTGCAAAAAAATAATGCAATGTGTGCCTTTGAGTCAGTCCTGACTCCTGGTGACCCAGAAGCTCCTGGGTTTTCTTGGCAGTGTCACTGGAAGTAGATTGCCAGGCCTTTCTTCTGAGGCAACAGAGGGTTAAGTGGCTTGCCCAAGGCCACAAGGAGTGCTAGCAGGAGTTGAACCCTGGTTGCTTGGTTACCAAGCCAGTGCTCTAACCACTAGGCTACGCCTCCACTCCATTAATAAGATTAATAAGAGAAAATATTTTTTCACTTAACGTTTAATCAAACTCTGGAATTCGCTACTGGAGAATATACAGTAGTAAAAACTGTTAGTGTAGCTGGGCTTAAAAAAGGTTTGGACAAGTTCCTGGAGGAAAGGTCCATAAACCATTATTAAAGGGAACCCAGAATATCCACTTCTTGACCCAATACAAACATCGTGTAACCTGTCTCTTGTGATCTAGATGGGCCACTGTTGGAAACAGGATATAAGAACATAAGAACATAAGGGAGGGAGGAGTGACTCAGTGGTTGGGACAGGTTACCTCAGGCCAGAGAGCCAGGGGTTCAATTCCCACATGGGGACAAGTAACCTCAGGCCGGAGGGACTGAGGCCTCTAGTCCCATGGCTGCTCCTTGTGGCCTTGGGCAAGCCACTTAATCCTCCATTGCCTCAGGTACACTTAGATTGTGAGCCCTTTGGGGACAAGGGAATAAAAAAAGTACCTGTTAGTATATACCTGTAAACCGCTCTGATGTGTAAGTAAAGGGCAGTATATCAAATGCCAAAACCATAACCATAAGATATACCATACTGGATCAGACCAAGGTCCATCAAGCCCAGTATCCTGTTTCCAATAGTGGCCAATCTAGGTCATACATACCTAGCAGTTTCCCCAAAAGACACAGGTTCCACAATGTTTGTACTGGGTCACTTCTTAATAATGG
Organism: Ichthyophis bannanicus; assembly: GCA_033557465.1. Taxonomy (NCBI): domain Eukaryota; kingdom Metazoa; phylum Chordata; class Amphibia; order Gymnophiona; family Ichthyophiidae; genus Ichthyophis; species Ichthyophis bannanicus. The sequence goes on along the minus strand of CM066042.1, from coordinate 7,901,880 downwards.
TTTATGGACCTTTCCTACAGGAACTTGTCCAAACCTTTTTTAAACCCAGCTACACTAACAACCTTTACTACATTCTCCGGTAACAAATTCCAGAGTTTGATTAAACGTTGAGTGAAAAAAATATTTTCTTTTATTAGTCTTAAATAGTTTACCCTGTAGCTTCATTGCATGTCCCCTAGTCTTTCTATATTCTGATAACGTAAACAATTGATCTATGTTTACCCGTTCCACTCCGTTCATTAATTTATAGACTTCTATCATATCTCCCCTCAGCCGTCTCTTTTCCAGGTTAAAGAGCCCTAACCTTTTTAGCCTTTCTTCATAGGAGTATCCTTCCATCCCCTTTACCATTTTGGTGGATCTTATCTGAAACTTTTCTTATAACGCTATATCCTTTTTCAGATACGGCAACCAGAATTGCACACAATATTCAAGGTGCGGTCTCACCATGGAACGATATAGAGGCATTATAGTATATTTTGTTTTATTTTCCATTCCTTTCCTTATGATACCTAGCATTCTATTTGCTCTCTTGGCCACCGCTTCACACTGGGCCGAGGTTTTTAACATGTTATCCACAATGACGCCTAAATCTTTTTCCTGGGTGGTGGTTCCTAATGTGGAACCTTGCATCATCTAACGATAGTTTGGGTTGTTCTTCCCTAGGTGCAAAACTTTGTACTTGTCCACATTAAGTTTCATCTGCCATTTTGATGCCCAGTCTTCCAATTTATCAAGATCCTCTTGCAATTTTCCACAATCCTCTTGGCTTTTAACAACTTTAAATAGTTTTGTGTCATCTGCAAATTTGATAAACTCACTCGTTATTCCACTTTCCAGGTCATTTATGAATATGTCAAAAAGCAGCAGACCAAGCACAGATCCCTGGGGTACACCACTGTTCACCTTTCTCCATTGGGAAAATTGGCCATTTAGCCCTACCCTCTGCTTTCTATCTTTTAATCAGTTTATGATCCACAGTAGTACACTGCCTCCTATCCCATGACTCTTTAGTTTTACCAATAGTCTCTGATGAGGGACCTTGTCAAAGGCTTTCTGAAAGTCCAGATACACTATATCAACCGACTCACCTTTGTCCACCTGTTTATTCACACCTTCAAAAAACTTAACAGATTAGTAAGACAAGATCTTCCTTGTCTAAAGCCATGTTGGCTGTCTCCCACTAGGCCATGACTATCTACATGCTGAGTAATTTTATTCTACCATTTTTCCCGGTACGGACATCAGGCTCACTGGTCTGTAGTTTCCCGGATCAACCCTGGAACCCTTTTTAAAAATTGGTGTTACATTGGCGATCCTCCAATCTTCAGGTATTAGAGATGATTTTAATGATAGTTCACAGATTACTAATAGCAGGTCTGCAATCTCATATTTCAGTTCTTTCAACACCCTTGGATGTATACCATCCGGCCCAGGTGATTTGCTACTCTTCAGTTTATCTAATAGTTGTAATACATCTTCCCGATGTATCGATATTTCCTTCAATTCTTCCGCACCTTTAAATACCACTTCAGTCATGGGTAACATCCCTACATTTTCCTCAGTAAAGACCGAAGCAAAGAATTCATTCAGTCTCTCCGCTATCACCTTGTCGTCTCTTAGTGCCCCTTTAACCCCTCTGTCATCTAATGGACCAACTGACTCTCTCACAGGTTTTTTGCTACAAATGTACTTGAAAAAGTCTTTATTTCGTGTTCTTGCTTCCGCAGCAAGCTTCTTCTCAAATTCTCCCTTTGCCTGCCTTATCAATGCCTTGCATTTGACTTGCTAGTGCTTGTGCGGTTTCTAGATTTCGTCGTTTGGCTCTTTTTTCCATTTCCTGAAAGATGCTTTTTTGGCAACAACAGCCTCTCTGACCTCACCTTTAAACCATGCTGGCAGTTTTTTGGACTTCCCTCCACTTTTCTTAAAACGTGGAATACAGCTAGTCTGGGCTTCCAAGATAGTATTTTTCAACAACTCCCAAGCTTAATGTAAGTCTTTAACCTTTGCAACTGCTCCTTTTAGTTTTTTCTTAACTATTTTCCTCATTTTGTCATAGTCTCCCTATGAAAGTTAAAAGGTATTACTATGGATTTCCTTACTATCCCTCCTCCACTAATTAAATCAAAGGCGATCATGCTATGATCACTATTGCCAAGTGGCCTCAACACCCTTATCTCTTACACTAGATCCAGTGTTCCACTAAGGACTAGGTCTAATATGGCTTCCCCTCTGGTTGGTTCATGAACCAGCTGCTCCAAGAAACAGTCATTTATTTCATCTAGGAACTTTATCTCCCTAGCATGCCCTGCTGTGACACTGACCCAGTCGATACCGGGGTAATTGAAATCATCCATTATTATTACTGCGCTGTAACTTTTGCTAGCTTCCTTGATTTCTTTGAGCATTTCATCATCCATTTGTTCATTCTGGCCAGGCGGTCGATAGTACACCCCCATTGCCATCGCCTTCCCCTTTTTACATGGAATTTCAATCCATAGAGATGCTACAGCAAATTTTATTTCCTGCAAAACTTTAATCCTTTCTTACTCAATGCCCTCTCTAGCATAGAGCGCAACCCCTCCACCAATTTGATCAGCTCTATTATTATGATATAGTTTGTACCCAGGTATCACAGTGTCCCACTGGTTGTCCTCCTTCCACCATGTCTCTGATATTCCAATCATATCTAACCTCTCATTTAGTGCTATATATTCTAACTCTCCCATCTTATTTTTTAGACTTCTAGCATTTGCATACAAGCATTTTAGAGACTGTATTTTATTCATTCAGGAGTGGAGGAGTAGCCTAGTGGTTAGAGCACTGGCTTGTTATTCAAGCAACCAGGGTTCAATTCCCACTAGCACGCCTTGGGCAAGTCACTTAACCCTCCATTGCCTCGGAAGAAAGGCCTGGCAATCTACTTCTGGTGACACTGCCAAGAAAACCCAGGAGCTTCTGGGTCGCCAGGAGTCAGGACTGACTCAAAGGCACACATTGCATTTTGCATTTTATTCATATTAATTTGGCTATAGGTAGACATGGGTAATTTGGGATCTTTAAGCTCTGTCTGCTCCATACTCGAGTGCATTTGGGCTACTTTACTCTTTTTTTGGAACCTCTCTGCTTTTGGTAGTATCCTTCAAGGATACATTCTTCCGAACCATCCGCTCTTGAGCGACTGTTGGCTTTCCGCTATTGTCTAGTTTTAAAGCTGCTCTATCTCCTTTTTGAAGGTTAATGTCAGCAGCCTGGTTCCATCACGGTTAAGGTGATGCCCATCCCTTCGGAAGAGTCCCTCCTTTCCCCAGAATGTTCCCCAGTTCCTATCAAATCCAAAACCCTCATCTCTGCACCATTTTCTCATCCACGCATTGAGACTCCGAAGCTCTGCCTGCCTTTTGGGTCCTGTGCATGGAACGGGAAGCATTTCGGAGAATGCTACCCTGGAAGTTCTGGATTTTAACTTCCTACCTAAAAGCCTAAATTTAGCCTCCAGAACCTCCCTACCACAATTTCCTATGTCATTGGTACCAATATGTACCAAGACAGCAGACTCCTCCCCAGCACTATCTAAGACCTTATCTAGGTGGCGCGTGATCGAATCACCAACTATAACGGCAGTCCTAACCCTTCCCTCATGGGCACATGGCCCTGGAGAAACTTCCTTGGTGCGAGAGGGTTTTACATCACCTGGAGGACAGGTCCTAGTTACAGGATCAATTCTTGCCACACCAGGGTGATGATCTCCTGTCACGTGACCTCTCTCCTCCATGGCAACAGGGATGCTGCCAGACTGGAGGTGGGACTTCAGGACTATATTCCTGTAAGTCTCGTCTATGTACCTCTCTGTCTTTCTTATGTTTTCCAAGTCTGCTACTTTAGCCTCTAGAGAACGGACTCGTTCCTTGAGAGCAAAGAGCCCCTTGCACCTAGTACACACGTAAGACCTCTCGCCAACTGGGAGAAAATCATACATGTGACACTCAATGCAAAAGACTGGAAAGCCCCATCTCGCTGCTGGACTGCTGTCTGCATCTTAGTTTTAAGTTTGTGTTTAGATCTTTAAGTTCTTTACTTACTAAGGGTTGCTATGGATATTTATACTAATAAAACTGTACCTAATACGCTTAATATACTTTGTTCACCTGAAGCTTAATTAATCTCAGGTCCTTAGTGTTTGATTGATTTGGGTAACAAGCTTCACCTGAGAGCACCTCCTGTCTTTTAAGATGTGTAAGTACCTATAAAGCTACGATTATCCCAAGGGTGGGTGCGTATTGGGGAGGGAGGGAGGGAAATAACACTTATTAAAAGAGGGCTGCTACACAGTATCGTGTCCTGTGCTGCTGAGGTAAGTTGTATTCTGATTTGATTTAAATTATAGTTCTTTGCTGCTGCTAGGCTCTAACTTATTATGAAATTTAAACTACAAGCTCTCTGCTGGGTTCCAAATCTAACCATAAAGCTCTCTTCTGTGTTTTAAATGTAAACTAAAAGTAGTTTGCTGATGCTAGGCCCTGAGTGACTATTAAATTTAAACTACAAGCTCTCTGCTGGGTATGAAATGTAACCAGAAAGTTCTCTTCTGTGTTTTAAATTTAAAGTTAAACTGCTGCTACTAGGCCCTGACTGATTTAACAAAAAATAATGGGTTCACAGATTAATTAGCTTTAATATAAAGAATTCCTTTCAGAAAATTCCCAAATGTATATTCTCACAATTGCAGATCTCTCTCCAGAAGTAACAGTCCCCTTTTCTAGTACTTCAAGAATGGATAATGGACTTGATGGACCTTGGTCTGATCCAGTATGGCATATCTTATGTTCTTATTGCTGCATCCCAAATGCATGACCTTGTGGGTCAGACGGGAAGCTGTGTTTTGACACAGCTATAATCGATTAATCTGACGTTGAGAACAATTCAGAAATAATAAATTTCTGTAATCCATTGGAAATGATGACTGGAGAAATAACCCCTTAATTTACATAATTGACGTAGTTTTTAAAAGATTTTTGAAAAATTGAACTGACATAAGTTTCAAAAGTCAAATCTGCATCTATCAATATCCCTAAGATTTTTAAAACAGGAACTATCTGCAAATGCAATTGCAACAATGCACACAGTAGCAATTCCATTAAAGGTTTTTATTATTATTATTATTATTATTATTAAAAGATAGAACCTTTGTCTTGACAATATTTTCTTGTAGTCATAGCAATTTTGCCCAGTTCTCCAAGTTTACCATCATAGCATTAATAGTTGTGTCAAAATCCTTAGATGATGGAGAAAATATCAACAGCACTGACATGTCATCAGCGTCTGTGTACAGTTTTAAATTCAATTGCTAGCAAGCATATCCTAAGATTGCCATCATCAAGCTAAAAAGAATTGGTGGCTAGATAATTCTAGACCAATTAGTCGTCAGGTGAAGCACATAAGAGAACATGTCACAAGACATAAAAGGGAGGGGGAATGAATGGAACATTAGACAGACAAACGGAGGGAAATAAACCCGTTAGAGTTCAGCTCATAATATCATTAAAACAGGTAATTTATAAGTATTCTTCATAAGAACGTTTTTACTTTTTTGTTGGTGGTGCTCTGGTTTACAGTAGGCCTAGCTACAGCGGGTAATACTTGAAATCTGAGACAGAAAACATTGGGCCCGATTTTCGAAGAACTTTACAAGGGTAACTTCCCTAGTTACCCATGTAAAGGCCTTATCCGGGATTTTCGAAGAGCTATACAAGGGTAACTTCCCTAGTTACCCATGTAAAGGCCTTATCCGGGATTTTCAAAGAGCTATACAAGGGTAACTTCCCTAGTTACCCATGTAAAGGCCTTATCCGGGATTTTCGAAGAGCTATACAAGGGTAACTTCCCTAGTTACCCATGTAAAGGCCTTATCCGGGATTTTCGAAGAGCTTTACAAGGGTAACTTTCCTAGTTACCCATGTAAAGGTCTTATCCGGGATTTTCGAAGAGCTTTACAAGGGTAACTTCCCTAGTTACCCATGTAAAGGCCTTATCCGGGATTTTCGAAGGGAACCTACATGGGTAATGCCTTTTGAAAATCCCAGATATATCCCTAACGTGCCCAGATGCTATCCACATAGCACTGGGGCATGTTGGGGGAGTTCTGGGGTGGAGCGGAGGCAGGCCATGGCACTACCCGTGCAGCACCAATTTTCATTGTTACACGGTTAGCGCTGTGCGCCTTAAAGATAGGCGTGGGAATACTTCACCTATCTATAAGGCGCTGGGGCTAGCTGTGTAGCATCGAAAATCGGTGCTACACGGGTAGCTCCTGCGGCTACCTGGCTGTACGGCGACACCCGGATTTCCAATGCAAGGGCCGCATATGATACAAGCATGGAAAATCCTGGTTAGGAGGGAGGTGGTGGGCTATGTGCTGACAAGGTGCATAGCGCTGCCCAACTGAAATCCAGGCCCATTCTTTTACACTAAAATAGTTCTTCAAAATGAGTTTTTTGTCTACATCCACTTCAAGTACCAAAGTGGCATTGAGAGGGGACAAAGAAATGGTATCTTCAACTTGACTAGGAACAGCCAAATCAAAATACCTTCCAGAAAAATGCTTCGATTGAGGTGGAGCCTTATTTGGAACTTTCCCACTCCATAATCTTGTTTTCAGATTTAGCAGAGTAGCATCCTCAGGAAATGTTCGAAACGTCAATCTGATTATCACCTGAATAACTCATGGGAATTAACCAAATCTAGTTTAAGAAAATGAATCAAGCTTACATATTTACCTTTACTGTATTCTCGGGGTTTTCTACATTATAAGTCAGTTCCAGGTTATCATCTTTCTGAGAAATCACATAAGTCTTGTAGTGTGACAGTCACTCTTCCTATTGCATTCCTGCACATCAGTTCTTATCTGGGAGTTGTAAACTCAGTGGTGAAAATGTCTTCTGCATGCTTAATAGCATTGCCATGGCATCTCATTCCTAATATTGCTTGGAGTGGCTTCTTGCTCAGTATAGCTCTCTCACAATGCCACTTGTAAAATGTCAAGCATGGAACATATATCAGCAATCATATTGCCCTCTAGAACCAACAGGACCCATCACCTGGGGAAAAGCAAAGTTGCATTTCTGTGCAGTGCCAAGACCGGATGAACCCATCTTCTTGGTATGAATGCAGAGATTAATATTCAGCAACAGGAAATCCAGTAAACCAGCTCATCAAACTGTAGTAGAGATGCCCAAGTGTGCATATGCACAATTTCCCAAATGCTTCATAAAAGGTTTGCTGAATGCAGTGTCTTTTATAAACTATGAGCAGAATTTTAGAAGGGCATCCAAGTTCAGTCTGGCCATCTAAGCCAGAACATCTGAAAAATCAGCAGGCATGTCCAGGTGCAAGCACAATTTCACAAACTTGGAGGTACCTGATTTGGACGTCTGTGGGGGCTGTCTACATAGACATCCCCAGACCCTAGACATCTAGGACAGCTCAATGGTTGGAGCAGTGGGCTAGGAATGGGGCAGCCAGGATTCAAATCGCACTGCTGCTACTGCTTATTTATTTAACATATCTTATATACCGCCTTTCAGGCGTATCAGGGCAGTTTACATCGAACATAATCAACAAAAGTTACATAGAACATGGGTGCAACCGTTGACATTGTGCTGAGTTCTGGGGATGATAGAGTGCTTTCTGTTTTACACCTTCTGGGTTTTTTGAGCCAAAACATGCACTGTTTGTGCCTGGAGTAGGTCTAAATTTAAATATGATGCTGGATGTCCATGGCATTTCTGAAATCAAGAGGGATCAGGGCCGGTCCCATCCATTGTGCGAGAATGTTGTTCGCACAGGGCCCTGGGCTTCAGGGTGCCCCACGTGAACTCCATTCTCGCACTAATGGACGGCTACAGAGGTGAGCCGGGGAAGCCTGTGCAAGGCCCCAGTTCCCTCTGCACAGCCGCCAGCGTGAAGAGTGTTTTCCCTCATGCTGGCGGCTGTTTCAGTGAAGCGCGTGAGTGCCGGGAAATAACTGTTAACCTTTCCTGGCATTCAGTGCGCTTCACAGTAACAGCCGCCAGCGTGAGGGAAAACACTCTACACACTGGCGGCTCTGCAGAGGAAGCCGGGGCCTCGCGTGGGCCTCCCGGGCTCCCTCTGAAGCCCCTAACATGGCAATGGGGCTCTTCAGTGGGCTGGGGGGGGGCTCTAGGACTGGAAATGGGCTGTGATGGGGGGGAAGCTTGGACTGCATATGGGCTGGGGGGTACTAGGACTGGAAATGGGCTGTGACGGGGGAAGCTGGGACTACATATGGGCTGTGACGGGGGGAAGCTTGGACTGCATATGGGCTGGGGAGTGCTAGGACTGGAAATGGGCTGTGACGGGGGAAGCTGGGACTACATATGGGCTGTGACGGGGGGAAGCTTGGACTGCATATGAACTGTGATGGGGAAACTTGGACTGCATATGGACTGTGACGGGGGGAAACTTGGACTGCATATGGACTGTGACGGGGGAAACTTGGACTGCATATGGACTGTGATGGGGGGAAACTTGGACTGCATATGGGCTGTGATGGGGGGGAAGCTTGGACTATAAATGGGCTATAATGGGAGGGTAAGCTGGAATTGGAAATGGGCTGTGATGAGGGGGCTAGGACTGGAAATGGACTGACAGGGGCTGGAATAGGACTGGAAATTGGATGATGGGGGAAACTGGATTGGAAATCGGCTGATGGGGGGCTGGAATAGGACTAGAAATGGGCTAATGGGAAGGGCTAAGACTGGAAATGGGCTGGAATAGGACTGGAAATTGGATGATGGGGGGAGCTTGGACTGCAAATGGGCTGGAATAAGAACATAAGATATGCCATACTGGGTCAGACCAAGGTCCATCAAGCCCAGTATCCTGTTTCCAACAGTGGCCAATCTAGGTCATAAGTACCTAGCAGTCTCCCCAAAAGAAACAGGTTCTGCTATGCTTGTATTGGGTCAATCAGTGATATCCTGGGTCCCTTTTAATAATGGTTTATGGACCTTTCCTCCAGGAATTTGTCCAAACCTTTTTTAAACCCAGCTACACTAACAGCCTTTACTACATCCTCCGGTAACAAATTCCAGAGTTCGATTACACATTGAGTGAAAAAATATTTTCTTTTATTAGTCTTAAATAGGTTACCTTACAGCTTCATTGCATGTCCCCTAGTCTTTTTATATTCTGACGACGTAAACAATTGATCTATGTTTACCCGTTCCACTCCGTTCATTAATTTATAGACTTCTGTCATATCTCCCCTCAGCCATCTCTTTTCCAGGTTCAAGAGCCCCAGCCTTCTTAGCCTTTCTTCATAGGAGTATCCTTCCATCCCCTTTCCCATTTTGGCGGCTCTACTCTATACTTTTCTAATAATGCTATATCCTTTTTAAGATACAGTGACCAGAATTGCACACAATATTCAAGGTGTGGTCGCACCATGGAATGATAAAGAACTATTATAATATCCTTTATTTTATTCTACATTGCTTTCCTTATCATACCTAGCATTCTATTTGCTCTCTTAGCCGCCACTGCACACTGGGTGGAGGGTTTCAACATGTTAGCCACGATGACACCTAAATCTTTTTCAGGGTAGTGGTTCTCAATGTGGAACCTTGCATTGTGTAACCATAGTTTGGGTTGTTCTTTCCTAGGAGCATAACTTTGCACTTGTCCACATTAAATTTCATCTGCAATTTGGATGCCCAGTCTTCCAATTGAACAAGATCCTCTTGCAATTTTCCACAATCCTCTTGGGTTTTAACAACTTTAAATAGTTTTGTGTCATCTGTAAATTTGATAACCTCACACGTTATTCCCAATTCCAGGTCATTTATGAATACGTCAAAAAGAAGCGGACCCATCACAGATCCTGGGGTACTTCACTATTCACCTTTTTCCATTGGGAAAATTGGCCATTTAGCCCTACCCTCTGCTTTCTATTTTTTAGCCAATTCCTGATCTACAAAAGTACACTGCCTTCTTTCCCATGACTTTTTAGTTTTGCCAAACATCTCTGATGAGGGTCCTTGTCAAAGAATTTCTGAAAGTCCAGATACACTATATCAGCCGACTTACCTTGGTCTACCTGTTTATTCACACCTTCAAAAAAACATAACAGATTAGTAAGACAAGATCTTCCTTGTCTAAAGCCATGATGACTGTCTCCCATTAAGCCATGACTATTTATATCAGTGGTTCTCAACCTTTTTTGTACCGTGACCCCTTTTACCATTGGTCAACTTGTGATTGGTCAACTTGTGATAAAATCAAATGCGTCTCTCTTCCTTTACCGTTAACGCATTGTTGCTGTAATCATTTATTGAATTATTAATATATTATAGGCCTTTGCAATATGTTTCTATTTATAAAATTTACTTATTTAAATCACAATAATTCATCACAATAACAAGTAACAATATTTGATTTTGAAATTATTATTATTTTGTAGTCAACGGTTTTAGTATGCTTTATTCAAAAAGACTGACGAAGGGCAAAAATGTTAGCGCTGTCAAACCTAAAAAGTAGGCATAGGCTATGAGTGCGAAGGTTGTGCTTGCTTCCTTCTCACCAGATGTGAAATTCTCGGCTCAGACTTTGCGAGAGCACAACGAAGATCATCTTCTGCAGCAAGTCTATTGCGGCATTTACTCTTGATAAGCAACAAGCTTGAGAAGCCGGTTTCACACAGATATGTTGTTGGAAACGGAAGAAGTAGACGCAACACAATCTCAGACAGTCCAGGATACAATTGAAAATACTTGATCCAGAATTTAATTACTGACATTGAAGAAAAATCATTTTTCGCTGCATCACTGGTAATGAGTTCAATGAACTCTTCTTGTGCAATCTCAGGATCATCCTCAACTTTAACTGTGAAAGGACTTCTGGCAAGTGCAAATGGTGCGCCAGGTAAATTTGGAAAATACGCTGAAATTTCTTCTTCCAGCATTTCTAAGTGCTGTTTGACAGAAATTATAATTCCATTTCCTGTGTCAAGTTCAATCTCGTTTTCTTCAAAGAAAGCGGATAAGTTCAGCAACATGTACGTTCTATTTTCAGCTAACTTTTTCTGACAAAGCCGAAGTTTCATTTGAAACGTTTGGATCTTTTCGGACAAATCTAGACACGCTGCGTTTGGTCCTTGTAGTGATAAATTTAATTCGTTCAATACTGCAAATATGTCAACCAAGTAAGCAATTTTCAGTAGCTGCTTTTTGTCACTGAAAAGTGCTTCAAATTGTGGTTTTGCTTTTTGCTTAAAAAACGTTTTTAGTTCATCGCAAAGATCAAAGACGCGCTTTAAAACCTTTCCTTTTGATAACCATCTCACCTCAGTGTGTAGTAAAAGAACATTATTGGATGCATCCAAATCATTACAAAGTTTCGTAAACAGTCGACTGTTTAAAGCACTCACTTTTACGAAATTAACGGTGCTTACTACATTTATCATAACTTCTTGCAGCTCTTGTGGCAGCATATTCGTTGCTAAAACTTGTCTATGAATCATACAGTGAGTTCCGATGGCTTTCGGCAACTCATTGAATACCAAGGGGTATGTTTACTAAACTGCGCTCAAGTGCGCGGCGCACAATAGCATGCGCTAAGGTACCTTAGTGCACGCTAATGATGCGTTATGTGCACCGCACATGTGCGCGCCGCACTAAAGTGCCCGCTCATGTGCGCGGCGCGCTGATGTGCGATAAAGGCGTGGAAAGGCTCTCGGAGGGCGGAGGAAGGCTCCCCAGGGGTGGAGAGATGGGGTCAATGGGTGGAAAGTGGGAGGGGAGAGGCTCCCCGCACACGAGCGGGGCTGAAATTCAAGCAAAAAAATATCGCGAGTGAAAATCTCGCGGTAGAGACGATTTAAAGGGAAGAGAAACCATTTCTGTCAGCAATGTACAGCAAAACCAGGGAAACCTACAAAAAGTGAGCAGTGTGATACATGTGCACGGAACAAAAGGGCAAATAAACATTAAAAATGACCCCAACAAAATATAAAAAAATCATAAGCAAGCTGGGCAATACTGAGAGTAATGGGAAACATCAAAAAGCACTCCCAACAGAGCCCCAAAAAACATCTGTGGATTCATCAAGCTGGATGCTAAATAGTCCACGTGGAGCGGGTTTCATTTCCTGGATTACTTGGTCAAGGATATCAGCAGACATATCTTCTATTCGTCTCCCGATGGTGTCATTAGACAAGGAAATTGGACTCAATTTTGGTACAGATTCATCTCCAAGTATGACTCGAACAATATCTTTTGTTGCTGGTAACAGCAATTCCTCAGCAATGGTGTGAGCTTTCTTGGCATTGGTGATTCTGAGAGCCACCATATATGAAGCTTCAACAGCAGCTATGTTTTGCTGGTGGAACTTTCTGCCAATATCAAGTCTGCTTTTCTTAATTCCATCAGCTTTGTTCTTAAAATACCGAATATCCTTGCCTACAAAGGTGGGATGCTTACTGTCAAAATGCCATTTCAGTTTGTTTGGCTTCATGGATTCCGCTGATAGAACTTCGTTACAAATAACACATTGTGGTTTCTCAATCCCTGCTGAAAATATGGAGGTAAAAAGTCATTGCAATATTTTATTTTCTTGGTATTCTTCTCTCTGTCATTCATTTTCAATGGAATTGCTGGTGATATAGAATATTACACACAAGGCGAAGGCAAATGAGGTCACAGGTGCTAACTTTTATTTAAGAAACTCCCCTATGTGTTTTGGCTGAAAGCTTTCATTGGGGGTATGCATCTAAAAATAACAGTACAATCTGTTAATAACATAAATTGTATACAGAACAAATAAATACATAAATAGGAGATTATACATAAAAAATTGAAACAATGGTTAAAAACGAAATGTAGTATACAATGATAAACAGATGTATAAAAAACATATAGATATAAATATATGTTAAAAAAATATATATATAATATGAAATACATAATGTAAAAAACAATCAAATAAATAACTAAGGGGTATGTTTACTAAGCAGTCTTAACATGCGCCCGGCGACGTTATCAGGCGATAAGGTACCTTTATTTATTTTATTTATTTATTTAGTATACATTTGTATACCGCTACTTCCAGCGATCAGCAGCGGTTTGATTACAGATTGGAAATTGTCAAATCATGACAGGAAATTTTTTTTTTTTTTTTTTTTTGAGGTATAGACACATTGATTAGACAGGAAAGCACAGCACACAGAGAACTATTTTAGGAGAACATGGGCTATGGAGGGTTAAGTGGCTTGCCCAAGACCACAAGGAGCACCTGTGGGACTAGAAACCCCAGTCCTTCCGGCCCAAGGTTGCTGTCCTCTAGTGGGATTTGAACCCCTGACCTTCCGGCCCGAAGTACCTTGCCCCAACCACTAGGCTACTCCCCCACCTTAGCATGTGATAACACGCGCAGCAGTGCAAATGAGCAGTGAGGGCGGAGAAAGGCTCCCGGAGGGCGGAGGAAGGCTCCCCAGGGGCGGAGAGAGAGGGTCAATGGGCAGAGAATGGGAGGGGAGAGGCTCCCTGCATACTAACGCCGTGGAATCCGGGGCTGAAAACTAACGCCAGTGAAACCCTCACATAGAGCAGATTTAAAGGGAAAATAAACCATTTCCGTCAGCAATGTACAGCAAAACCAGAGAAACCTACAAAAAGTGAGAAGTGTGATACATGTGCACGGAACAAAAGGACAAATAAACATTGAAAAGGACCTGAACAAAATGGAAAAAAAACATAACCAAGCTGGCCAATAGTGATATTAATGGGAAACAGAAAAAAACACTCCTGAGAAAGCTCCAAAAAAAAAATATGAATTTTGGAAGGGTCTATGCTCCATCCCCATGCAAGGTGAATGAGCCCACAGTGAAATTGCACTTTTCAGGGTTTTCCTCTCCATTGGAAGGTTTCCTATGGTGTGCACATGTTCCGCAACAGCAGAGCGGGCATGTCGGAACGGGCAACTGGAGATATGCTGGAAAAGGGGACACAGAGGGCTGCAGGCGGCACATGCTGTGGTGCAGCTGGGCCACAGTGCAGACTAGGGTGATGCCTAGGTGGCCCATGGGAATGCTGAAACAGTAGAGCAGCCAGACAGCAACTGATGAGGGTCCAACATGGGCACGAGTGTGTTTCCCACAGTGTCACAGGGGATAGTACCAAGCAGGTACCCCCAAGGGCACAGAACATTGGCAGGCAGCGCTGGGGGGAAGCATGGACAGCTATGCAGGCACCGAATGTACCACAAGGCAGGCAAGAACTCACGTATCTATCGAAGACACAGTCCAAAGACGTGATAAGGTGGAAAAACACTTTATTCAATCAAACTTATAGCCAACTCGACACAGGCCGTGTTTCGTGAACCTTTGTCAGGGGTTGATCAGGTAAAATACTAAAACATAAAAACATAAAAATGAAATAAAAACATAATAGTAAAACATTGTGTAAGAACAGATGACTAAAACTTAATCAAAAAATCACATATATGTACATTAATAACATAAATATCATAAATAGTTAAAAGATACTTATGAAAATCAACTACAACCAATAAGAAGGATAAAATGTGCAATTAGAACCCAATAAATAATTAAAACTAATCTTGATCAAATAACAAATACTGTAACAAGATGAAACCTCAAAAAATGTGAGTTAAATACATAAAAATAAATAAGAAGAAGGGTATTGCAGACAAACACAGCATATAATAATTACCTCTATGGAGCACAGAAAGCACAGCAGACAATGGTCATTCTTACAGGGTTATGCTTATATAGCTAAAACAGATAATAAAAAATTGTTTAAATAGTGTAGAACAACCCAATATATTGGAGAAAAGAAATAGAAAGCAGCAGGAGCGAAGGAAAATAGTCAAGGACCCAGGGGATGAATATGGTAGCGGTGTATAATCTCCAAATGTTAGCTAAAACGTCATATCTCCATCTACCACTCGAGAGACTGTCTTGTATTAAAAATTGACCTAATCTACTTATAAAAAATTATAACTATACCATTTCAAAATGTAATCTACCATATCAAAAAAATGTATATGTACTATCACAAAAAACGAGAATTGTAAGCTAAGGACATTCGTTTTAAAATGAATTATAAAATGTCTATTCGTGTTGCACAAATGAATATCGCAAGGGGCAAGTGCATCCCAACCTCTTAACTCGACACCATGTATGATCAAATAAAAACATTATCTTAAATTAAACTTTACAGTGAAATATCCGATAGTAAAAAGCATACCGTCGTGGCACCAAGACCACCGCAAGAGTTGACCAGCATCGTGTGTTCTCCATCAAAATCTTCCAAATCGCTGTCAAAAAAGGCAATTGCATTCTAAATTCTAAGTCTTGCACAATATATAATAGATGAAGGCCAGCGTATTGAAAAAAGAAATTCAACTTGCATTATTTAATAATAAAAAACATACCTTCGTGGCACAGATGCCAACGCAAGGAATCAAAATCAAGAATGCGGATCTTCACCGTCTGCTCTCTGTCAAATCTTCCAGGATTGCAGAACGCCAGCTCATGCGCATATAAAACTATAGCCCGCTCGGCAGGAAACAGAGGGGGCGGAGCAAGGGGCGGAGTTATATCATCCCATCACAAACCATGGGAAATTGTCAAATAAACTTTTAAAATAAAACTTTCAAAATGAAAAATAAATAGAAGTGCCGATTTAGTGGGCTTAAATATCATACAAAGCAATTACATCATGAACCCTGAAAAGGCCCCATAAAACACCAGCGCGCTACAAAAACATTGTCCTTGAACTATAAAAATCAATATAAAATTGTATGGAGTAAAAAACATAACCCATTGTCACGGGAGGCTAACATGGGATTCAAAAGCTAATTCGAAACCTGTCTGTACTTTGTCAAAATATACCAGCAAAATGGACCGGCACATATACACATTTGTATGTAACCCGTGCAGCTGGAAGCAGTGGGGGCTGAAACAAGGACCGAAGCATGTCTCTACTACATGGTATGCAGATGTATCTCATGCATATTCATAAGGGACAGCATGAAAATCCGAACATTGTTTGGCCCACCAGGACTGGAGTTGGGCACCTCTGCCCTAAAGCAGCGGCCAACAGGGGCAGACACACCCGCACCCACAGGCTCCATTATCCAATGCCTCCTGGAGAGGCAGCATGTTGGGCCCTGCGTGCATCTCCCAGTACTAGCACTTGCATACCTTAGCACTGCGGTGCTGGGGGGAAGCATGGACAGCTATGTAGGCACCCCTACCCCAGAACCCGCACCATTGGCAGCTGCCTACCGCACACTGGATGGCCTGAGACTGCGCTCCACCAGCACCACCAGCAGAAGGGCATGTCAGCATGGTGGCAGAGGGATACAGGTGGTGGAGGAGGCAGTGGCAGCTGCCCAGAGCAGACCGTGGCCTAGCCCTGTGTAGGTGGGTGCCATGCATTGCAACAGACAGGCCCTGTCTGACGAACAGTCATGGTATCACCAGGGAATGCACTGTCTCTGTGAAAACCCGAACAGTGTCTGGCCCACCAGGACTGGAGTCGGGAATCTCTGCCCTAAAGCAGCGGCCAACAGGGGCAGACACACCCGCACCCACAGGCTCCATTATCCAATGCCTCCTGGAGAAGCAGGATGTTGGGCCCTGCGTGCATCTCCCAATACTAGCACTTGCATACCTTAGCAATGCCACCCTAAACCTGGGAATACGGTACACAGCTATCAAAAGGTTGCTATTATTACTGGCAGATAGCAATTCCAGGTTAAGTACAATTTTCTGAGTGAGCTGCATCATAGCAACCTTTCTAATGTCTGTGGAGTGTGCTACAGGTCTTGTGTCTGACAGTGTTTACCACCCTGGGGGGTGACCCCAACAGTATTGCATACCATAGCCATGCCTGCACTGTGCCCAGGACTGGTGCGGTGGCCAGGACTGCCAAACACCTCTATAGTTGCACAATGCTGGCATAGGTCTGGGGAGTGTGAGTCTGTCTATCCAGTGTGTGGTGGCTGCAAACACCCTCCACAGCCCACACTGCTAGCACTGTTGCCAGTATTGGCCTGCCAATGTGCATAATGAGGAGCAAGGTACTGTGGGAATAGCCAGGATAGGGTGGCCTGGCCTGGATCCATCTGTACATAGCATAGGGCAATGGCTCGGACATTGTAATGGCCGGCCACCACCTGCACGGACAGGGTGGCCACAGCCAAGTCTTCTTAGATGATAGACAACACGGAGAGCCAATCAGAACTAAAAGGGGAGGACCCACTGCACAGAGACCACCCCCTGAGAACTGAAAATGTCCAAAAAAATCACAGAAGTGTATGCATTGGCATACACTTCTGTGATTTTTTGGACGTTTTCAGTGGTCTCTGTGCAGTGGGTCCTCCTGTTTTAGTTCTGATTGGCTCTCCGTGTTGCCTATCATCTAAGAAGACTTCGATCAGCTGTGCTTACGTTGTCGACGTCTTACAATAAAAAAACGTCTTTTTAAAGATAAGTTGTTAAGCATTATGGCTGCCGAGCAATGTTCTGACCTGATGCAGGGGTAACATGGGCATTACCCCGAAATGTGCCACATCGTGTTTCCTGGCATTGCTGACTGGATGAAACGGCCTCAGCTCTACAATCTCAGCTAAGTGCATGCTGGTTTTATTAATGAATAATTAAAAGGAAAAGCCACAACGGTGGGAGGTTTTCTTCCTCTCCACTGGGCTGGCAGTTCCGACAAAAAAAGTTTTTTCTTTATACTGACGGTGCTCTTTTTGGCCTGGTTTTGATTTTTGAGCAGTGACCACGACATGGCTAGGTTCCCCCATAGTGCTATGTAGTATTGCTCTCATGTGATATTTATGGGTTCTCTTTTGGGGCACAATCACTGATTTATCTGCTTGGTGTATATGCTGACATTCCAGTTCTGGGTACATGCATCTCCTCCAGGAACATGCACTATGGACTAGCTAGCAGACTGTCTGCAGCTAGTATGTGTCTTGCTGGAGCACCTTGTAGGCTGCAGTGGCTGGGGGCTTGCTGCTAGAGAATGTCAGATAGTGGTGGGGGGGCAGCTGTGCATTTCCAGGCCTACTGTCTTCTATTGCTTTATGGATGTGTACAGCTCTGTATTGCCTGCGCTGTAGGGTGTCTGTTCCCCAGCAGGACTGGGGTGATGGTCCTCTCTATTGCCACCATTGCAGGGAGGTAGAATGTAGATCTGTTGGTGGGTGATCCTGTTTCCCACCCTGAGCCCCAGAGAGTGGGTTGTGTGGTAGTACATAATCCGCCTATGGGGTCAAGCACACCTCTTCCCCCTCCATCATGGCATATTTCAGACATGAAAGTTGCTGTGGACCTGGTGCTGGGCGCCCCACCTTACCCTCAGGGTGAACACAGTACCCGCACAATGTGACGGTCTGTAGTTACTCTGTGCCAGTATCACACACGGTCGGTTCCCCCTACCAGGCCAAGGTGCTGTGGGGGTGCATACCCCATCTTGTGCCCATCTCTAGACTGCTGCTTTGCATGTGCAGTGCATCATGGGTACGGGTGGGTTAACCCTATCCTGGTAACCACAGCAGACAGTTTGTGTGGTGACATGGAATCCTTCTGCAGCCAGCCAGGGGCTTGTTAGCAGCTGTAGCCCACTGCTTACTTCACTGTCTGTGGGGTCAGAGATCATGGGTTCAAACCCATGGTGGGGTTATTTGATAAGGCTGTCTGAGGCATTGTTTATTTTTAATGTACATTAGTGCTGTCAGCAGAAACACCCTCAGTGTACTGTAACCATAGGGCGCCCCATAAGGCACCTTATAAGGCGCTTATAGGGCACTCTATAAAGCGCCTTATAAGGTGCCTTATCAGGTGTCCTCTAATGCGCCTTATAGGGTGCCCTATAGGGGACATTATAGGGTGCCTTGGTGGACAGTGCACTTTATAATGTGCCCTATGGAGTTCCTTATAGGGTGCCTTATGCGGCACCTTAGGTTACGGCACGTGAGGGTGTGTTTGCTGGCAGCACTAATTAAACTACAAATAAAATGCCTCACAAATCAATACTTACATGTAAAAGCTACTGCCTCAGTCAGCCTTATGGATTAGGCACACTGGGGAATGGAACTCATGACCCCTGTACCATCAGTCAGTGTATTAACCATTGTGCTACACCTCTGTTTCTGTGTTTGCATGTCTGTGCGCCTACTTAAGATTACTGCGCGTTAACGTGCTTACCGGCATCTCACCCGATAATGTGCGCAGCACACGTTATCGTGCGATAATCCCGTTTTGCTACTTTAAGACCGACACGCCCACTCCTTTTATGGCAGCCTGCACACTATCACCGGACGCACGTTAAGACAGTTTAGTAAACATACCCCCTAGCATTCTATTTGCTCTCTTGGCCGCCGCTGCACACTGGGCGGAGGGTTTCAACATGTTATCCACGATGACACCTAATTCTTTTTCCTGGGTGCTGGTTCCTTGCATCGTGTAACCATAGTTTGTGTTGTTCTTTCCTAGGTGCATAACTTTGCACTTGTCCACATTAAATTTCATCTGCCATTTGGATGCCCAGTCTTCCAATTTATGAAGGTCCTCTTGCAATTTTCCACAATCCTCATGGGTTTTAACAACTGTGAATAATTTTGTGTCATCTGCAAATTGATTTCCTCACTCATTATTCCCATTTCCAGGTCATTTATGAATTTGTTAAAAAGCAGCGGACCCAAGCACAGATCCCTGAGATACTCCACTATTCACCTTTCTCCATTGCGAAAATTGGCCATTTAGCCCTACCCTATACTTTCTCTTTTTTAACCAGTTCCTGATCCACAACAGTACACTACCTCCAATTTCATGACTTTTTAATGTCGCCATGAGTCTCTCATGAGGGACCTTGTCAAAGGCTTTCTGAAAATCCAGATACACTATATCAACCGGCTCACCTTTGTTTACCTGTTTATTCACATCTTCAAAAAAACATATCAGATTAGTAAGACAAGACCTTCCTTGACTAAAGCCATGTTGGCTGTCTCTCATTAAGCCATGACTATCTACATGTTCAGTAATTTTGTTCTTTATAATGGTTTCCACCATTTTTCCTGGTACTGACGTCAGGCTTACCAGTCTGTAGTTTCCTGGCTCACCCCTGCTATTCTTTTTAAAAATTGGTGTTATATTGGCCATCCTCCAATCTTCAGGTATTACAGATGATTTAATGATAGTTCAAAGATTACTAATAGTAGGTCTGCAATCTCATATTTCAGTTCTTTCAACACGCTTGGATGTATACCATCCAGTCCAGGTGATTTGCTACTCTTCAGTTTATCAGATAGTTGTAATACATCTTCCCGGTGTATTGATATTTCTTTCAATTCTTCTTTGGCATCACCTTTAAATACCATTTCAGTCATGGGTAACATCACTACACCTTCCTCAGTAAAGACCAGAGCAAAGAATTCATTCAGTATCTCTGCTATGGCCTTGTCCCCTTTTAGTGCCCCTTTTACCCCTATATAATCTGATGGTCCAACTGTCACAGTTTTTTTGCTATGAATATACTTGAAAAAGTCTTTATTACGTGTTTTTGTTTCCACAACAAGCTTCTTCTCATATTCCCTCTTTGCCTGCCTTATCATTGCCTTGCATCTAACTTGTCAATGCTTGTGTTGTTTCCAGTTTTCGTCATTTGGCTCCTTTTTCCATTTCCTGAAAGATGCTGTTTTGGCAACAACAGCCTCTCTGACCTCACATTTAAACGATGCTGGAAATTTTTTGGACTTCCTTCCACTTTTGTTAAAGCATGGAATATAGCTGGTCTGGACTTCCAAGATAGTATTTTTAAACAACACCCATGCTTGAAGTATCTATTCCCCCATCCCTTTCATTGGACTGTCATGAGACGCATGATGGCTTAAGACCTAAGGCCATCTGCCACTAAACCCAACATAATTGCACTGTTTCCTCATTGACCTAATGAAGAGGAGAACTCTTGAAAACTTGTCAAAGATCAAGGCCATTGCAAGGAGATGAGGTATCCTTTTTTTTTAAGTGCTGTCAAGTCAGTGCTTCCTCCTGGTGACCCAGCTGCCTCTGGGTTTTCTTGGCAGTGTATCACCAGAAGTAGATTGCCAGACCTTTACTTCTGAGGCAATGGAGGGTTAAGTGACTTGCCCAAGGTCACAAGTAGTGCCAGTTGATATCATACCCCTGATCTTTCGGGTACTACTTACTCTAACCACTAGACTACTCCTCCACTCCAGAGCTACCCTAGGTGAACTTTATCTCTTGCATCACCCTGTTCTCAATCCCGCTCCTCTCCCAGCCCCCTTTGCCCCTGCTGTCACCCCTGCAGTACTGTCCTCAAAGAACCCTGCAGCACTGTTGAAGGTCCAGGTCCCAGAGTCCTCCAGTCCATCCTTCGCTTGGTTAGGCCCTCAGGTCATCCAACATCCAGCAATCAGAAGAAAGACACTGTTCTTCTCTAAAACATTATGGCTCCCTAGCTAGGAAGTTCTCATTAGAGGTTCTCTGACATCAAACATCAAGCATTCAGGTCCCAGAGTCCTCCAGGCCCTCAGGTTGTTCAGCACCCAGCAGTCTAGCAATCAAGGTCTTGCCAGCAGCATCCAGCAGAAAGCCACTATTTCCCTCCAAAACACTAAGGCACCTCCCCCCCCCCCCCCGGACCTACAAAGGGGTTTTCAGGGAAGTCTCCCCCCTCCCTGGGAGGGTCCCCAGGTAGAGTTCAGAAGTCCTTCAGTCTATGCAACTAGTATGCAAATATTTTCCTGACCCAGAATCCACTCCTCACTGTCTCGCTGGCCTCCCACCACTAGCTCCACACTCAGGGATTTAGTATCACTATTTCTCAGATGGGTCAGACCGAATCCTTGTCTGCTCTCCCTGCCACCACCCATGTAGCCATCCCTGGTCGAGTACAGCCGCCCGCTAGAAGTTAAGTGATTCTCTCACCCCATTATACCCAGGAGGCTAACCTAAATTGAGGGGCCTGACTGGTCTTCTGTGATGGGATATGCACCCTGTCACAAGTACTTACTGTGAAACTCTGGTGCTGTGAGGCTGTTTGATCTCTAATGCCTGATGCTGATGTTCTTTTTTTATGCAAGCAGAAGCCATGGCTGTCCCCATGCAAAAGGAAAGTCAACATTGGGTACCTGAGAAGATGAAGGTCAAAAAGCCTGCCAATGCTGGAGTTTTAAGTTAAGTGCCTGGTGACTGTTTGAGGGCATTGCTGCCTCTGCAGGTCCTGGAGAGGGGCAGTAGTGAGTCACAACTGGACCATTAGTGCTCTAGACAAATGCATAGTTTGTCTAATTGTTGCCCCGGCCCTACCAAAGATGCATTGTTAGCCCAATGGAAAGGTCTCAGTTACAGCTTGTTTGCTAAACCCTTATTTCCACATATGCCACCAAAGAATTTGACCAAACAGTTGATGAATTTAAGGGACCCTTTCACTAAAGTGCAGGAAAGTTCTGTGCTTACCATATTTAAATGCAAAAATTGGCACATGATAAGTGCAAAGCCAGGTGCTAATTATCGGAGGAGTTCCCTCCACATTCCCAGAAAAGATCTTTACCACGTGCTCACTGTATTGAAGGCGTGGATGGAGCAGGAAGCAGTAAGTGTGGCCCTGCTAACCACACAAGTGACAGCGTGCACTAGAGAACCGAGCACTAACTGCCAAGCATAGTCTGCGCCCCTTTCTTAACCCATAACCTGTGATGGAGATAGGGCATAATTTTAGCAAGGATTTTTATGCATGAGTTACTCGCAGAAAAGTATGCATGGTGCAAGAGGGTGCGCCCTATTATGTGACATGCATGTGGGCAGATTCAGGAGTGAGACTTCTGCCTCTTTTGCTCTAGTGGTTTACAAAAGCACAAAGGTGCCTTTATAAACTAGACAAGGCCTGTTATAGAATTACCTTTCATGCACTTGAATTTGCACTCATCAACTGACATGCCAACACGGTAACATCACGCATGTATACTAATAGCACGCATTACTTCACATGCTAACCTCTTAGGGGTATGTTTACTAAACTGCGGTAACATAGCAGCAGCTACGTTAAGGCGCGCTATGTAATGTTACCGCCTTAACGTTACATAACACGCCTTAACATTCCCGGTCGTGGTAAGTCCAGAAAAGGGTGGAGAGAGGGCGGAGAGAAGGGGTCAACGGGCAGGGAGTGGGTGGGGAGAGGCCCCTTTCACACTAATGCGGAGAAATTAAGGGCTGAATCCTAATGCAACTGAAAACCTGGTGTTAGCACACATATGCAAGAGAGAGAAACTATTTCAGTGTCAGCAATGTACAGCATAGGCAGGGGGCCCAAGAAAGGTGATAGTAGTGCTCCATTTGCAGCAACAGCATAGTGCCCAGGTATGAAAGGCCACTATGGTGATGGTGCAAATGGGGCATGGGGGCTGCAGGCGGGACATGCAGTGGGGGCTACTGGGGCACAGGATGGACTAGGTGGTTGCCGAGGTGGCACATAGGAACGCAGAAAATGGAAACCAGCAAGACAGCAACTGACCAGGGTCAGACAAGCCCATGAGTCTGTGGCCCACAGTGTCCCATCCAGGAGACATTACCCAGCAGATATCCCAAGGGGCACATAACATTGACAGGTGATGCCAGGGGAAGCGTGCACATCTATGTAGGCACCCCTACCCCAGAACCCACACTTTAGGCAGCCGCCTACCTGCCCCCTGGATGGCCTGGGATGGCGCACCACCGGCACCAACAGCATATGGTCATGGTGGCATGGCAGAGAGGGTGGGTGATTGTGCTGGAGGGAGCAGTGGCACCCGCCTGCAGTGGACCTAGGCCATGCCCTGTACCAGTACGTGGTGTGTAGTGCAACAGAAGAGGTCTGGCCGAGGAACATAAGGGTAGCCCCATGGACAACTATGCTGCTGTGGCAACAGTGTGGTGCAGAACACCCAGCCAGCATGTCCAAGAGCAGAGGGTCAGAGGTTCAGGTCCCATCTGTGGATCCTGCAGAGCATCTCCCCATATTTTTAGCCCACAATGCAGCCGCCACAACAACATGGGCAAACCCCAATGCAGTGGTGCACAGGGGTACGGACACCTACTCACAAAGGCTCCACTATCCACAGCTTCATGGAGTGTCAGGCTGTTAGCCCCAGCACAGAGCTGCAGTTATCACCAGAGCACTACTACTACCCCCTGCACAGATTAGCAATGTCGGCACTGTGATCAGGACCAGTGCGGCTGGTAGGATTGTCAACCACCTCCATCTCTGCACAGTGCTAAGATAGGTGTGGGAGTGTGCGTACGTCTCTCCATTGTTTTGTGTCTGCCAACACCTCACTGAGCCCACATTGCTCACACTGCTTCCAGCGTTAGCCTGCAAATGTGCATAATGAGGAGCAAGGTATTGTGGGTATGGCCCAGACAGGGCAGATTGGCCAGGATGCATCTGCACAGGGTGGAGGGCAATAGCTGAGACACTGTAGTGCTCGACCACCACCTGCATGGACAGGGTGGCCACAGCATGTCACGCTGGGGGGGGGGGGGGTCACTCTCACTTTGACCGAGCAGTGACCATGACATGTCTATGTTCCCACATAGTGCCACATATTATTTGTTACCAGTGCTACCTGTGTGTTTCTGGTTCTGGGGTCTAATCACAGGGATACCTGCTTGGTGTCTGTGCTGTGCATCCCACCTCTGGGTGCACAGGGTTCCTCTGTGAGCATGCACTGTGGACTGGTTAGTGGGCTGTCTGCAGTTCACCTGTGAATGGTGGCAACACCTTGTAGGATGCTGCAGGTGCAGTCTGACTGTGCTGTCTGTTGATGAATGGCAGATAGTGGCATGGGGCAGTTGAGCCTACCCCAAGCATCATTGCTGGTCTGCAATGGTCACAGATATGGTACTGGCCCAGCAGCCTTGGAGGGTTGTCATTGGCCAGCAGGACTGTGGTTGCTGGTACTACAGCCATTCTGAAGAGTGCAGGCACATGTCCCACCACACCCTCATCTAAAAAAGGGGTGATTGAGGCTCCTTGGGGTATATTGTGCATACCACTTAGACCCACAGTGGCAGTGCTACATTGCCCTCATGCGAGTCTAGATACCCCACTGCCCTGATAACAGGTACCCATGGCAGCCAGACCCTAATACCAGGCATGCACTAATCTGGGTGGTGTCTGGTCCCCCAGGACCATATGTAACTGCAGAACACAGCTGGAACAGATGTACCTTTAGTCACACACTGACAGTGCTGGGGATGTGCAGCAGGACCTATCTCTAGCAGCACATGTACTGTGGACCTAGTGCTGGGCGCCCATCCTATCCCTCAGGGTGAACACGGAACCTGCACAATGGCATGGTCTGTAGCTACTCTGTGCCAGTATCATGCACTGTCAGTCCATCTTACCATGTTGCAGTACCGGAGAGGTGCAGACCCCATTTGGTGGTTGGCTGTAGGCCACTGTTCTGTATGTGCAATGCATCATGGGTGCTGGTGGGGTTACCCTATCCTGGCACACAGAGCAGACAGTTTGTGCGGTGACCTACAGTCCTTCTGTACCCAGCCATTGCTGTGCAACAGGCCATAGAGGTATAGCCTACTGGTTAGTACACTGCTGTTCTAGGTGGAGGTCATGGGTTTGATTCCTCATTGTTCCCTCCTGTCCAAGGCAGATATTTTGCTTTGCTTGCCTCTGACAGTCATATCTTTGCAGATCCATGCTGCCAGCCCATAGTACCCTCACCACAGTTGCCAGCAATCCTTATAAGGCGTTATAAGACTCCTAATTAGGCACAGTACAAGGCACGTTACAAGGCACCTTATTAGGCACAGTACAGGGCACGTTACGAGGCACCTTATTAGGCACAGTACAAGGCACATTAAGGCATGTGCCTTGTACTGTGCCTTATAACGTGTCTTATAACGCACGTTACCTGACATGCTTGCCATAATGATGCCCCACCCATGCATTTATATGGGCATCTGAACCTTTACCGCGGAACCTAACGCACATGACATTACCGCAGTTTAGTAAACATGCCCCTTAGTGTGCTTTAGTAAAGGGGCTCCTAAGCATCTATGTAAAATGTTATTCTGTAGCTGATAGAAAGACGATATGCTATTTCAGTACTGAAGTACTCCTGTAAAAGGCCTTTGTATTCTAACAGGGACTTTTTTTTCAGGTGATAACATTGTTTTCAAGGATAGTAGCAATCTAACTAGCATAATGACATATTTATAATTTCATTTAAAGACTGTAGCAGTTCTGCACAAACATTGGGAGATGTTATTTGTGCATTCTTGTTATACAGACAAATAGAAAACACTGGAGGGTTAAAATCTTTACGGACATTTTAAACGTACCCATTGTCTTGCATGTCATGTCGTGATTCAAGACAAGGAATTTAAGCATCGTTCAAGTTGATAAATGTATCTATAAACGCAATCATATGAATACATGCGCTACTGAATTTGCAGTTTATGTAATTTTATGTGTCTGTGAGATTTATGTAGGCAAGAGCACAAGACAATTTAGGCAAAGGATATCTGAACATCAAGGTTGCTTAAATAAATGCAAAGCAGATGCATCGGTACAAACCCTCATTTGACTCCTTGGAATGGTTTATTAGAGATCATTCCTACTGTAGAGTCGTAGGAGGTGGAGACCTGTGGTAAATGCTGATCTGTTTGCAGCAATACAGATTGAAGTGTGTTGAATCAATGGGCCTCAGTTCCAGTACTGAGTGGGTATTAAACACTCTACTGAGGAATTTATCTGCAGTCCTGCGTTTCTGAAACGCCAATCAATTGCTTGGTTGGTTGGGTTTGGCATTGTGCTTGAAAAACTGTTTTCACCATCCTTTTCGGTAGCATTCAAATGTTCCAGTAACAATCACTGCTGATGTGAAGAGGACAGTAAATTATATGTGAGGATTACATATACTGAACGGTTCATCTTTTGTTTCACTGTCATCTAAAAACGGATTTTTGCTTCACTGGAAAAGAAAATTATTATTATTATTATTATTTAATTTATAAATCACACATCATAAAAACCATCTAAAAGCAACTAAATGTGAAAGGAAGACATTTGTTAGTTTTTCATCTGGTTGCATGATGGAAAATGAAAGAAGAGGTTTCTTTAAGGTAAGTTATTAAAAAACTCTTCTCGAAGAGACATTTTGCATAGGACGTGAATGCAGAGAAAACGGAGTTACTTACCTGTAACATGAGTTCTCCGTGGACAGCAGGATAAGTCAGCCACACTTGGTGACGTCATCCGACGGCGCCGAGACGGAAGTACTCTCCATAGCTCAGAAGGGCTTTTGCCCTTCAGAGCATGAGCCAACTGGCCCCACCCCCCTGCCCGCCCCTAGCTATCCAGTACGTCACTAGCTGAGCCTTTGCCGCTAGGAGGCGGGCACTAGAATGGAGGTCGACCCCTTCCCAGGGGAGGTGGGCGGATATGTGTGGCTGACTTATCCTGCTGTCCACGGAGAACTCATGTTACAGGTAAGTATCTCCGTTTTCTCCTAGGACAAGCAGGATGAGTCAGCCACACTTGGTGACTCCCAAGCTACCATGCGCTGTGGTGGAAGGGGGAGGCTGAGGCACTATTCCAGGCTAGGCTAGAGAAGCCTACAGGCGGGCCAGCATGCAGTCTTGTGGTGCCGCGAGTTGCCCGAAGAGCATGTAGGCCCGTAGTAGCTATGCACGCCGCATGCATGTGCAGTGGCCGCGCTGAGGGGAGTGCAGTTATAGGGCACTGTAAGCCGGCCTGCAGACGCGAGGCACGCATGTGCAGAGGGTGTACCAGGTATACTTGTGCGGAAAACGGGGATATGGGCCCATCGGGCAGTGCGAGAACGGTGCCAACGGTGTAATGGAGCGCGAATACCTCGCAGACACGAGAGGCATCTCTTGTCATATTATTACTTATTGTATTCATTTATTTATTTTAATTTTTTTTTTTTTTTTTTAGTCCACCTCAGGGATTTGTCGGGGACCATTAATCACTGCTCGGTCCAGCTTTGGGAACCTATGTCTCTGGGGAGACATGACCTGAAATGGTCAGTGTTGTACATGACCTGCATTTGTCGCTGATGGGACGGATACCGAGCACAGCGATGCTGCAGGTTAGGCAATCCGGACATACCCTGCATAAGGGGTGTGTGTATGTCCTCATATCTCTGTTGGCACCAGTGGCTGCAGTCGCAAGCCGGGCGCAGAACCGGTGGCTTGCCTCCGTAGCCGATGCATTATTCTCATGTCGGCGGGGGCTCCTACCGGGCTAGGCTGAAGGAGTTGCTGTAAGCTGTTTCCCTGGTGAAGGGTGTCCTGTGCAGAAGGGTCAAGGGACCCAGGTTGCAGGGCTCTTGACTGACGCAGAGTCTCTCGAGCCTGGTGCAAGATGCACCGGGCCCTGATGCAGTCTAGAGTGTGGATTCCCTTGAGGGAATGGGAAAACAAGAGGAAGATCTGCAGAGCTGGAAGAATGGTCTAATTTGGCAGCTGAGAATAATGTGGAGAAGTGCAGTGTCATGCACTTGGGATTAGAAATCCAAGGGGAAGCATTAGACAGGGGCAATAGGTGTGATGGACCAGTAGAGGGCCATCAGAGTCATTGTTCCTGAGGATCTCAAGTGGTGAACAATGTGACAAGGCAGAGGCCAAAGCCATAAGGATGCATGGTTGCATACAAAGGAATTACCAGCAGAAAGGAGGAGGTAATGACGAAGAGGATACCATTGGAGGATGGGCAACCTGCTCGTGGAGGGAGGAGGCCAGCAATGAGGCGGATCAATACAGTCGCAGCAGCTACGGACCTGTGTGCCACTGAAGAGCCATCCAGAGGGTCCCAAGAGTCGACATCGGATCGACGCCACTCAACCTTGACAACCACTTCATCTCAGCAGCATACATGAGCTGGCATGGTGCATGCCTGGGTTGATTGAGGAAAATGTTGAGCTGATAGAGGCCAGGCAGCTTGTGTAGGCCTCTCTGGGCGGTGTTCTCAGCGGTTTACATGAGCTGGCATGGTGCACTCCTTGGTGCTCAGAATGCTCTCTAAGTAGAGGTGACTGAGAGGCTCATGGGAGGGAACCAGTTAGTGCAACCGACAGGAGAAACATCTGGTCGAGGGATGAGGAACCGAAGGGTCCATGGACAGGATCCAGTTGGTGCCGCGTGACAGTCGAAGGGATCCCGATGCTGCCCTGGGTACTGGGGCTGAAGCATTACTGTGGCAAGGGTTGGGCCTTTGTCGATGGTCCTTGTTGTCAGTATTAGGATCACTGGCCATAGGGAGGAAGGCAGGAATGGCTTCTTAGCGCGAGTGCTGGTGATAGGGCGAGATGTCCAGCCCTAAGAGGCGCTAGCAGATAGACGTTTTGCTCTTTTTACAGCACTGAACCTTGACATTTCACAGGCATTAGCGCATTCTCACCATAAGGAGTGGTAGCGGCTGCACTTGAGCAGGATTGACCTTTGGTCTTTACGGCCCTAGGCACTGGTTTTAACCACTACACTACGTCACCGTAGAGAACGGTAAGCTCAGTCCAGAGTGATACTGATATGGGCAAAGCAGGACAACAGGGATGCTTTGAGTTCACTTCCACGGCAGGTAAAATATGGGGCCTGGAATGTCAGGGCCCCAGCTGGGATTTGAACCTGTGACCTTCTGCTCTTGAGTGCACTGTCTGTGTGTACCGCACCACAATGCGGCCACTGCTGACCTAGGACATTGCCACTAAGGAGATAGGGAGGATGCCGCAAGTGATGCCCCTTGTAGGAAGGAAGGAAGTGGGCGAGTCCATAATTGGTGAGTCCATCTCAGTGAGTCACTACCCGTCGGGTGGTGTTATGCCACCCATAGTCAGGTTCTGGAGGTAGCCCCACCCCAGCCGGACACCGTCGGAGAGGGACGGGGAGATAGGCCATTATAAGTCAGAAGGCAAATGTAAATGTAGGACAATCGGGGACCCCCCTAAGTCCTTGCAGTAATTTCTCTAAGACCAGGCAAATGTTTAGGATTAACCACTGCAGTGTGACATCTGTAAGTAGTTGCCAAGTCCGCTTATTGCCTTTACACATATTGGTCTTCCGAACGATCATATGTTGGGTGACCAACATATATATATATGGATATATATATATATGCCTTGAAGTCGGTGGAATCGCAAACTTGACATGCGAGGTTCATTTATGGCTGGATCGGTACTTTTTGTTCCCTTCGGAGTCGGGATCATAGGTATCTGGGATGAGCCAGATAATAAGCGGAGCTGGACCTTTTCTTTCTACTTCTACCGATGCCCTACCCAGGAGTGCGATGTGGAGGGAGTCTCTTAATCTCTGTGCACTGTCTGGGGTCCTGAGGCCCCAGGTCACACTGGTTGGGATGCAGGGTCACGGATTCCGCACCACCCGAGGCCTCCATGGTGTAGGTAGGTGAGTCTGAGGGTCAAGTGGGATTCGACCCCTGGTATTGTGTGAATGCATGTGAACTCGAGTGATGCTGCAGCACTCGTGGACACAGCACTCAGGTCTTCAGGGTTTGAGCTGTGTAGGCAGGAGTCACGGCAGGGACTTGAACCTGTGACCTTTTGCATCTGAACACACTGTGTGCACTGCACCACCGTGTTGCCACTTTTTTTTTTTTTTTTGACAGAAGCAGGTGCTGGAAGATGACGTGGCCAAGCTGGCCATTCTGGATCTGATCCTGGCCATTCTAGATCTGGCCCTATTCTTGATCTGGTCCTGGGCTACCCGAGCCTCCCTTTGAGGACTGCTACGGGTCTGATGGTTGGAGCTGGCCACTCTAGCGTTGACTTACTCTGCTGTGGTGATGCCACAAGTTGCTAGCGGGAATCAACCTCGGTGTTGTGGTTAGCAAGGTAGAGCTCTAAGCATTAGGGAAGCCCGGTAGTGCCACATGCGAGAGGCCCATAGGAGTGTTGTAAGTTGCTAATCAGCCTTGCAGTGCTGCCATCTTTTCTAGATGCTGTTGGGGATTCCACAGACAGGCAGTCAGTCAGTAGCATGCCGGTCTGGAGTGATGCAAGTGCGAAAAAGGTCAGCGCCATATGGGACATTTTCCTTCCTCGTCCGAATTTGGACGATTCCTGGCCATGTCCTGTCCTGATGTTGAAGGAGGCAGCTGCCGAGCTGGTACCCGGGTCGTGATACTATAGTTGACATGGAGGAGAAGCACCCAGCACTGTCGCCATCGCTGTGACGGCTGCCTTTCCTGATAGGCTGGGTCTCCCTGCCAAGCAGGGTTCATGCCAAGATTGGAGGGGAATCCTCTTCAGCAGACGATTCCTCCCCATGCCCTGCAGATGCAGGCCTTGACGTTGAGGAGGTAGCTGGCCACTCGAACGGCGTAGTGTAGCTGAGGAGGTGGCTGGGCACTAACAGTGTAGCTGTAGGCCTTGATGCAGAGGAGAACTGGCTGGCCATTCTAACAGCTTAGCAAAACTGTAGTCATATCCTCGCAGTGAGGGGAATCAGGTCACACTACTGCGTAGGGGTCCTTGCGGCGCGACTCGGCCCCGAGGCGTGTGCAAGATGTTCTACACTTGACCCCGATGCGCACACAGAGCTTACCCACCCGCTCACACGCGAAGGTGAGAGGTGAGGTTGTAAGCGGATCCCGGGCACTCAGGTCACACTACTGTGTAGTTCCAGATCGTGGAGGCAGAAGCACCACCAGAGAGATAGAGAGCTTACCCACCTGATCACACGCGAAGGTGAGGGGTGATGTGGTAAGCGGATCCCGAGCACTCAGGTCACACTACTGTGTAGGGGTCCTTGCGGCGCGACTTGGCCCCGAGGCGTGTGCAAGATGTTCTACACTCGACCCCGATGCGTGTGGCAGATGGATGCCGGTGATTCCAGATTGTGGAGGCAGAAGCACCACCAGAGAGATCCTCTGTGCCATTGCTGATTACTGGTTGCCGTGACGCCGTTGATGTTGCCAATGGCCTCGAGACTCCGGCGACGTGATTGCAGACAGTGGAGTTGTGGGGGCAGGCGGACATGGCACGGTGCTAATTGAGCCGGCTTAATGTGATGCCCACAGATGGAGTTGCGCAGAATGCCGTGGCGCCAGACAAGGCGCAGCGCTGTTTGATAGAGCCGTCCAATCTGAGTTTGAGATGCCGTCCAATCCCAGCTCGAGGCGCTGCGCTGAGTGGGCTGGCTTGATGTCACGCCCACCAATAGAGTTGTGGATGGACTGATGTGGCGCCAGTGAAGGTGCTGTGCCGGGTGCTACAAGCTTGCGATGCCGTCCAAGATTGTGTTTCCAATCCTGCAGAGGGGTTGCGGCTTGCGTTGCAGCACACAGACGCCACAAGATGGCCGCCCCCATGGTCCACACACATGTGAGGAAGGTCCAGGGCAGGGTCCGGCTGCCGCGAGGGCTTACATACCCGGGAGAATCCTGGCAGAGCGTCTTGGGAGTCCCGTTTGATGTCTAAGGATGTTCAGAGGCCCCTAGACACACCTTGATGGAAGCCGAGCTGGTGGATTAAGCCTGCGGCTGGGGGTGGAGGCCCTTGGGCACACCCTGAGCGGCGGCAGAGCTGGCGTGGTGTCGGAGATGTCCCGAGAAGAAGGTTAGTTGAGCAAAGCAACTAGCACCAGGACATCCCAGCGAACCCCGGTCCTTGTATGCAGCTGTTATGCCGTCTGCTGAGAGCACCTGCAGTGAGGAGCACAGCCCTTGGACAGACCGGATCAATCTGAAAACAAAGCTTGGACAGTATTAATGCAATTTTAAACTGGTCATACATATGCTGCAGGAGGGAACACCTCATAAGCTGTTGAGATTGGGAGCATATGGCCCGCAGGAATCTGAGCTCCGCTGGGACAGCTCTGAAAAGGAAGCTTTGGAAACATTAATGCAAGTAAGCTGTTATATACATACGAGTAGAAGGAGAATTAGAATTTCTTAAGTTTAAATTTTTGGTGGAGAGTAGAAAAGTCTGTCTTGCTGGCAAGGCAGAAGAACTGAAAACTGGATAGCTAGGGGCGGGCAGGGGGTTTATGTTTATTGGCTTAATATACCGCTAAACGAAAAAAACATCTTAGCGGTTTACACATTACAAATCAATAAAGAGAAGAAAAAGGAAAAGAAGTTACAATGGCAGATAGGAAAGCAAACCAGGCAGATTCATACAACAGGACAGTAGAGCTATGGAGAGTACTTCCGTCTCGGCGCCGTCGGATGACGTCACCAAGTGTGGCTGACTCATCCTGCTTGTCCTAGGAGAATTCACAGTTCTCTGTGTTTTTCACAATGTGGAGCCTTTAGAACTTTCTGTAAAATAGTTTAAGGACACTAACAAATATAAATTTGTTTGCTGGCACATACAGCGGGAGCAGCAATATAGGGGGTAAAATACTTCAATGCACGAAAGAAGAATGGGACCTAGGGGTGATTATATTTGATGATCTTTAAGTGGCCAAACAGGTAGAAAAGGCCACTGCAAAAGCCAGAAGGATGCTTGGGTGCATAGGGAGATGAATGGCCAGCAGGAAAAAGGAGGTGTTAGTACATACATTGCATAAAAGTCTCTACTGAGACCTCATTTGGTGATCACACCTTCCAAAAGAATATAAACAGGGTGGAGTTGGTTCAGAGAGTGACTACTAAATGGTCACTGGTCTTTGTCATAAGGCATATGGGGATAGACTTAAAGACCTCAATATGTATACTATGGAGGGAAGGTGGAAGACTGATATAATACAGACATTTATAAATGCACAGAAGGCGAGCCTCTTTCAACTGAAAGGAAGTTCTAGAACGAGGAGCCTTAGGATGAAGGCGGAACAGAATAAACTCAGGAGTAATCTGAAGATTTTTTTTTTTTACAGAAAAGAATATTCTCCTAGTGGAGTTGAGGACTGTATCTGATTTCACAAATTGATGGGACAAATACAGTGGATTTTTGAGGGAGAGGAAGGGATTGTAGAACTTAATAGCTCTTATGGACGGGCAGACTGGATAGTCCATATGGTCTTCATCTGCTGCCATTTTCTGTTTCTGTGATTTCACAGATCTACATGTTGTAATAAAGAGGGGAGTGGCTGCAAGTCCTGATCTTCAGCATGCATGTGTTTGCACCACATAAACATATGCATATGTGCAAGTGTCGGATTTCACAAAACTACATGTCGAAGGGTCGTCAGTGAAGGAGCCCAGTGAAAGAATTCTTCTTCTTTTTAATCTCTGAGATGGTCCCTCAATAGCTGCTGGGGCACCACGTGTGAGTGAGCAGAGAGCTGACACTCAAGCCTGTCTCAGAGCACGTAGAAATGCCGACAGCGAGATTTTACATAAACATAGGTGCGTTCCCACTGTAGAACAGGAAAAACAAGGCAATTATTTTGCACCATCCAAAAGTCACCAGCTTTGCATCTGCACATTCAGTGGCAATTCTACATTCCAAAATGTGCATTTACATGTGCCAGAAATCTGCATGCGTAAACGATGCAGAAATGCAGTACCGCACTTCTGAAATTACCTTCAAAACGCTTCTGTGCTATAAATGGCGAAAGGAGATTATTTTGGTTTTGTTCTTTCTGCTTCTCATGTTTAATAATTCCTGCAGTTGTCAGTCATTAGTACTTGTGCTGCACCATGCTGGGGTTAATTTGCCATTCACGTCTGTGGTTTCCTTTTTTGGCAGCGATAACACCATGCCACATTAATATCTGGGCAATCTGCCTTCCTCAGTAGTCATGTCAGGCAAAGACCAGCATCTACTGGACCAGCAGCATGTCGCAGTGACTGATCTGAGATCTTCATTTCTACAAAAGCAGCTGGTTGGTTGCCGTTGCTAGATATCAGGAGAAGGTGTGAAGGGGAGCGCTATCTCATTAACTGGAACTAGACCAGTGCATGGTACGGATGGTCTTTTTAAACTAGGCTGCCTAACTTGTACAGAAATTATACTAATTTTCAAAGGGAAAGTATCCACAGCATTTATTAGGAGTCTGCATTTCTTGTGACAACTTCAGTTCCTTTAGTGCCTAAAAAACATTTCTGTGTGCAAATAGCTTCTGCACACACATACCTATGATCTAATGAGCATATAGTCCATTTACACAAGCAAAAATGTCTTGTGTGCAGGTACATGTGACCTGGATTGGCCACTGGGCTTGATGGATCTTGGTCTGACCCAATAAGGTAGTGATTTGAGCAGCCTCCCCACATGTAAACAGCAGCACATAGGCATGCAGTGGGTAAATGCTATTTTAGACAGGGGATATTTATACCCAAAGATGCAACCCACATCCAGTTTGGCAGGAAGTGTACTGAGGGTGTGCAGAGGAAGTGCTTCGGATTCCTCATTTTACAAGGGGATTCCATGTCAATAGGAAAAAAATAGACACTCACATTTATAGCTGCCCTGAAGCATGATTAAGTGCCGGCTTGAAGGGGCAGCTGTAAAAACCAAGGTCTGCCCCCCTCCCAAATCACCCACTTGACATCATTCCACCCTAATCTCCCTTGATTTACAATCAATCACCCCACCTCCAAGAAATCTGATCCCCCACAACCCGACCAACCAGAGCATCCAGTCCTACTACATGACCCTCTGCCAGAATGAAGGCCTCACCCACTTGACCACCCCCCGAGAATTCCTCCTGCATTTCCCCCACTCCTCAAGCTCTTCCCTAGGTCTTACCAAGGTCCCTAGTGTCTAATGGGTGCAGAATGATCCCCAGTCACCCCTGCTCTTCTGGTCTTCAGTTTCAATATGGTGCCCATGACCCCTAGCACTAACCTCAAGATACTTTCACTAGGAGTAGGCTGCCAAATAAGGGCAAAATGTGATTTCAAAAAGCTGTTCCTATGTATATGTGAGGAGAAACTGCACTCTTTCAACCCAACATGCAGCTTTGAAAATCAATATTCCCACTGGATGTAAGGAGACATTGACATGCAGTAACATTGAGAAGGAATTTTCTACATCTTTACCTAAATTTCCCTCTCCATGTCCTATCTAAAATTTGTTTTTATGTACCCAAAAATCATGAATACATGGAAAACATGAAAAGAAAAACCACACACAAACTCTAAACATGTCATTTAAAGTGAGTACTAACCAAACATTGTTTTAGCTATGAGCCCCCCCTAATATTTACACGTGCTATTTGTTGTTGTTGTTAAGTGCCGTCAAGTCGGTGGATAATTGTCCTAAATTGTGTTTGGTCTTCAGTGAGGTAGCTCATTGTTGACAGACTAGCACCCGTAGCTGCTGTTATTGTAGCGATCCATCTCATTGCTGGCCTTCCTCTTTTGCGTTGACCTTCTCTCTTGCCAAGCATGATGTCTTTTTCTAATGATCTCTCTCTTCGCATGATGTGTCCAAAGTATGAATGTCAAAGTCTTGTCATCTGAGCTTCTAAAGAAAGCTTAGGTTTGATCTCCTCTAGTACTGACTGGTTTGTTCTTCGGGCAGTCCATGGTATAAGCAGTATTCATCGCCAGCATCATAATTCAAAGGCATCAATTTTCTTCCTGTCTATCTTTTTCACTGTCCAGCTTTCGCATCCATATGATTTTATTGAAAATAACATGGCTTGAATGAGTTGAATCTTTGAATGGAAAGAGACATCTCTGCTCTTGAGAATCTTGTCTAAGTCTTTCATAGCCATTCTGCCAAGAGCAATGTGTCGTTGGATTTCTTGACTGCTTGTTGCTTCTTTATTGATAGTTGATCCAAGTAAGTTAAAGTTGTCCACAATTTCAATTTCTTCTCCTACAATGATGAACTTATTTGAATTTGCCAGTTGCCATGATCATTGTCTTCTTTACATTAAGTTGCAGGCACATTTTAAGACTAAACAGTGCTAATGGCGCAGCTGCGATGTTATCACGTGATACGTAATGTTAATGTGCGATAATGGCGCTTTACCATGTGAGAACGTCACATATCACGCGATAATGTCTTCGGCGGCATTAAGTTGCGCAGAGGGCGGAGTAAGGCTCCCCAGGGGCGGAGATGAGGGGTCAATGGGCGGAGAGTTGGCAGGGAGAGGCCCCATGCACACTAACGCCGTGAAATGAAGATCTGAAAATTAGCGCCAGTGAAAACCTCGCGCTAGAGGCACATTTGCAGGAGAGAACCATTTCAGTCAGCAATGTACAGCAAAGCCAGGGAAACCCAGGAAAGTGATAGTAGTGATACATGTGCAGGAACCAAAAAGGCAAATAAACCTAATAAATGGCCAGAACCACATTTGAAATCCCCATAACCAAGCTGGCCAATAGTGCTACTAATGATAAACATAAAGCAACACTACTGACAAAGCGTAAAAAGGAAGATATCATGTTTGGAAGGGGCTATGCTCTGTCCCCCTACAAAGTGAATGATCCCACAGTGAAATAGCAGTGATCAGGGTTTTGTCATTTATACTTGGCAGGTTTGTTATGCTGTGGTCCAGCTGGGGCACAGTGCGGACTAGGCAGATGCCTAGGTGGCACATAGGAATGCCGAAACTGTAAAGCAGCAAGACACCAACTGACGAGGGTCCAACATGGGCACAAGTGTGTGTCCCACAGTGTCACAGGGGATATTACCCAGCAGGTACCCCCAAGGGCACATAACATTGGCAGGAGGTGCCAGGGGAAAGTGCGCATGTCCATGTAGGCACCCCTACCCGAGAATCCACACCATAGGCAGCTGCCTACCGGCACACTGGATGGCCTGGGACTGAGCACCACTGGCATAAGGGCATGTCAGCATGGTGGCGGAGGGTGCAGTGGCATCTGCCCACAGCAGACCAAGGCCAAACCTTGTTTAGGTGGGTGCCGTGCGGTGCAACAGACAAGGTCTGTCTAACAAACACTAATGGTAGCCCCAGGTAATGATCTGCCTCTGTGGCAACAGTTTGGTGCAGTACACACAGCCAGTGTGTTAAGGGGCAGAAGGTCACAGGTTCAAGCCCCAGCTGTGACTCCTGCAAACCATGTCCCTATATTTTACCCAGTATTAAACCGTGGTAATAAAGACAGAACTGTTATTGCAGATTAAATAAACAAGCCATAAATTCCTATATTTTACCCTACAGGGCACAGACACCATAAACATGTGTAATCCCTAGAGCAGAGTTTCCCAACTGCAGTCCTGGAGGACCAAACACCATTCAGATGACATGCTGTCCCTAATAAATATGCCTGTGCTGCATTTGTATGCGCTGCCCCCATTGTATGCAAATGTATCTCATGCATATTCATTAGGGACAGCATCAAAATCTGAACAGTGTTTGGCCCACCAGGACCAGAGTTGGGAAACTCAGCCCTAGAGCAGAGGCCAACAGGGGTACAAAACACCCACACCCACAGGCTCCACTATCCAACGCCTCATGGAG
Organism: Ichthyophis bannanicus; assembly: GCA_033557465.1. Taxonomy (NCBI): domain Eukaryota; kingdom Metazoa; phylum Chordata; class Amphibia; order Gymnophiona; family Ichthyophiidae; genus Ichthyophis; species Ichthyophis bannanicus. Next base: position 7,863,440 of record CM066042.1, on the reverse strand, counting down.
AGTCAGGCTGTTGGGCCCTGCGCGGAGCAACATCTCCCAATACTGGCACTGCATACCTTAGCAATGCCATCCTAAGCTTGGGAACACGTTCCACATATATCAAAAGGTTGCTATGATTAATGTCAGCTAACAAGTCCTAAGTTAAACATGATTTGTTCATAGAGATTCATCATAGCAACCTTTCTGATATCTGTGGAGTATGTTTCAGTTATTGATACTGACAGTGTTTACCACCCCGGGGAGTGATCCCAACAGTTTTGCGTACCATAGCAATGCCTGCACTGTGCCCAGGACTGGTATGGCAGCCAGGGTTGCCACAAACCTCTATATTTGCACAATGCCGGCATAGCTGTGGGAGTGTGTGTCTGTCTATCCAGTGTGTTGTCGCTGCCTACACCTTACTGAGCCCACACTGCTTGCACTGTTTCTAGTGTTAGCCTGCCAATGTGCATAATGAGGAGCAAGGTACTGTGGGTATGGGCCAGACAGGGTGGCCTGGGCAGGATGCATCTGCACAGGGTATAGGGCAAGGGCTGGGACATTGTAGTGCCCGACCACCACCTGCACGGTCAGGGTGGCCACAGCATGTCATGCTGGAAGGTCACTCTCACCCTGACTGAGCAGTGACCACAGCATGGCTAGGTTCCCCCCTAGTGCCATACAGTATTGTTCTCAAGTGATATTTATTGGTTCCTTTTTCTGGGGCCCAATCACTGACATACCTGCTTGGTGTGTGTGCGCTCGCATCCCATTTTTGGGTACACACAGTTCCTCCAGGAACATGCACTATGTGCTAGCTAGCAGACTCTCTGCAGTTAGTATGTGTATGGTTGGAACACCGTGCAGTGGGTAGAGACTGACTGTGCTCTCTGCTGGTGAACATCTGATAGTGGTGGGGGGCAGCTGAGCATCTCCAGCAGTCTGCCATTGTCTTATTGATGTGTACAGATCTGCACTGACTGCCCTATAGGGTACCTGTTTCCCAGCAGGACGGGGGTTGATGGTCCTCTCTACTGCACTGACTGCCCTATAAGGGTGCCTGTTTCCCAGCCGGACTGGGGTTGATGGTCCTCTTTACTGCCACCATTGCAGAGATGTACAATGTGGATTCGTTGGTGAGAGATTCTGTTCCCCCAGCCTGAGCCACAGCGGGCAGGTTGGGTGGCACTACATAATCTGCCTTGGGGTCCAAACACCCCCCTTTCACTTATAACATGTGACCATGGCACCCACACAGGATATGCACTATTCTGGGTGCATCATAGTCCACAAGGCTATATGTGACTTGAAAATACAAATGGACACTGGTGTATCCTAGGGGTGTCTGCAAGGGCTACCTATCACACACTGGCACTGATGGCAATCTGCAGCATAGCTTATCTCAGCAAAGCCACGTGCTGTGGACCTGTTGCGGGCCGCCCCACCTCACCCTCAGGGTGAGCACAGGAACCGCACAATGTCACGGTCTGTAGCTACTCTGTGCCAGTAACACACATGGTCAGTTCCCCCTACCAGGCCGAGGTGCTGTGGGGGTGCATACCCCATCTTGTGATCAGTTGTAGACTGCTGATCTGCATGTGCAGTGCATCATGGGTACGGGTGGGTTTACCCTATCCTGGTAACCACAGCAGACAGGTTGTATGGTGACCTGCAGTCTTTCTGTAGCCAGCCAGCAGTGTAGTAGTAGCTATAGAGATGTAGCCTACTGGTTACTTCACTAACAGTAGAGGCAGAGGTCATGGGTTCTATCCTGCAGTGGTGTACTCTAAAAGGCTGTCTGAGGCTTTTTCTTTTAATTTAAATCAGTGCTGCCAGCAGAAACACCCTCACAGTGCTGTAGCCTAAGGTGCCTCATAGGCGCCCTGCAATGTGTCCTATACAGTGCCCTATAGGGCACATTATAGGGTGCCTTGGCAGACAGGGCACTTTATAATGTGACCTATGGGGCATCTTATAGAGCGCCTTATGAGGCACCTTAGGTCAGGGCACTGTGAGGGTGTTTTTCCTGGCAGCACTGATTTAAATTAAAAGAAAATGCCTCAGACAGCCATTTTAGATTACACCACTGCAGGATTGAACCCATGACCTCTGCCTACACAGTCATTGCAGTAACCAGTGGGCTACTTTGTTATAGCTTCTAACACTGCGCTGGCATGTACTTAGGGTTAACACGCGTTAATGTGCCGTGGCGCCCACTATCGTGCAATACAGATTCTTGCTACCTTAGGAATGGAACGCCCACTCCTTATATGGCATTCTTAACATTATTGCTGCAACTAGCGCCGGTAACATTAGGGAGGTTTAGTAAACATACTCCTATGTTCTTTGATTGTGAGAAGCAAATGTTTCAGATCATCTTCACTTTCAGCCAGTAATGTGGTATCATCAGCATAGCGAAGGTTGTTGATGAGTCTTCCACCAATCTTCACACCTCTGTTGTCTTCATACAATCCTAATATTGGGGGGGGGGGGAGGCAGGGGGGGCGGGTGGCTGGCTGTTTGGACCCATAGGCGAATTATGTAGTACCACCCAAACTGCCCTCTAGAGCTCAGGATCTCCCACCAACAGATCCACATTCCACATCACTGCAATGGTGCTGGTGGAGGGGACTATCAACCTAGGTCCAGCTGGGGGCAGACAACATACAGGGCAGTCCATGCATTTCTGTACACATCCATAGGGTGATAGCAGACAGACAGGAGGCCTGAAAATGCTCAGCTGCCCACCACTACTATCTGACAGTTTCCAACAGCGAGCACACTGAATCTACAGCCACTGCACCCTGCAAGGTGTTCCAGCCTTACACATACTAACTGCAACCAGTCTGCTAGCTAGTCCATAATGCATATTACTGGAGAAGATGTGTGCACCCAAAACTGGGATGTCAGCACACCCACCAAGCGGATAGGTTAGTGATTGGGCCCCAAAAGACAACCCATAAATATCACTTGAGAGAGATGCTGTTAGCACTATGGGAGACCTAGCCATGCCATGGTGACTGCTCAGTCAGGGTGAGAGTGACCTCCCAGGAGGACATGCAGGGGCCACCCTGTCCATGCAGCTGATGGCCGGCCACTACAATGTCCCAGCCATTGCCCTATGCCCTGTGCTCATGCATCCTGCCCAGGCCACCCTATCCGAGCTATACCCACAGTACCTTGCTCCTCATTATGCACATTGGCAAGCTAACACTGGACACATTGCAAACAGTGTGAGCTGAGTAAGGTGTTGCAACCAGCACACACTGGATGGACAGACACACACTCCCACACCTATGCCAGCATAGTGCTACTATAGATAGTTTTTTGCAGTCCAGGCCAACTCAACAGTCCTGGACACAGCGCAGGCATGGCTATGGTATGCGATACTGTTGGGGTCACTCCCCAGGGTGGTGAACACTGTCAGACACCAGACCTGAAACACACTCCACAGACATCAGAGATATTGGTATGATACAGCTCAATGAGCAGATTGTGCTTAACTTAGGAATTGCTATCTTCCAGTAATCATAGCAACATTGTGATATATGTGTACTGTAGTCCCAGGTTTAGGGTGGCATTGCTAAGGTCTGCACGTACTAGTATTGTGAGATGTACGCAAGGCCCGATATCCTGCCTGTTCATGAGGCTTTGGATAATGGAGCCTGTGGGTGTGGTTCTTTCTGCTCCTGTTGGCCGCTGCTCTAGGGCAGAAGTCCCCCAACTCCAGTCCTGGTGGGCCATACACTGTTCATGTTTTCCTGCTGTCCCTAATGAATATGCATGAGATACATCTGCATACCATGGGGGCGGCGCATGGAAATGAACCACACGCATCTTTATTAAAAACAGCATATAACGTGAATGATTTGTGGCCCTCCAGGACTGCATTTGGGGGACTGTGCTCTAGGTAATGCGCATGTTTCTGGTGTCTGTGCTCTGTAGGGTAAAATATAGATGTATTGGGCATGTTTACATTATCTGCACTAAAGGTTCTGTCTGTATTACCACATTTGTGTGGTGGGTAAAATGTGGGGACTGGGTTGACAGGGCCGACAGCTGGGATTTGAACCTGTGACTTTCTGCTCCTGAAGGCACTGGCAGTGTGCACTGCACCACCGTCTTGGCACAGAAGCAGTGCATTCCCAGGGGAGTCCATGGCTGTTCGTCCGACAGGCCCTGTCTGTTGCAGTGCACGGCACCCACATGAAGAGGGCTAGGCCATGGTGTGCTGTGGGCAGCAGCCACTGCCCCCTCCAACACCAGTAACCCTCCGCCACCATGCTGACATGTCCTTATATTGGAGACAGCATGACACGTGAATGATTTGTGGCCCTCCAGGACTGCATTTGGGGCACTCTGCTCTAGGTAATGCGCATGTTTCTGGTGTCTGTGCTCTGTAGGGTAACATATAGGCGTTTGAACCATGCTTATGTTCTCTGCAAAAAAGGTTCGTCTGTACTTTCACGGTTTAGTGGTGGTTAAAATATGGGGGCTGGATTGGCAGTAGCCCGAGCTGGGACGTGAACTTGTGACCTTCTGCTCCTGAACACACTGGCTGTGTTCACCACACCACACTGGGGTCACAGAAATGGTGCAGTCCCTGGAGATACCATGGTTGTGTGTCAGACAGAGCCTGTCTGTTGCAGTGCATGGCACCCACCTACACAGGGCTAAGCCATGGTCTGCTGTGGGCCTCAGCCGCTGCCACCTCCTCCGCCAGTACCGCTCCATCCATAGATTGGAGACAGCATAGACCCTGACGGATTTGTGGCCCTCCTGGACTGCATTTGGGGGATTCTGCCGTAGGTCATGCGCAGTTTTATGGTGTTTGTGCTGTGTGGGGTAAAATATAGGTGTTTGACCCATGCTTATGTTTTCAGCAATAAAGGTTCAGTCTTTCCTACCATGTTTTCTTCATGGGTAAAATATGGGGACTGGGTTGGCAGGAGCCACAGCTGGGACTTGAACCTGTGACCTTCTGCTCTTGGACACACTGTCTGTGTGCACTGCACCACCATGTTGCCACAGATATGCTGTATTCCCTGGGGAGTCCATGACTGTACATCCAACAGAGCCTGTCTGTTGCACTGGACGGCACCCACCTACACAGGACTGGGCCTGGACTGCTGTGGGCAGCTGCCACTGCCCCCTCCAACACCAGTGCCCCTCTGCCACTTTGCTGACATGCCCTTCTGCTGGTGGTGCTGGTGGTACGCAGTCTCAGGCCATCCTGTGTGCGGGTAGGCGACTGCCTATGGTGCGGGTTCTGGGGTAGGGGTGCCTGCATAGACGTCCACACTTCCCCCCAAGCACCACCTGCCGCTGTTCTGTGCCCTTGGGGGTTCCTGCTGGGTACTATCCCCTGTGACACTGTGGGACACACAATCGTGCCCATGTTGGGCCCTCATAAGTTGCTGGCTGGCTGCTGTACAGTTTCAGCATTCCTATGTGACACCTAGGCATCTGCCTGGTCTGCACTGTGCTCCGGCTGCACCACAGCATGTGCCGCCTGCAGCCCTCTGTGGCCCCTTTTCAGGCATCTGACCAGTTGCCCATTCCGACATGCTCGCCCTGCTGTTGCGGGACATGTGCACGCCATAGGACACCTGTCCGATGCAGAGGGAAACCCTGATCAGTGCTATTTCTGTGGGATCATTCACCTTGTATGGGGACGGAGCGTAGACCTTTCCATAATTCATATCTTTTTTTGGGTGCTTTCTCGGGAGTGTTTTTTGATGTTTCCCATTAAAACCACTGTTGCCCAGCTTGGTTATGTTTTTTCTAAATTTTTTGGGGGTCATTTTCAATGTTTATTTGCCCTTTTGTTCTGTGCACATGTATCACACTTATCACTTTTTGTCGGTTTCCCTGGGTTTGCTGTACATTGCTGACAGAAATCGTTTCTCTTCCCTTTAAATCGGCTCTAACGCGAGGTTTTCACTCGCGGTATTTTTTGCCTCGGATTTCAGCCTCGCTAATGTGCGGGGAGCCTCTCCCCTCCCACTCTCCACCCATTGACCCCTTCTCTCCGCCCCTGGGGAGCCTTCCTCCGCCCTCCGGGAGCCTTTCCCCGCCTCATCACACAATAGCACGCCGCGCACATGAGCGTGCATATTTGTGCCCCATATGCGACATTAGCGTGCGCTAAGGTACCTTAGCGCATGCTAACATCGCGCAGCGCACATTAGCACACAGTAGCGCACATTAGCGCAGTTTAGTAAACATACCCCTTAGTGTGGCCCAGAGCTTCTCATGGTTTACATAGTCAAAAGCCTTGCTATAGTCGATAAAGCACAAATAGATATCCTTTTGGTATTCTTTAGTCTTTTCAAGGATCTTACCCGTCATGCTGCATTTTTCTTTCTTAGTTCTGTACTCTGGAATGCACTGCCATGTTCACTTCACCTTGAAGCCTCCTATCAGAAGTTCAAGATGCATCTCAAAACACATTTGTTCCTTCTAACCTATGACATCAAATATACCAGTCCTCTTTAGTTCTTCTATCACTCTCCACTGCTGGCTGTTACTGTATCTGTTCCTTCTTTCCTGCCACTTAATGGTATTACTTTCTTTTTCCTTTTGCAGCATTAAAATTTTATTGTAAACTGCCCTAATGCCTTGGTCTGGGCAGTATATCAAATATCAAATAAAAATAAAGATCCATCTCACATCCACGATGATGTCTCTCGTTCCCCGCCCTTTCCTGAACCCTGCTTGCACTTCAGGTAGTTCTTGTTCCAGGTATGGTTGTAGTCTCTGTTGAATAATCTTGAGTAGAATTTTGCTGGTATGTGGGATCAGAGCAATTGTGTGATAATTTCCACAGTCAGTTGGATCACCTTTCTGTAGTATTGTTATAAATGCAAATCTTTTCCAGTCAGTTGGCCATGATGTTGTCTTCCAAATTTCTTGGCAGAGCCTTGTAAGTATGGTAACAGCTGCATCAGATTGCTGTAATACTTCTATGGGAATGCCATCAATGCCTGGTGCTTTTTTCTTTGATAAATCTTTCAATGCTGCTCCAACTTCTTCTTTCATCACCAATGGTTCCGGATCATAAGTTACAGGTTGAAACGTCTATTGGTCTACTTTATCTTTATCATATAAAATATTCTTTCCACCTTTTCTTGATCTTCTCAGCATCATTCAACATAGAACCTTGATTATCTTATAACATTCCAATTTGAGGCTACAATGTTTTCTTTAACTCTTGTAGCTTTAGGAAAGCCAATCTTGTTCTTCCTCTAATAGTTTCTGCTTCTATTTCCTTGCATGTGCCATTGTAGTACTTTTCCTTGGCCTGTTTTGCTGCGTGTTGGAAATCTGTTGAGTTCTGCAATTGTCTTTCTTTCTCCTCTGACTTTAGCTTCTCTGCATTTTCAGAGTTTTTTCCGTCATCCATTTTGGCCGTTTTTGCTTTTTCACCTTTTGTAGAGACTTCTCGCTTTCTTTCAACACAACCTTCTTGATGTCATTCCATAATTTTTCTGGAGCTCTGTCATTTGTATCTAAAGCAGCAAATGGATTTTGCAGGCAGTCTTTAAATTCCAGTGGTATATTCTCAAGGTCATATTTTTACTACATTCATGAGTGGGTTGCTCTTTTTCAGCTTTATCTTGGGTTTGCATACTAGTAGTTGGTGATCTGTACCACAGTTAGTTCCAGGTTTTGTCTTTGTTGATGTTATAGAGCTTTTCAATCATTGACTTGCACAGATGTAGTCAATTAGATTTTTGTACAATCCATAGGGTGAAGTCCATGTGTACAGTCGCCACTTGTGTTGCTGAAAGAAGGTGTTTAATATGAATAGATCATTGGTCTTGTAGAATTCTATCAATCTTTCTCCAGCTTCATTTCTGTTGCCAAGTCTATATTTTCCAACTATTTTGCCTTCTTTGTTGCCAACGTTTGTGTTCCAGTCACCCATGACTGTCAGGATATCCTGTTTGCATGTTCTGTCAATTTCAGCTTGTACTTGTTCATAGAACTCATCAATTTCATCCTCTTCTGTAGCTGTTGTTGGGGCATATACTTGAATTATAGTTGTGTCGATAGGCATTCCTCATAGACCAATAGAGATTAAGCGTTCACTGACTGCATTGTATTTCATTACAGTTCTTGCAAGTTTCTTCTTTATTAAAAATGCATTTCTTCTTTGTCCTTCATTTCCAGCATAGTAGACCTTGTGATCATCTGATGCAAAGTGCCCAATGCAAGTCCATTTCAGTTCGTTGACACCCAACAGATCAAGTTGTACACGTTCCATATTATTCTTGACCATCTCCAACTTCCCTTGGTTCATGCTTCGTACGTTCCATGTCCCAATATGTAAGGCATCTTTACAGCTTTTATTTAGCATGTTTAATTTTTGTAGCTTATTCTACATGCATATGTGTATATTGTATACAGTATATGTACAAACGTTAACCTCTCCCCATCTCTATCCCTAGAAGTGCCTCCATCCATGCGGGAAACTTTATGCCACTGCAGGCTGTATGTGAATAGACATACACATGCTGGACAATTTTATAAACAGTTATTTCCATTTGTAAAACACTGATTTACCTTTGAAGATGGCTTTTAAAATTATTCCCAAAATGTTTTGTTCAGATATTGTTTTCTCTTTGCTGGTTATTGTTACATGACATCATTTACAGTACATCCATTTGATATAGTGTATCTGGACTTTCAGAAAGCCTTTGACAAGGTCCCTCATCAGAGACTTTTGGAAAAGTATAAAGTCATGGGATAGGAGGCAGTGTACTATTGTGGATCAGGAACTGGTTAAAAGATAGAAAGCAGAGGGTAGGGCTAAATGGCCAATTTTCTCAATGGAAAAAGGTGAATAGTGGTGTACCCCAGGGATCTGTGCTGGGACCGCTGCTTTTTAACATATTTGTAAAGATCTGGAAAAGGGAATAATGAGTGAGGTAGTCAATTTTGCAAATGACACAAAGGGGTATGTTTACTAAAACCCCGCTAATGTGCGGGCCGCGCTAGTGTGCGGGTGCCATATAAGGAGTGGGCGTTTCTTTCTGAAAAAGAAAAACCGTGATTTAAATATGCGCTAAGGTGTGCGGCGCCCATGTGCGCCCCACACATTAGCGCATGAGAAAGCTGCGCGGGAGGCATAAGTGGCGCGCTGATGTAAAAGCAGAAGAGCAGAGCCACAGCACAATGGTTAAGACACTGACCAATGGTGCAGGGATCAGGGGTTCAATCCCCCACAGTGCCCAATGAAGACAGCTGGCTGAGGCATTACTTTAGGAGCCAGTTAAATATTGGGCGGCATAAAGTGGTGAGCTATTGCTTTAGGAGGCATTTTAATATTTGGTGGCATAAGGCGGCGCGCTGATGTGTCAGCACAGGAACAAAACCACAGCACAATGGTTAAGACACTGGCTAATGGTGCAGGGATCAGGGGTTCAATCCCCCACAGTGCCCAATGAACAAGGCTGGCTGAGGCATTACTTGTTATGGGAAAGATTGCTGTAGGAGGCAGTTTATCTTTATTTTAATTATCACTACTAGCAAACGCACTCTCAAAGCATGTTAACATAAGGCGCTCCATAAGGCATATTTTAAAGTGCACTGTCCGCCAAGGCACCCTAGAATGTTGCTTATAGGGCGCTTTATAGGGTGCCGTATGAGGTACCGCAAGGTCAGAGTACTGTTTTTGATGGCAGCACTGTGCAGTTTAAGGAATGAAAAGCATAAGTAGGTGCGCTGACAGACAAAGAGGAGCAGCAGTGGAGCACAATGGTTAAGGCACTGACTGCTGATATAGGGGTCATGAGTTTGCTCCCCAGTGTGCCTAATACGTAAGGCTGGCTGAGGCATCAGCTTTGCAATGTACGTTTTGTTTCCTGCAGCACTTTATTTTTATTTTATTAATTGCTGCCAGCAAACACGCCCTCATGTGCCGTAATTGAAGGTGCCGCATAAGACACCCTATAAGGCACTCCATAGGGCACATTATAAAGTGCACTGTCCGCCACGGCACCCTAAAATGTCCCCTATAGGGCACCCTATAAGTTGCTCCACAGGGTAACGTATAGTGCACCTTATATGGACTGTAACCATAAGGTAACCTATAGGGTGCCCTATAAAGCGCCCTCTGAGGCACCTAATGGGTACAGTACGATGAGGGTGTTTTTGCTGGCAGCAATAATGTACATTAAAAAGAGATAATGCTCTGGGCAGCCCCATAAAACAACCCCACTGTGGATTTGAACCCACGATCTCTTGCTCTACAGGCAGTGAAGTAACCATTGTGTTACAGCCCTATAGCTGCTAGCAAGCCCCTGGCTGGCTGCAGAGGGAGTGCACGTCACCACACAGACAGTCTGCTGTGGTCACCAGGATAGGGTTAGCCCACCCGTACCCATGATGCACTGCACATGCAAATCAGATGTCCACAGATAAACACAAGATGGGGAATGCACCCCCACAGCACCTCGGCCTGGTAGGGGGAAGTGACCATGTGCACCCCCACAGCACCTCGGCCTGGTAGGGGGTACTGACTGTGTGTTTTACTGGCACAGAGTAGCTACACACCGTCACATTGTGCGGGTAGTGTGCTCACCCTGAGGGTGCAGTGAGGCGCCCAGCACCAGGTCCACAGCACGTTCCATGGCTGAAAGAGGCCATACCAGAGGTCCAAAGCAGTGTTAATCTGTGAGCTAAGTAGCTTCTGCAGAAACACCTTGGATATCTCTGTCTGTCTCAGTCAGGTGCAGTCCCCATGGACCCCCAGGCAGCAAACAGGCAGCGTAGACCCCCTCCAAAAATCATTTCTTTTTTTTGGAGCTTTCCTGGGAGTGTTTTTTAATGTTGCCCATTGTTATCAGTATTGGCCAGCTTGGTTATGTTTTTTCCCCAATTTTTCAAGGTCATTTTTGAGGTTTATTTGCCCTTTTGTACTGTGCACATGTATCACACTGCTCACGTTCTGGTAGTTTCCCCGGTTTTGCTGTACATTGCTGACAGAAATGGTTTCTCTTCCCTTTAAATCAGCTCTAACGCGAGGTTTTCACTCGCGGTATTTTTTAGCTTGAATTTCAGCCCCGCTCCTGTGCGGGGAACCTCTCCCCTCCCACTCTCCACCCATTGACCCCATCCCTCCGCCCCTCGGGAGCCTTTCTCCGCCCTCGGACTGCCTTTCCACGCCTCTATCGCACATCAGCGCGCCGCGCACTTGTGCGGGCCCGTTAGTGCAGCGCGCACGTGTGTTGGGCACAAAAACACACTATTAGTGTGCGCTAAGGTACCTTAGCGCAGTGTTTCCCAACCCAGTCCTACGGGGCACACCGGCCAGTCAGGTTTTCGGGATATCCCTAATGACTATGCATGAGATATATATGCATTAGAGATATCCTGCCAACCTGACTGGTTTGTGGCCCTCCAGGGCTGGATTTGGAGACCCCTGCCTTACACCTCTGTCATTTAAGATTGTGAGTGGGCAAGGTGCAGATGTCCTAGACATCGAAAGGGTATATAGAATGTGACACATTCCTCCTCGATTCTCACCACCACCAAAAAGTTGTCTAATTATTAGACAACTTTTTGGTGGTGGTGAGAATCGAGGAGGAATGTGTCACATTCTATATACTCTTTCGATGTCTTGGACATCTGCACCTTGCCCACTCACAATCTTAAATGACAGAGGTGTAAGGCAGGGGTCTCCAAATCCAGCCCTGGAGGGCCACAAACCAGTCAGGTTGGCAGGATATCTCTAATGCATATATATCTCATGCATAGTCATTAGGGATATCCCGAAAACCTGACTGGCCGGTGTGCCCCGTAGGACTGGGTTGGGAAACACTGCCTTAGCGCACGCTCAAGTGCGCCCCGCACAATTGCACAGTTTAGTAAACATACCCCAAAATTATTCAAAGTTGTTAAAACCCAAGAGGATTGTGGAAAATTGCAAGAGGATCTTGATAAATTGGAAAACTGGGCATCCAAATGGCAGATGAAATTTAATGTGGACAAGTGCAAAGTTATACACCTAGGAAAGAACAACCCAAACTATGGTTACACGATGCAAGGTTCCACATTGGGAACCACTACCCAGGAAAAAGATTCAGGCGTCATCGTGGATAACATGTTGAAAACCTCCGCCCAGTGTACAGCGGCGGCAAGGACAGCAAATAAAATGCTAGGTATCATAAGGAAAGGAATGAAAAATAAAACAAAGGATATTATAATGCCTCTGTATCGTTCCATGGTACAACCGCACCTTGAATATTGTGTGCAATTCTGGTTGCCATATCTTAAAAAGGATATGGCGTTATTAGAAAAGGTGCAGAGAAGAGCCACCAAAATGGTAAAGGGGATGGAAAGATACTCCTATGAAGAGAAGCTAAGACGTTTGGGGTTCTTCAACCTGGAAAAGAGATGGCTGAGGAGAGATATGATAGAGGTCTATAAATTAATGAATGGGGTGGAACGGGTAAACGTAGATCGATTGTTTACGTCGTCAGAATATAGAAAGACCAGGAGACATGCAATGAAGCTACAGGGTAACCTATTTAAGACTAATAAAAGAAAAAAAATTTTCACTCAACGTGTAATCAAACTCTGGAATTTATTACCGGAGGATGTAATAAAAGCTGCTAGTGTAGCTGGGTTTAAAAAAGGTTTGGACACATTCCTGGAGGAAAGGTCCATAAACCATTATTAAAAGGGACCCAAGTAATCCACTGCTTGACCCAATGCAAGCATTATGGAACCTGTGTGTCTTTTTGGGAAACTGCTAGGTACTTGTGACCTGGATTGGACACTGTTGGAGAAAGGATTTTTGACTTGATGGACCTTGTTCTGACCCAGAATAGCATTTCTTATGTTCTTATGCTCCCAGCAAGAATACTGGCACACATCGATAGTCTGGCCAGGACTGACTACTGGGACCATCAGTCGCTTGTTGGAATTTGTGTTCCTATATGAGACGCGATAAAATATATCCAAACATAAAAAAAAGAACAGAGGCTTAAAAGACTTGAGAACAGAAAACAAAATGAGTAGAGAAGGCGATGCCTTGCTACAAGCAACTTAGAGAAAAGACAAATGCAAGAGACGAGACAAGATCAGAATACTTAATTGTGTCTGATGATCTTAAAGTAGTTAAACAGGTAGAAAAGGTGATGGCAAAAGCCCTAAGGATGTTTGGGTGCATAGGGAGAGGAATGGCCAGCAGAAGAAAGGAGGTGATAGTGCCTATGTATAAGTCTCCGGTGCGACCTCATTTGGAGTATTGTTGGCAATTCTGGAGACCGCACCTTCAAAAGGATATAAACACATTGGTGTCGGTGCAGACAGTGGTACTAAAATGGATTAGTGGTCTTTGTTATGTAGAATATGAGGAGAGACTTAAAGATCTTAATATATATACTTTAGAGGAAAGGCGGGATAGGGGCGATGATAGAGACATTTAAATACCTCCATGTCAAAAGTGCACAGGAGAGTCTCTTTCAATTAAAGGCCAAGCTCTACTACAAGGGGACATAGGATGAAAGTGAAAAGAGAGTAATATGCGGAAATATTTCTTTACGGAAAGAGTGATAGATGCCCAGTGGAGGTGGTGGACACAAGGACAGTATCTGAATTCAAAAAAGCATGGGACAAACACAGAGAATCTCTAAAGGTAAAAAGGGGACTATTGTAGTTGATATGGAAGGGCAGACTAGATAAGTCATGTGGTCTTTTTCTACCATCATGTTTCTATGTTTCTATACTAAACCAATTCCAACACTCTTGGAGGTCAAAAACAGAAGCCAGGTCTTCATCCAAGATTTAAAATAGGGATACAAGCTTTCCACTCATAGCGGAGTAGTTGCAGTATAGAATTCAACAACGTGTGGCCATGTATGTGAAAGCGCTGTGCTAAGTCTTTTTAAGCCTAATTCTATTTGAGGGAAGAATGTAAGAAAATTTTCTTGGAAGACTTGAGGATCTAAGAGGGCATGTAAGGGAATGTAAACTGGAAAACCATTTTAAACTATAATCTGCCAGAAACAGGGTAACTAACAGGGGCAGATTGCAGGAGCATAGTGGCCCGGGAATATATATATATTTTTTTTTCATAGAGTGACTGCTGCTGTATGCAGGGGGAGAGGAAGGGGTTTAGTTATTAAGTGAAATAAGTGAAGGTAGTACTTGTGTGTAGAGACTGCTTGGATGTTACTGTGAGAACAGTAGTACCATCCGTTGTCCCTAGTAGCTTGTCACAATGAAGGTTACAGAAGAGCATAACATTTTCCGGAAGAGGGGTGGCTCTTGCTGCCAGTCCTGGGAGGGGATCCTTCTGGGAGGGAAAATCCAAGCCACCCAGCCCTTGTACCAGGAGGGAGCAAAGGCATCTGCTTTTTGGCCATGTCTCTTTGCACACAGTCACTCATACCACCAGAGTGAGCAACAGGCATCAGAGCAGCAGTATAGGAGAAGAGAGCAGAAGGTTGATGTCTGTGCAAAACCTGCCAGTGCCTCACTGTCTCAGAAAGTTTAGCTGTCTGTAAGAGAGGCTCCAAGAACTGCACCTACAACTCAGCCTTCCAATCCATCACTGTTTTCAGGGACTTGCATCTACAGAAGCCATCAGCTCTCAGGAAGAAAGGAACCCAAGCACTCATACACCAGTGACACCAGAACCAGGAGTGAGCCCAGCACAGTATCAGGGACCTGGGTCTGCATCATCAGCAGCTTCAGCTACACTAGGCAAAAGAATACTAGAAAAAAAGAGAGCGGGGTTCCCACTCAGGAAAAGCAGACTAACAAAGGTACAGGAGTAACTGTTAGCTTAAGATAAAAGTAACTGAAGGGAGTGTGGTAACATACCTGAGAGGAGAATGGAGTAATCTACTTGTACCATTTTGGCTAAGAAAGAGGCATTAACTGCTTGTAGCATAGTTCTTATTTGTTGCTTCTGCCAATTGTTATTGTTATTATTGCTCAGTGACTCTAAAGACTAAGGGTTTAGAACACAATTCCTGACCTGGACCCATTTATTTGAGAAGTAAGAGGTGTGAGAGTTAAGTGTCAAGGGTCTCCCGATATAAGCTGGTCCCTACCAAAAGAACCACGATATTAAATTCCAAGAGTCCAAGAATAAGAGACTGCAAAGTGGATCACAGGATTATGGATCACTTTGTCTGCCAAGCCGCTAGAAGCAGTTGTGAGGACCACATAGAAAAGAGTGTTACTTGTATATATAGCTTGGTAATGAAAGAGTCCTATCTTTGCTTTGTAACTTTGCTTTGTAACTTCTTTTTTGCTGGCCCCGCCCTCTGGAACTCCCTCCCCTCCTCACTCCGACTGGACCCTCACTACCCCACATTTAAACAAAACCTCAAAACCCACCTTTTTTCCCTTGCGTTTGATATCCCCTCTCCTTTTGTGTGATTCCCATTTGTATTATCCTCTGCTCTCCTTGTGACTTGTCTTTGTTACGGTTTAGCTTTGTCTCTTCTGCTTCTATTGCTTTTCTGTCCAGAAAGTGTATTTCTTTTCCTTTTCACTGGCCTCGGCCTTTTTAAAAACAAAGTTTTTATTGGTTTTTATTGTACACCGCTTTGCTTGCCCATGAAAGGCGGTTTTATCAAGTGAAATAAACATAAACATAAACATAAACATAACTTGTTACAGGGCTATTTCTGGGATGATGATGCAGGTGGATGGTTTTACCTGGGTATTGATTGGCCTTGGATCTGTAGAGGGGAGGAGGAGGCCTAACTGGGCTTCACTGCAAGCTGCTATTGCTGGCAGCAGCATGTGAAAATGGTGACCAGGAGGGATTTAGGAGACAGATGCCAATTTTGTGCCAGGCACCTAGTGTATGCTGAGAGATACAGCAGCAGAGGTGTGAAGCGAGACACACATTGGGAACTTGCTGGCTGTAACACTTAAAGTGCCTGGGCTGGAAGCTAGGGAAAGCAGTGCAGCACAGAGAGAGTGGAAAGCATTTCTTTAAGTAAGTGTTTAAGTCCACCAACCTCATGATTGGCTTCCTGATCCATAGGTCGGGCAACCTGCCTCTGGTAACCAATGTTATTCCTTCAAGAGAGCTCAGATTTCTTTGCCCTACAGAGAGGTTTTACTGCAGTGTTGTGAAATAATTGCAGAGACAATTAATAGAGGGAGTTGCAAGTATCAAGGCGATTTGTAACTAGAGCATGGATGAGTATTTGGAGTGCTTTGCTTCAAATAATGATTAAATAGATGTCTTCACTGCACTAGAAATCTGAGGTCTCAGAATCGGGTGCGTGTCAAGAAAAAACTGGAATTTCTGAGATCAAATAAACGATAGAAGATGGAGGGGGTTGTGCCTGAGGATCCAGTTTGCCTCCAATTTCTAGGGCTAAGTTTAGTTTAGGGTAAAGTCAGGAAAGCGTTTACTTCAAGCCTTGGCCCAAGATCATACTAAGCCTGATATCAATGGCCTGCCTTCTGCTATCAAGATGGGTGCGGACCTCATCAGCCTGCTCTACTGAGGCAGATTCAGGCTGTTTACAATAAAGACCATATGTCTTGTCAAGGAAATCCTCTGGTTGTGCTGCTACACCTTTCTCTGTAATTTTGGAAATGACCAGTTGTTTTGCTACTGGTCGATAGTGATGGATCCCAGGGAACATTCTTGCTTCTTTCCTCTATCTCAGAACTATTCCTTGTGATTTATATGTTAGTAAATGTTTTCAGCTGCCTGTGAGAGCACTGACTGAGTCTTCCTGATAAATGTTTGCATCTCGTAATGCAAAATCGCCTTGTCTATAAAGCAGCACTAATAGATATCAATACAGTATCTCTCCTGCTGGTCACTTGGCCTTGATAATTGGCAAGCTGTGACTCTTCCTCCTCCCTCCCCCCTTCCTGCTCTTTGTCTCTCTCCAGCTTCCTTTTCTCTCCTTCCTCTATAGTGTGTCCTTTGTTCCTAGTCTCCTTCCTGCTTTTCTTTTCTCAGTTTTACAATTTCTATCTCCTTTTCACTTTCTTTTCTGCCATAACACTTTCTGGGGCTTATTTACTAAGCTGCAGGTGCTATGTTAACACCAGTTACTGAGAAGAGAGCACAAATAGAATGGGCACGCCCAGTGCTGCACAGTTACTACACGCAAAATGTCAAAGTGGCTGAAAATAGGGCTGGTGTGACCAGGGCCGGCCCAAAGATTTCTGCCCTCCTAGACAGACTCTCCATGCCGCCCCCCCTCCCTTTCCTGGCATCCATCTTCCCACCTGGGGGAGGGGGGCCGGCATAGCGATGCCACTTCTGCATCAGGCTTTAAAGTGCCAATACTAATGCACTCATGCCCTGCCGCTCCTGCCCCCTCCGACGCAAGTTCCTGTTGGATGGGGTAGGAATGGCAGGAAATTGCATCAAAGTGGGACAGGAGCAGCAGGCTGTGAGCAGTCTAGTGGGCACTTTAAAGCCCGATGTAGCAGAAACATCGCTGTGCTGTCCCCCTTCCCCAGATGAGAAGATGGATGCTGGGAGGGGGACCACATAGTGCGCCAGGCAGCAATGAACTGCCACTTCACTGGGAGAAGCGGAGGCCAATGCTGCTCACTGGAGGCCTGCCACACTAGGTGACTGCCTAATTCACCTAATGGATGGGCCGGCTCAGAGTGCGACTATTAGGCAGCCATCTAGCGCGCCCATGGTCCAGAAGGCGGCTCATTGTCATCACTACTGCCCCTCTCTGGGACCTGCAGTAGTGGCAATGGCCTCAAACAGCCCCACCATGCTCACCTTAAACCTCTGGTGCTGTGAGATCATTTAACTTCCACTCCCTCCGAAACCCGATGTCAACTTCCTATTTTCCTGAGAGTGGAATGTCAAACAGCCCCACCGTGCTCACCTTAAACCTCTAGTGCTGCGAGGTCATTTAATTTCCACTCCCTCCAAAACCCGATGTCAACTTCCTATTTTCCTGAGGTGGAATATCAAACAGCCTCACTGTGCTCACCTTAAACCTCTGGTGCTCCGTGGTCGTTTATTTATTTAGCATTTCTTCTATACTGCCTTTCCATGTTATCAAGGCAGTTTACATTGAACAGAACAGTTTTACATAGAACAGTTGACATTATAGCTTTATACATCACAAAGATGAACTAAGTAACATTTCAACAACTATTTACAAGTCTAATATGGAGTACTCAGTTTAGGTAGCAGGCAATATTGTGGAAGGCATGATTGGCAGGGGTATTTGAGTGTTAAGTCAGTGGATCCAGTGTTGTACCGAAGTATTCAGTGAACCGGTGCATTTTTAGTTTTTGTCGGATGTCAAAGGAGTCCTTAATTGATCTTAATTGGTGAGCGAGTAAGATTTATTTATTTATTTATTTATTTAACTGCATTTATATCCCGCTTTTCACTGGGTCAAAGCGGTGTAACATGTAACATAGGGAGGGGTAATTTCTTTTTGGGTGGGGCCATCACCAGGGTCAACAATTAATGATTATGGGTGGACATGGACATGATTTACTTCTGCTAAAATCTAAGTGTGAGGTCATGGTGGTGTTTCCGTTGAGAGATGTTCACGGAATAGGATTGTCTTTAGCTGTTTCTTAAATGATGTGATGTCGTTGTTGTTCTTGATGTGGGCCAGATGTGCAGCCAGATCCAGAGAGATGGGCTGAAGTGTTTGAATGCTCTTTTGAGTGCTGTTTGTAAGGTATTGCTCTTGATGGATGTAGTTGACAGAGTGTTTTAATGTTGTATTCTCCTTGAGCAAGTGTTTGGCATCTTACTTATTTATTTATTTATTTGACTGTTCTTTTATGCCACTCTATCATTTCGATCAAAGCGGATTAACTGTTTTAATCAGTCAGCGGACTGGTTGTTCATGGTCTTGAAGGTCATCATTATTGATTTGTACTTTATTTGGGATTGTATGGGTAGCCAATGAAGAGAGTTTAGGACTGGAGTGATGTGGTCTTGTCTTTTGAATTTGGTGATTAATCATGCTGCAGTATTTTGTGCTAGTTGCAGGGGTTGGGTTGTGCTTTTGGGTAGTCCTTGAAGTATTAAGTTGCAATAATCTAGGAGTGGAGTAATTATTGCTTGACATACGGTGCGGAAGTGATTATAGCCTAGTAGAGGTCGTAGGTTTTGTAGGGTCTTCATCTTGTAGTAAGCTGTAGATGTGGTCTTCTTAATGTGAGCTTGAAGGTTGAGTCTTTGGTCCAGGGTTACACCTAGGTATTTCACTTCCTTCTTCGCGGGGATTGAGCAGGTACCTATTAGTAGATTATCTGGTGAGGTGTAAGTGGTGTCTTGCGTAATTGTGAGGGCTTCTGATTTGTTATAGCTTATTGTAAGGTTGTGCTGTTCCAGTCAGTTTGTTATTGATGTCATGCAAGAAGTGATGGTGGAGTAATCAGGTTTTCTGGTGTCAAATGAAGCATAAATCATCAGGTCATCCACATAAAGGTGGCAGTGTATCTTCAGGTCTCGTATAATTTTGCAGACTTGTTGTACATATATGTTGAATAAGAGGTCAGATAGTGCAGAGCTCTTGATGCAGTGTGAAAGGTCTGGCGGTTTTGTTCTTGATCTTAACTTGGGACTGTCGGCCAGATAAGTAAGAGCAAAACCATGACAGCGGTGTGCCACTGATTCTTATCTCCATCAGTCTGTCTAGGAGTGTGGTATGGCTTATCGAGTCAAAGGCGGATGTTATGTCTGTGAAGATAAGTATGTATCCTAGTTTGAAGCTTTTGATTCCTTTAAGTATTGTGTTGATTAGAGAGGTTAAAAGTGTTTCTACTCCATGATATTGCTGCAATCCGTGTTGTGAATCCAGAGGAGCACCTGAGTCGATGTGGTCTAGCAATTGTCTTTGAACATTTTTTCTACTATGTTTGCTAAGAGGGGTATGCTAGAAATAGGAAGGTATGAGGATGGTGAGCTGGGGTCAGGTGCATTTCTTTTTAAGTAAGGTCTTATAGAGGAGGTTTTTAGTAGGGGAGGCATGAATCTTTGTGATAGGGAGAGGTTTACTATTTTGCAGAGAATAGGGGTGAGTTCTTGTGTGGTCTTATTTATCCAGGAATTCCACCCCTCTGATACCCGATGTCAGCTTCCTATTTTGCTGAGGGTGTAATGTGAAGCAGCCTCACAGCACTGAAGGTTTAAGGTGTGCGCGGCAGGGCAGTTCCCAGAAAGGGTCGGCAGTAGGGGCTGGGGAAGGGGAGGGGACAGGAGCAGAGGAGCTGAGGGGATGAGGTTCACCTACGACACCTCGTCTCCTTGTACTGTCCTCCACTGGTAATGCCGTGCAGTTAACTCTACCAAAACTGCAGAAGCACTACAGTTAGAAATGTTTTGTAACACAGGCTAACTGCATAAACATAGCTTTCTGTTAGAGGGACAGGAAACTTCTAGGAAACACTGGGTCTGTGTGGAATAAACATTTTTGTTTTGTTTTGGCTCCTATGTAGTTTGTGGGATTTTTCTTTTGAAAGTTGCTTTTGGGGAAGATGTTATCAATAACACACCCTACTGGCGAATACTGTGCTCCGCTGAGTGTAACTAGGCATCAATAGTACACACTAATTACAATACATGGAAGTGATGACATTTCAGGCTTTCTTACTTTCGTTTTGGATTGAAAACAACCTGAAACGATATAGGCAATCTCATTGATATTCTCTGTTATTTCGAACAAATGCAGATCTCTAGAAAACACCTAGAGCATATTCCAATGTGGCCGTCCAGGCCATGTGTGGCCGATCAGAATTGGGATGTCCAGAGATAGATCTGATTCTGATCCCACAGGGGCTATACTTGCCCATGGGATCGGAATTGGGTCTACGGCCTGAACATGTAGGCCAGGCCCCGATTTTGATCAGCCTGCATCCCAGCAGATCTCCCGCTACCTCAGTCAGACTCCTGAATGGAGCCGCAGTGCCATGGTGTCCCGTCACCGTAGCACCGTGGCTCCATTCAGGAGCTGTGAATGCCAACCACTGCCAATCTCGTTCATTCCCCGCAGCCAGACCCTCAATCCAGCCTTCCCTGGCCAGGGTCTGACAGCAAGAAACTTACTGTACCCCCCTACCTTTTTTTCCCAGCCCGGCAGCAAAATCCCCCGACGTCCAAGGGAATGTATTCCACCTCTACAGTAGAATAAGTCCCTCGTCTAAGTTCACTGCCCTGGACATACAGGACCACCCTCTGAATCAGTCCTGTATGTCCAAGGTCGCGGCCCACCCCCCATGCCCTGCCCTCGCTCTGCCTCCAGAACACCCCCATCTAAGCCTCCCTATACAAACGTGCTGTTCGTATGGGAAGTCTTTAGACGGAGCTGGCAGACGGGCGAATAGCAGGGATGGATGTCCCACTGGGACGTCCATCCCTGCTTTTCATGGGACAGAATGACCTCCCTAACAGTTAACACAGAGGTCTGCAGTTACTACTATTAATTAAAATCTTAGTGAAAGGGCCCCTTGTGTCATCCTTCAGAGGAATTGTAGACACAAACGTATACAAGTTCAAACAAAAGATAAAGGTGCAAAAGTTATTCACAAGAAAAAATATTTTCCATTATTTATCTCTGTTTAAATCTTTAGGAAAATCATTAAGGTCCTTGCAGGGTTTACAGAAATTAAAAGGCAGAAAGATCAATGTTTTTCTCCACCAGGAGAATTCATAACATTTTATGGCAAAATCAATGCAAATCTTCATGAATAACCTACTGGCAGGTGCACATTAGAAAAGCAGGAAAATCACACAGCTACACAAGGAAGAACGAGCCGAGCAGTCGGGACTGCACAAGGTAGAAAGTGCTCTGTGCGACTCACACACCTGGTGCCCCCCCACCCCTTCCAGGCTTCATGTAGGAACTCACTCTACTACTACCATTACTACTGAGCATTTGTATAGCGCTGGAAGGCATATGCAGCGCTGCACAGAGACATGTAAGAGACTGTCCCTGCTCATCAGAGCTTACAATCGAGTCAAGACGGACAAGGATATATCTAAAGGAATGGAAAGGAAGCACATAGGAGACTAAGCGGATCAGGATCCAAAAGCAGCATCGAAGTGGTAACTTTTCAGACTGGATTTGAAAAGGGCAAGAGATTAAGCCGTCATGGAAGTCCAACAATAACATCAGCGTCTCTTTCTTCTTGCACCCTGTGTGGCTGCATCACTCGCAGAGCCCTTGATACGCTGGTGCGCTCTACCACCAACACTGCAGCTCTTTCTTGCCATATTCACTGTTTTCTTCTAAACCTTCTCTAGATATATATTCTGTAGCCACTTTATACAGCTAAATGCAGTTATGTTCCCAGTTCTATAGCACAATTCAGAGACGCAGAAATACACTGTTGGCCCGATTCCATTCAAGACGTAGATCTCCTTTGTACATCCGGGCAGACCCGGACGTACAAAGGAGATTGCGATTCTGTTCCCGCGGGACACATCTAACCCTGCGGGATCAGAATCGTGAACAGCACTATACATGCAGGTTGGGACTGCAATTCAGTCCTGGCCTGCACATACAGCACTAGTCTGGCTAACTCAGTCAGGGTTTTTAAATGGAGTCACGGCGCCATGGCTCCATTTAAAAGTCACAATGTCAGCCACTTCCCACAAAGTTAATTCCCCACAGCCCGACCCCCAATCTGGCCTCCTAAGACCAGGGTCGGGCTGCGGGGGATTAACTTTGTCCCCCCCCCCCAGCCCCTTCCACGCCACGACACCACAAAAAAAAATGTCCAGGGAAGTTATTCCACTCCAGACATTTTGCCGGCCCTGGACGTAAAGGGCTGACATTAGAATCAACCCTGTACATCCAGGGCCAGTGACCACCTACTGCCCGCCCACTCTCCACCCCCATGCTGCCTCTTCCCTGCCCCCACCTAACTTCCCCACACAACCAGTGGGGAAGTTATTCGGGGGCCTGCAGCCGCACCAATAGCAGGGATGGACGTCCCTTTGGGACGTCCATCCACGCTATTTGTGGTTCGGAATAACCCCCTAAATCAATTTATTAGAATTTACTAGCTAAATTTAAGATGCTCACTAAAAAGTCACATGGAGGATGGTTCCCAGTAGTGCTCCTAAGTGAGCCCTTGGGTAGGTAAACATAAAGAGCAGCAACAGCAAGGGCCACGCTGCTGACAAAACCCAGCTAGTGCATAGGTTTGTGAAGCACAAAAGTGTGCATGCACTCACACGACTGCGCATCACAGCAGGTCCTGCATCATGCTGTTCTTTTGATTTCACAACAGCCCAAGTTCTCCTGGCTGGAAGGCACTGAAATGTGAACTAGATGCATCCTGGCAGTATAACCACCACCCAGAGTATTGCACAAGATCTGGGAGCTCCGCCTGGCTGAATGTGCTTCAGGATTGCTTCATCTTCTGTTTTCAGAACTGGAGTTATCTGCATTTTATGTGTGTTTATTTTTTATTCCTATAGTTACTTTTTTACTAAGGCCACACTGGAGAAGGAATGGGAAAAGATTATTATTACTCGTAGTGCTTTTTCTAAACTGCCTGGTACATTTACGGGGTGCTGCAAGTTCTCACCAGCACTGTTCACATCCACACATTCAGCACCTTCCAAGCTTTGTTCACCCTCCGTCTTTGCTTTGTATGAACCTCGAGCTTGAGATACTATCTGAAAATATGACATGCTACTTCTCAGGTTTATTCTGGAATGAACTTTTATTACACTTAAAGGGCCAGAACTGACCCGCAGCAGCTGCGATATTTAGCTTGTATTCCATGCCGTTGCTAGTCCTGCATAGTAACATAGTAAATGACGGCAGATAAAGACCAGTATGGTCCATCTAGTCTGCTCAGCAATATGACAGGAGTAGGTGCACCTCTTCCCATGTCTTTTAGGGAGTAGGTGCACCCCTTCCCATGTCTTTGCTTAGTGGTGCACCCACCAGGAGCAGGTGTACCCCTCCCCATGTCTTCACCCCTCCACATTTCTTTGTTTGTTTAGGGGTGAACTCACCGCTCCTCCCCCCCCCCCCCATCGCTCCATGTAGGACACCCCTATTTGTTGAGAAATTAAATGGGTCCGTTTATTTTGATTTAATCTTGTTGCTGTAAAGTGATCCAATGTGTCTGTCCCAGGCCACTTTGAATTCCGTCACTGTGTTTTGTAGGGTTCATTACGCCAACTGCCCGTGTACATGGGAGCCATGCACCAGGAAAGAACTCAGATCACAGTCATTTGTCAGCAAAACTCTTTTATTTGGTACAAGCAAAAAGCTGTAAGCACAGATACACAAGTGTCTGTCTGAGGGATCTGAGTGCAGGCAACGTTCTCTACCTCCACAACGGTGAGAGAGAGAAGGCTGCCCCCAATGCTCTGCTGTTGCCCCCTTTTATGCCTCTCTGTTACAAAGTTCCAGAAAGTTCCAGCAAGTTCTGCATAAATTCTTATGTCGTTTGTAGAATTCCTGCAGAGCTCTCTCCCCGGGACCCTCCCCTAGTTATCAGGTCGTTTGCAGCTCATGTTTCAAGGTCTGCTTAGCTGTGCTGCTGACCGTAACCCTCTGCTTCTTCCTGTGTTATTCCATTTCCTGGCACTAATTGCAATCTTCAGGGCTCAGAGTATTTGTGCTCATTATTTCTAGCTTGGCCTGTATTTTTCCTGGGCCCAAACTCTGCACATTCCTGTCCAAAGTGTGGTTCCCTAGACTCTTTTGTAGTAGGCCGCATATACTCTCTCTTGCAGCCCACATGCTTATGTTGCTTATGTACATTTCCAGCAGGCAAGGGTGCAGTCATATAAAGCAAACATATAAAGCAGACCTGAGCCAATTATCCCTTCAGTTTGTCCCCACCACCTGCAACGGGAGGGCATTCCAAGCATCCACCACCCTTTCAGTAAAAAAGTATTTCCTGACATTGCCTTTCAATTTACCATCTTGCAGCTTCATGTCATGCCCTCTAGTTTTACACCTTCCCCGTCTCTGGAAGAGGTTTGTTTGTTCATTATACAGGTTTATACAGGTCTTCTCACTCAGTCCACGGATTCACAGAATCATCATGCTCAAACAATTTGACCGGCCTGTTTGAATGTGTTATGATTTGTCTTAGTTTTGGGCCAGTAATTCTGAGGAAGCTGTTTGAATATGTAGCAGCAAAGCGCAGACAAACCAATGATACCAGGAGTCTGTTCAGAAGGTCCAAATCATTTATTTGTGCACAAGTCTCGAACCAATCAATTTCAAAATGGCTGAGCAAAGTTTTCAAGCATTACAACAACTTTTATAGACTTCTGTTCCATTCTAGGTATAGAAAAACATTTCATTGGTCCCGGTAACCTCCCGTACCTCCCGTACCCCTTCCATTGGTCCCGGTACTGATAAGTTTATCCAATTATGTCCCTTCTGTGGGCATGACACCTGCATGCCCCCCTTCTAGTCCCAATTACAATGGTCAGTTCATCAACTTGTTACTTTCACACTCTCAAGGCCATATAGCCAATTTGTGCATGCAGAGGAGCAGGGCTCTGCAACTCATCTGTCAGCACTCCCAATTATTTCTTTGCAGATGTACTTTTTCTTATCAGTAACTTTTAAACATGTCTTTCTGTATTTTTCCATCTTTCAGCTCTGCAGTTCTGCCTACCTAAGCTAATTCAATATTTCTACTGAGTTCTATCTTACAATAGCAGCATATTGGGGGATGTGCAATCCTATATGCCTCTCCACAGGCCTCATTTACAGGTCAAGCTAGCCATGCTGGCCTGCTTATGTTCAGACACCGTGGGTCACAGGCCTGCACCTGCCACATTCCCCCCTTTGATTAATCTCACCCTATTACTCAATAAGGTGTGAGAATTAAATCACTTTTATTAGAATCACATCATGATTGAAGGATTTCGACTAGGACTAGCTTTGCATAAAGCCATTATTTTAGTGGCGGTCTTCCGCTCTACTGTACTATCAATAGTGTTATGAATGGAACGCATACAACATGGGATTAAACATGGTAATAAAAAGATAACAGCAACAAGGATTAGTACTAAAACAATGAAAGTCTTAAATCCTCCCACCCATGAAAAGAGGTTAGCAAACCAGTTAGGAAATTTCAATGAGTGCCAAGTCTGTACTGGCACATAAGCATGTCTTTGCATATCTTTAGCAATTTCTTCAACTACTTGACCCTTATCATCTATTTTCAAACAGCAATTAGTTAAATTCAGTTTACCACATACTCCTCCTTCAGCTGCTAACAAATAATCAAGTGCTAAGCGGTTCTGGTATATAGCAGTGCGCATCTGAGTACTTTGTCTAGCTAAGAGCGTAAGAGCATGACTAGTTTCATTGGTTATTATTTCAACTACTGCTTGTAAGCGAATAATACGATTAATCATATAAATTGGGGTACGATAACCATACATACCATCATCATTCCAAGTGGCAGGCCCATAATACTCAATGATTCTTTCTGGTGGCCAATCATCACCTTGCCACTTCTCCCACTTGCCTATCTGTAAGGCTTCTCTTTTCTGTCTTAATGCTCTCTTGTGTCGGTGGGTAGTGTATACAGGGTATCCTAATTGTTCTCCATGTTCAGTGTTTAAAAGAAAGAAAGAAGGTCTGATGGTTCCTAAGACACATGCTCCTCCCCAGTGTGGCGGGAGTTGTGCATATGCTCGGTTTCCACAGATCCAATATAGGCCAGGTGGGGCTTGCCAGGCTTGGACTTTGGCAAGGTTAGTCCATAGACCAGCAAGTTCAGGAAATCTGGCTAATGGGTTAGGAGGTTCAGGGTGTCTGATTCCTGACCACCATGCTGTCTTTTTGGTCGTGGCATTATAGTACTTCTGGCTAAGACAGACCAGCTGTCCTACCTTCTGGGTGAACTGGGGTCCAGTTCTGGCATAGCAAAGACGTCCAACGATTGAGTGCGCTAACACCCATTCACTGGTAGTCTTGTGTAATTCAGTCTGATTGTAAGTCATAGAATAATTCAATTCTTGGGCTTCCCATGGTCATTGGTCTCCCATTTGGGTTCCGCCACAAAAATAGCAATCTGAGATCTTAAGACTAGATACTACTGCTCCGGCTAATTCTAGAAATAAATTCTGTGAGGGGTGAGGGATCTCAAACTTATTTACATGCATGGCTTCATAAAAGGTATTATGAATATGATATTTAGATGACTTGTGGGCTTGGGTATTCAATCTGATATACACAATGGTCCCTGGATCTATTGCCCCTCCAGCAATACGTAAACCAAACTTGTATCCTTGTTTCCATGCATGGGGATTGTGTATACGTAAGTGTAAGGGGTTGCAAGCATCTTTCTGACATTTATCATTTGTGGTTGGCTTGGTTAGAGTAGCCATCCGTTTATCTATTTTCTCATCAGTTATACCAGTATTCCAGGTAGCATAAAAAACACATCCCCAATACGGGCAATAGTAGTCTGCTGCTGGGGCAGTACTATAGCCTGGTTCCTTTTTCCCTGTACACTTTCTCCATCCTGTGGCACCTTCTGGACACATGTACTTATGGTCATTTCGATACGCCTTCTCCCATGTACCACAGGTGGAATAACTATCTCTATTAATAGCATTACATGCATCAAAATTCAAAACAGCAGGTTTAGTAATGTCCTTAAGTGGTGGCGTAGCAGCTAATATAGGTCCATCTGCATCCTTCCATCGTATTTCCATCGTGTAATAGGATGGATTCTGATGCGGATTATAGCATGCTTTGATTTTGCCATGAGTGCAAACATTTAGTTCAGTGGTGTTATAGATACACCGGGTTACTGTTCCCTTGCAGGTATAGTAAGAATGATAAAGCAAAGTCTGAGTTACTTTCAGTCCAGTTCTAGTAGAAGTAATGCAAGCAGTGCATGGAGGTAAAGCATAAGTCAGTTCAAAACCTCCAAAGAAGGCAACCAAGGCAAAGCAAAAGTAAAGATACATGTTGATGTTGATTGGAGTTCTTCTGAATCCTCAGCTTGCTGATCTTGATCACGACGGTCTTTTATTCTTCGTCCCGTTTGCTAATGAAGCAATTTAACGGGTGCTGAGTGTTGATTGAAGATCCTCAGGTTGTCCAGTACACATTGACCAACTTTTTAGTAATTTCAGTTGGCTTGTGAAGTCTGGCTTAGTCAATGTAGTCTCAAAGTAGTGTGTCAAATCGCACACAAATTGGGTTCGTTGAAACAAAACTGTTGCTGCATGGAAAACAGCAATCCTCTTCGAAAGACTTGGCTACTGCAAAGCACTTGTGATGAAGTGTCTAAGCTGCTGGTTGCCGTCTCAGAGTAACTCGCAAGGGTGCATCAAGATGCTGTTCTGCTGTCCACTGCTCAGGTTCAGGATCAGCGGCGGGCTTGACTCTGCTGTGGTGGATCCAGGCGTCGATCTCGGCTACCTTTACTGCAGTTGGGGTAGACAGGATGACGGTGTACGGTCCCTTCCAATGGGGTTCCAACGGTGTCTTCTTCCAATCTTTGATCCACACCGAAGTACCAGGCTGATAGGGATGCAAGGGTTCCGTCAAGTTGATAGGCAACTGGTCTTGGATCCACGTATGGAGAGTCTGCAGAACAAAACTAAGAGCTAGGAGTTCTTGTCTGGTTACTTCTGAACCAATCTGGGCTAAACTTCCTTTGACTCCCTGCACTATTGGTGGGGGTTTACCATACAAAACTTCAAAAGGGGAAAATCCTGTTGACTTTACAGGAGCTGAGTGTATTCTGAGTAAAGCTATGGGGAGCACTTGGGGCCATTTCAAGTGTGTCTCCTGACAAAGCTTGGACATTTGGCTTTCAAGGTACGATTCATTCGCTCAACTTTCCCTGAACTCTGGGGTCTGTATGCAGTGTGGAGTTTCCATTGTATCTGCAAAGCTTTTGCTAACTGCTGAGTAACTTGGGAGACAAATGAGGGTCCATTGTCTGACCCTATTACTGCTGGAATTCCGAATCTGGGGACAATCTCTCTCATTAAGACTTTGGTAACTTCTCGGGCTTTCTCAGTTCTGGTTGGGAATGCTTCTACCCACCCAGAGAAAGTACAAACTAATACTAATAGGTAATGGTATCCATTGGCTCTTGGCATTTCAGTAAAATCAACTTGGAGGTTGTGCATGGGGGTTACACCTCCTGACTGAACTCGGGGTGCCGTTATAAGGCCTTGCTTGGCATTATTTTTGGCACAGGTTAGACATTGACGTGCTACTGAAGCTGATATGGTTGTCATCAGAGGGATGTAAAAATGTGGTCTGAGTGCTTTCTCCATAGCACTCTTCCCATAGTGGGTGGCTTCGTGGAAAGCTTTGACAAAGGATGGTCCTAACAGTTCAGGAATTACTATTCGTCCAGGAGGTTGACTGCCCTCTTCTGGTGGCAGCTCAATCCATCCATCTTTCAGTATTCCATCTTCTCTGTTACAATAGTAATCCAATTCTTTGGTGGTATATCGTGGGGTCCATAGATTCAAAGGTACTGGAAACAATGCTGCTTGCATTGGCATAGCTTGTGGGGCAATCTGTCCTGTCATAGCTGCTTGTCGTGCTGAGGCATCTGCAAATCTATTTCCTCGGGCAACTTCTCCTTTTCCTGCTTGATGTCCTCTACAATGCATGACAGCTACACGTGTTGGGGCCCAAACTGCATCAAGTAACATCAATATCTCGGGACCATACTTGACTGATTTTCCTCCGGATGTGATGAGTCCTCTTTCTTTATAGAGAGCTCCATGGGCATGCAAGGTAGTGAAGGCATATTTGGAATCTGTATATACATTCAGCACAAGTTTTTCTCCTAACAACAATGCTCTGGTAAGTGCTATCAATTCGGCTTTCTGGGCTGATGTGCCTGAGGCTAGAGCTGATGATTCAACTACTTCGTGTTGAGTGACGACTGCATATCCGGCACAGCGTCGTCCATCCAGGATGAGACTGCTCCCATCAACGTAATAGATCTGGTCAGGATTGTCTATGGGCACATCTGTCAAGTCAGGTCGACTGGAGAACACAGTTTCCATGACTTCGATACAGTCATATTCTGGGAGTTCTTCACTGATGGGTATCAAGGTAGCTGGATTCAAGGCATGGCTCACTTCGAGTTGTATCTGTGGGTTTTCACATAACATGCTTTGGTACTTCAACATTCGGGAATTGGTGAGCCAATAATTTGCTTTTTGTTCCATAAGGGCAAGGACTGCATGTGGCACAGTGACTCGTATGTTCTGTCCTAGTGTGAGCTTGTCTGCTTCGCTCACTAGTAGCGCTGTGGCTGCAACTGCTCTCAAGCAAGGTGGCCATCCTTTGGCCACAGGGTCCAATTGTTTCGATAGGTATGCTACAGGTCGCTCCCAATTTCCCAATTTCTGAGTCAACATGCCTAAGGCATTTCCCTGTGCTTCATGTACAAACAAGTGGAAAGGTTTGTGGACATCTGGTAGTCCAAGTGCTGGTGATGACATCAATTCTTCCTTTAACGTCTTGAAGGCTGTATCCTGCTCAAGTCCCCACTCCAGTGGCGACTTTTCTTCTCCTTTTGTAGCTTCATACAGTGGTTTGGCAATTTGGGCAAAGTTAGGTATCCAGATTCGGCAATATCCTGCCGCTCCCAGAAAGGCTCTGACTTGCTTTCTGGTTGTTGGAGTTGGGATTCTACATACTGCTTCTTTTCTTTCTCTGCCTAATCTTCTGCTTCCTTGGGTAATACGAAAACCCAAGTATTTCACTTCTTTTTGGCATAGCTGTGCTTTGGCTCTGGAAACTTTGTATCCAGCTTCATCTAGTAACTGCAAGAGGTCTTTGGTGGCTAGTATGCATTCACTTTCTGATATGGCAGCTATCAACAGATCATCCACGTATTGGAGAAGCACTCTCTTCCCCGGGGCTACTGGATAGCTTGAAAGGTCCTGATTCAGTGCAGCACTAAAGATGGTAGGCGAATTCTTGAATCCTTGGGGTAATCTTGTCCAGGTGAGTTGGCCCCCTCTTCCAGAGACGGGGTCCTGCCATTCGAATGCAAACAATATTTGGCTTTCAGGGGCTAATCTTATGCAAAAGAATGCATCTTTCAAATCCAGTACAGTGAAATGGGTAGCTTCAGCAGGTATCAGTCCTAGAAGAGTGTAAGGATTGGGTACAACTGGATGTATAGTTTCAACTGCATCATTTACTCTTCTCAAATCTTGCACTGGGCGATAGTCATCCGTCCCAGGTTTCTTTACTGGCAAAAGTGGAGTGTTCCATGGGGATTGACATACTTTCAGTAGGCCATACTCGAGCAATCTTTGTAGGTGGCGATGAATGCCTTCAATTGCAGCTCTTGGGAGAGGGTACTGTCTGACGTGCACTGGTGTAGCACTAGGCTTGAGGGTTACAATCACTGGAGCTATATGCTTGGCTAGGCCTGGGGGACTGCCTTCTGCCCATACTCCAGGTGGGGCATCGATGTTCTTTAAAGTTTGTTCAAAATAGGTATCTTGGATGGAGTCATCGACGTAATACCTCCATTCTTCTTCTCGGGGCACTGTCAGCAGCATTACTCCTGCTGGTTTGGCTTGGGAATTCACTGTCATTTGCATTTCTCCTTGTTCAAAGAAAGATATCTGTGCTTGAAGCTTGGCTAGCATATCTCGTCCCAGTAATGGCACTGGACATTCGGGCATGTAAAGGAATTGATGAGTTATTTGCTGTCCTCCTAGACTGCATATTCGATTTTGAAGAAAAGACTTTGTGGCTTTGGCACCAGTTGCTCCTATAATGGTGACTGCTTTTGTAGAAAATGGGGCTATCTTTTTGTCTATTACTGAATGTTGTGCTCCAGTATCAACCATAAAGTCCATAATTTGGTCTCCTATTTGTATTCCGACCATAGGCTCCTGGAGACCTAAAGCAAACTTGGAGCCCGGTCTGTCCTAATCCACGTCATTCTCATCATGGGCTGGTGTGGCCAATGCTTGAATGGCTCCTCCTCTCTCTCGCTGGAATTGTTCTCGATTGGCTCCTCCTCGGCTTCGGGGATAGCCTCGTCTTTCTTCTCGCCACTGATGACTGCTGTCGTCATCTTGCTGGGCGTCTTCGAGTTGCGGGCACGTATCTCTCCAATGTCCTTCCTCTCTGCAGTAGGCGCATTGGTTCACGCCTAGCCTCTGGGTCCGGCCTCCGCCTTGACCCCGCCCTCTTCCTCTGCTCCTTCGACTAGGGACACCTCCCCTTTTCTGTTCAACTATGGCCGCAGCCAAAAAATCAGCTTTCTTCTTCATCTTTCTATCACATTCTCTCTGTCTTTCATTATCACGATTCACATACACTTTATGAGCGACTTCCAATAACTGTGTTGCATTCATGCCCGCAAACCCTTCTAATTTCTGTAATTTACGTCTAATGTCTGGTTGAGACTGGTTTACAAAAGCAGAATTCACCATACATAAACTTCCTGGTGCCTCGGGATCATAGGGAGTATACATTCTGTATGCTTCAGTTAATCTTTCATAAAAATCTGCTGGGCTCTCATCTATCCCTTGGATAACTCCTGCAACTTTGGAAAGGTTCATAGCTTTTTGGCCCCCCCTTTTCAGGCCTTGTAAAAAGCCTTGGCGAAAACGGGCTAGGGCTGTGGATCCTTCATCTGTATTTGGATCCCATTGGGGGTCTTCATTCGGGAATTCTCTCTGAGCTGCTTCCCGACGGTCTATTATATTCTGCCCCTGTCTCGGAGCTACAGGGTTATCTGCCATCCACTCAATAGCTGCTTTTCTAATTCTTGCTCGTTCTTCTGTCGTGAATAGGGTGGTCAGGAGCTGGCGGCAATCTGGCCAAGTGGGTTGGTGAGTTTCCATAATAGTAGTTACTAATTCTGTCAGCTCCTGGGGCTTACTAGTATAGGAGGCATAATGCGACCTCCAATTTAATAAATCAGTTGTAGAGAAAGGGATATACACATAAGTTAGGGGTCCCGCTACCACTTCATCATTATCATTCTTTACGGGCACTCCCGGGACTTGCCGTAAGGGAAACATTTTGGCTGCCGTAGGTGTCTTTTGGGATCTAAGGGTTATTGTCGTAATTGCCTTTGAAGGGGTCACTTTCTTTTTCTCAACAGGTTTTGCTTTGGGTTTATCTTTTGCTAGTTTACTAGTACTGGCAATTACTTGTACACTATCTTCCTCGTCTGGGGCATTCTCTTTTTCTCCTTCTTCTACCTCCGCTTCTGGCTCACTTTTTATGTCCTCCTCTTCTCTTTCAGCTAATTCCTCCTCTTCCTCCCCTCCGGGAGGTGGATCAGGGGTTGGGTCCCGCTCCGGCTCCGGCCGTCTCTGGGGTTCTGGGGCAGGACGCCGGGCTACTCTTATTGGACCTGGGGTTCGGGGCTGCCTGAGAATTATTTCTGGGGAATCAGGATCTACCAGGATGGGCTTCTTTCTGGCTTTCTTATCCTGCTCTCTCATTTTGGGCTGCTCCGCTTTCTGTCTAGAATCTGTTTTCGCTAACATTATTCTGCACTGTTCCTCATAACAGCGCTGCGCCCAGGGGGGCGGATCTTCACAAATACTTAACCAGGAATCTATGTAGGGGTACTGATCAGGGTGCGCTATCCGCACTCTACGGTGTATTGACTGAATAATCTCTACATTGAACGTTCCCTCTCGGGGCCAGATGGGGTCTAGATCGGGCCACTCCCTAGTACACAAAATCTGCAAACGGGCTGCTGTCATTTTAATACCATAATCTCCTGAATATCCCTCTTTAAAATGTGCGATCATACATTCTAATGGAGTGTTTCTAGTAGACCCCGCCCCTCCCATTTCGAGGTGTGCGCGCAACAACAGACAGAAGGGAAAAGGAGGGCGGACCGTGGGTAAGGGGTCCGCACGGGCCTGGAAACGTATAGGGAATACAAATAACAGGACAAGACGACAATCGCTTCCCCCTTTTCGCGACCTGAACGCGGTCGCCCGGTCAGGAAATGCGCTACTCAGGGGTCCGCCTTCACTTGGTCCGTGCTGCCAGACCTCTCATTCACACTTCGTTCACACAATCATGCTAGCAGCGTATCCCAGAATGCATTCGTTTCTATCTATTCTGACTAGTCTTTTCCCAATTACAATAAGGATGGGGGTTTCACCCGGCGAATTCCCATGCGGGGTTACTCGGCCCTTCCTTGAGAGGTGATCATGCTCTCTTACCAATTCCCAATATCTCGAGATTACAAATTCCAAATTCCAAGTTCCAATGGCAGTACTGCTCTTTCTATTTCTGTCTAGACACCAAAATCAAAACTATACTCACCAGATCCGGTCCTCAAACTTCCCAAGCAGGCGCATGAGTTGGACCTCGGACTCCCCTCACTCGGGTTCGAGGCGTTGGCTCCAACCGGGCCCGGCACCCGCCGAGGTCCGACCAGCTCCCTCCGATACAAGGGACCGGTGGCGCCAGGGAGCAGCCCTCGTCGGAAGGGCGCGATCCCGGCAGGACCAAGCTTATAGAGGCGGAAAGTCGTGGTATATTGCCCTATATACACTTTGATTCCACAACTTCCCGGCCAATGCACCAAGAATATGTAGCAGCAAAGCGCAGACAAACCAATGATACCAGGAGTCTGTTCAGAAGGTCCAAATCATTTATTTGTGCACAAGTCTCGAACCAGTCAATTTCAAAATGGCTGAGCAAAGTTTTCAAGCATTACAACAACTTTTATAGACTTCTGTTCCATTCTAGGTATAGAAAAACATTTCATTGGTCCCGGTAACCTCCCGTACCTCCCGTACCCCTTCCATTGGTCCCGGTACTGATAAGTTTATCCAATTATGTCCCTTCTGTGGGCATGACACCTGCATGCCCCCCTTCTAGTCCCAATTACAATGGTCAGTTCATCAACTTGTTACTTTCACACTCTCAAGGCCATATAGCCAATTTGTGCATGCAGAGGAGCAGGGCTCTGCAACTCATCTGTCAGCACTCCCAATTATTTCTTTGCAGATGTACTTTTTCTTATCAGTAACTTTTAAACATGTCTTTCTGTATTTTTCCATCTTTCAGCTCTGCAGTTCTGCCTACCTAAGCTAATTCAATACTTCTACTGAGTTCTATCTTACAATAGCAGCATATTGGGGGATGTGCAATCCTATATGCCTCTCCACAGGCCTCATTTACAGGTCAAGCTAGCCATGCTGGCCTGCTTATGTTCAGACACCGTGGGTCACAGGCCTGCACCTGCCACAATTCCACTAAACCATCGGCCGAGGTCTAATTTGGTTAAGCATGAAGATTCTGTGAATCCATGGACCAAGTGAGCAGAAGCAAAGTGGCAGATATAAGTGTCTTAAAGTTCCTTTGCTTGTAAAGTGTATACTCGGGATCTCGGTGTTTGGTACTACTGCTTTTGGGGGTCATGATGACTTAGGGGGTACGGCGAGCTGATGTTTTGTCACCAGTAAGATGGCCTGTTGAGCCCCTTTATGTGGGTTGATGCCCACTGATGAATGGAAATGTACACTGAAGAGGAGAGTGAAGATTTATGAGAATACAGATTCATATTTTGACTGACCCTTCGTACGATATGCTCTAAACATTATGGTCCAATATTTAAAAGTACGTACGTGGCTAGCAGCACGCGTGGTCCAGATAAGTGCCACTGACTGGCTCTATCTGCATAGTGCTGCTGAAAATCATTATTGACCACCCAGCACTATCCTTACAGCTGTCCCAGACCTTGACCAGATAGTGGCAATAAGTTATCTGGAGACTGTATCTAGATAGGGACGCGGCATATACAAATTTATTTAGCTTTCTAGGCTGGTGTTTAAAACCATGCAGATTGGGGAGAGGCTGAATACTAGATGCTTGTTCTTCCACATGAAGCAAGTGAAAAGCCCCAAATTTATTTTATTTATTTATTAATTTTTTTTTATACCGTGCTCTTTAGAATCAGTGCGGTTTACATGTATACTAACAAGTACTTTTTATTCCCTTGTTCCTGAAGGGCTCACAATCTAAGTGTACCTGAGGCAATGGAGGGTTAAGTGGCTTGCCCAAGGCCACAAGGAGTGGCCATGGGACTGGAGACCCCAGTCTGAGGTTGCTTGTCCCCATGTGGGAATTGAACCCCTGGCCCTCTGGCCTGAGGTAATCTGTCCCAACCACTGAGCCACTCCTCCCTCAAATTCCTTAAGATTAATATTTCTGCACCAAGCTCTTTAACAATTAGTGTGATCAGCTGCAGACAGTGTTTCTTGGCCATTTGACTGAGACTGAGAACCAATGTGTGTGGGGGGGGGGGGGTGGAGGGGGGTGTTAATGTCCTGCCCTTCGGAGCCTAATGGGGCATTGGGGAAGCAGAAGAATCAAAGCTGCTACTGAAAGAGCTAATAAAAATAAATCTTCCCAAGGAGGTAGGACACAAGCAAATCACCAATGAAAACATAGCACTAAAAAATCCTCCTAGTAGCAGGTAGCTCTGTACTATGCTCATTCAGAAAAAAACTTTCAGAAAGTCTAGAGCTCCAGCTGTAGTTAGGATTGCCAGCCTTTCAAAAGAGAACATATGCTATCTATGACTAGCCATGCTCCACCCCCGCCCCACCCCCTAAAATAATTGCAGAGGAGGCAATATGCAAGCTGAACAAGCCAGATTGCTACACATTTTTTAACAACCAGCATTGGTCGCATACACACACATAATACAGACAGGCCTTCACCAATAAGTGAGCACAAAACAAAAAGGGGAATATATAGAACAAATTAAACCTCAGAAATCCAGACGCTGCATATTGTGCAACACAAGAGAAATAGAGATGCATTTCTCCCCTATATTGTAGAAAAAGACAGCAGATGTCAGGATTGACATTAGGAGGGTTGCAACCTGGCAATTGTCCTGGGCCCCCAAGCCAGAGACTGTCTGAGACTGCTAAAGGTATAGCTTGCTAATGGGCTTTAGGCAATGCAATGTGTGCCTTTGATCAATACCAACACAGCAGCTCCTGGGTTTTCTTGGCAGTGTGACCAGAAGGAGATTGCGAGGCCTTTCTTCCTAGGCAATGGAAGGTTAAGTGATTTGCCAAAGGCCATAAGAAGTCCTAGTGGGAATTGAGCCCTGGTTTCTTAGTTACTAAGCCAGCACTCTAACCATCTGACTACTCCAGTGCGAAACTTGATGGAAAATAATAACCACTCCCTCTCTCTTACTAGTTCTATCCCTTAGAAAACCCTTATAACCTGTGTCAAGATTTGATTAAAAGAAACCAAATTCCCATCAGACAACCAAGTCTCCATTACAGAGAGGCAATGGAGCTTCACTTTATAAAATAGGCCCCATATACACACCTGGCAATGCGCATTAACTGCGCAGGAGTTTATGGAATTACCCTACTTGACTCTATCTAATATCCTTCATTGGTATACATAGCAGAGCCATGTGAAAGCAGAATTCATAGATACTCAATATTAGGAAGATCTTTGGTGCACAGTGTGATACATATATTGAATACCACAGAAGTTCAATAAAGACAGATATTGTATAGCAAAATGAATGGAGGAGTAGCCTAGTGGTTAGAGCAGCGGCCTGATGACCAAGAGATACAATGCTTGATCCACACTGGAGCTCCTTGTGAATTTTGGCAAGTTACTTTACCTCTGTTGTCTTTGAAGAAAAGCCTAACAATGTATAGCTTGCCAAGAAAACCCAGGGGCTTCTGGGTTGCCAGGAGTCAACATCGACTTGACAGCACACACATCATAAATAGCTAATCTAGAGCTATTGCTTCCCCTTTGCCTTCCAGAAAAAAAGTTACAATGCTGGAAGCTTTGGAGACAGCAGGTCTATAGCGTATGACTATTGTAACACGGAAGATCTGCCCTCTGCCTCAGAAGCACAGAAATCTGCTGTTTGCAGTTTAGATTCTGACAGGCAGGCAAGTCACAAGGTTCCCAGTTACCATAGGCAACGTAAACAAACTCAGACACGAGGTCTGCAGTCACGCCTAGCTAGTAAGCATTCCCCAGCTGCTGATGAAAACGGCTTGCACCTGTGCAAGGGAACGCCCAAGAAGCTGTATAAAAAATACTCAGTGCAGTCAGAGTTAGACTGGCAGGACAAGAGAAACTTGCAAGACACGAGAGACTTGCAAGACTCAGAAGAAAGCTCAGAATATTCAGGAAATACAGACACAGAGTCAGAACTGCCTGGAACTTCTAGCAGGAAGCCCCAGAGAAATTCACAGAAAGAAACACGGAGAGTTTCCCACCGAGAGGTCAGCTGTAAGAAGCACTTACCTCTGACGCAACTTGAATTTCCTAAGCACCGGGCTGTGCTGAATGAATGGGAGGCAGTGGAAGGCAAACCGTATGTATTTGAAAAGCATGGCATCTTAAAACAGTTACAAACCCTAAAGAGGGAAAGAAATGCTATTGAAGATGTGTGTATGTTTGACCCTGAAGAATGTGTGCCAGTGAAACCCTGCAAAAGATTTCCAAGAGAGAAATCCTCACATAATAGAAGAGAACAGTGTTATGGTTTACAGCCAAATGTAAAAGGCAGGAAGTTTAAAAGTTTTAAGGATAAAGCTTATTCAGAGAAAGGTGTTTCTCCTTCCTGCTATTACAAGTTATATGACAGCTATTTGCCCTGCTATGAAGAAGGCTGTTCAGAGAGCACTGATAGAGATACGGGACTAAGAAGGGTGCAAACTTTCTGTTCTAATGAAAATACTGTAAATGATAAAGCAAAGTGTGAGCCTATGATTACAGAGGCTGGTATTGAAAGCCCATGTGATGAGGCCATGGATTGTACGCTGTTGTTATCCGATATGGTTTCCGCCTTATGCTGAAGCCAGGATAAGAGTGTCTCGTGAGTGCTGGGAAAGCTAAGAAGACACAGCTAGCATATCGGATAAGCTTTATACTGTGATTTATGAGTTCTGTTGAAGCAAGATGCTATGTTTAAGTTTTCTTCAGTTTACCAGAAGTATGGTTGTATCCTGAGTTTTTTGGTATTATAACCTTTTTGAAAATCCA
Source organism: Ichthyophis bannanicus (assembly GCA_033557465.1). NCBI lineage: Eukaryota > Metazoa > Chordata > Amphibia > Gymnophiona > Ichthyophiidae > Ichthyophis > Ichthyophis bannanicus. Next base: position 7,824,492 of record CM066042.1, on the reverse strand, counting down.
ACCCCGGGAGGGGAATAAAAATCCTTTTGAAAAACCTGACCACTTGACTCACAACTACAACTTTCTATAAGAAAGGTCAGGCCCAGCAGTCTGGCTGTTAGCTTAGGCCACAGTCCAGCTCCTGCTGGTGACACTATTAATGACTAGCAAGAAAATCTTCATATAGGCAATTACGCTGGAGGCAAACTCTGCGGATTAACAGGGGTAGTGCCTAGGGGTTTATTATCTGCTATCCCTTTTTTCCAATACTGCAAATTCATTGCCAGTATCCTTTGCTTGTGACATCACTGTCTGTATTATGATGTCACAGACAGACAGCCCTGAGGATTACTTTCAGAGGGGTAGCCATGTTAATCGAGAGTAACAAAACTGACAAGAGCATAATAAATGCCGTACTGGGTCAGACCAAAGTCCATCAAGCCCAGTATCCTGTTTCTAACAGTGGCTAATCCAGGTCACAAGTGCCTAGCAGTTTCCCAAAAAGACACACAGGTTCCATAATGCTTGTATTGGGGCAAGCAGTGGATTACCCGGGTCCTCTTTAATAATGGTTTACAGGATGAGAGTCCACTTCATCAGAGGAATGAAGAGCAGTTCAGAAGATGAGTAAATAACTATCTACATGAAGGGGACACAGAGTATAGCAGAGGCATTAAAAGGTACAGGGCAGATAGTGGAAAGATGTGAAAATAGCAGAATAGTTAGTGGACATCTTTGGAGAGTGAGAGAAACAGGGCAGGGTGTTCTGAGAATGGTTAAGCCCGATCACACCTGGAGTGAGTCATGAAGCCATTCTCTTTCTTCACGTCTAGGATGATGGCATTAGACTTTTGATTAGCTCCAATTCAGCAGTTGTAGGCTGTAGTGTTCCTTGTTTGGCAACCTTAAGATCGGATACAGAGTACCCTGGAAGCTTGAGGTATTCTCCTATTCGTTTTTGAATGCTGCCATTTGAAATGAGAGACTCGTGTTCATTTGTTCTTTTTCTTAGGGATTTGCCTATTTGCTGCCACATGCCAGGAAGGGGGAGATAACATGAGACTTAACAACAAAATACGCAACTTCATGCATTTTTGGCTGCATAAATCCAAGAGAGTGATACAGATTAGGGGGTAAAGTACTTCTGTTCATGAAAGAAGAGCGGGACCTGGGGATCACTGTTTCTGATGATCTTAAGATGGCTAAACAGGTAGAAAAGGCAATGGCAAATGACAGAAGGATGCTTGGGTGCATAGGGAGAAGAACGGCCAGCAGGAAGAAGGAGATGGGAGTGCTTCTCTATAAGCCTTTGGTGACACCTCATTTGGAGTATTATGTGCAGGATGGAGTCTGTCCAGAGAATGAGTAGTGAAATGGTTAGTGGTCTTCATTATGAAGCATATGGGGAGAGACTTAAAGATGGGAATATACATACTTTTGAAGAACGGCAGAAGAGGGGTGATATGATGGGGATATTTCAGTACCTCTGGCATATATAGGATGTGGCTCTCTTCCAGTTAAAGGAAAACACTGCAGCAAAGGATTGTAAGAGGAACAAGAAAGAGGATAGACTCAGGAGTAGTCTGAGGAAATATTTCTTTACGGAAAGAGCGGTCAATCCGTGGAATAGTCTCCTAGTGGAGGTGGTAGAGATGAGGACAGTATCTGAATTCAAGAAATCATGGGACAAACACAGAGGCTCTCTAAGGGGATACAGGGTCTGTAGAGCTTAGTGGTTGGTATGGAAGGACAGACTGGATAGGCCGTATGGTCTTTATCTGCCGTCATGTTTCTGCTGCTGTATATTACATTGGAGAAAGAGCTGGTGAATGAGGACAAGAAGCTAGAGGGATGGGGGAAACCGGTATTAGCAGAAAGTTAAGCTTGTTATTGCAGAAGAAGAAACTAATAACAACACCTAGACGAAATAGAGAAAGGTGGAAATGTTATCATTTGCAAAGTAGCCTCTGAAGCGTTAAATTAGGCAGCAGAATTGGCTGGAAGAGAAGCTTGTATTCCAGAGATGAAACCGGCATACTTTAATTTGTTGGAAACATTGATAAGGGTAAATAGTTTCTCTCTTTCTCTCTCTCAACACCTCCTAATGCATAAGGAGCTTCACTTGCAAACATTTATATATGCAGATCTCCCCTTCTGTGTGCATTTACGTTCAGTATTTAATTAATGCTTTTCTTTAATATGGCAATTCTTTAGTATTCAGGCTGTAAAAAAGTCTTATCGGAGAAATAATTCCTGCAGAACAGGCTAATTATGTTGTAATTCAAAAGGAAAAGCAAAGGCGCTCCCGCCACCATTGGGAGCAGCGCAGCACTGTCAGACTTTCTGAGGGGATGGACGTCTCTTTCAGCACTGGCATCCTCTGCATTTATTCCCCTGGAAGAACTCCCTGATTATACGGAAGGGCAGGGTGTGTATCATTAGCTGCAATATCCCTTAAGATACATTTGCATACAATAACAACATAAGAACATAGATATGCCATACTGGGTCAGACCAAGGTCCATCAAGCACAGTATCCTGTTTCCAGCAGTGGCAAATCCAGGTCACAAGTACCTGGCAGGTTCTCCAGAAGACACAGGTTCCACAATGCTTATATTGAGTCAAGCAGTGATATCCCGGGTCCACTTTAAAACCCATTTATGCATAGCGTCCCTGAAAGGGGGACGCTCAAATTTTATGCCTCAGATCATATGAAACCACGCATAAAATGATTCAATCACGCAATATTTTATTAGGAACAAATGTAAAATTCATGCATTAATGGGTAATGGTTTATGGACCTTTCCTCCAGGAACTTGTCCAAACGTTTTTTAAACCTAGCTACACTAACAGCTTTTACTATATCCTCCGGTAACAAATTCCAGAGTTTGATTACACATTGAGTGAAAAAATATTTTTCTTATTAGTCTTAAATAGTTTACCCTGTAGCTTCATTGTATGTCCCCTAGTCTTTCTATATTCTGATAACGTAAACAATCGATCTACATTTACCCGTTCCACTCCAGTCATTCATTTATAGACTTCTATCATATCTCCCCTCAGCCGTCTCTTTTCCAGGTTGAAGAGCCCTAACCTTTTTAGCCTTTCTTCATAGGAGTATCCTTCCATCTCCTTTACCATTTTGGTGGCTCTTCTCTGTACCTTTTCTAGTAATGCTATATCCTTTTTAAGATACGGCAACCAGAATTGCACACAATATACAAGGTATAGTCGCACCATGGAATGACAAAACTACTTGGTCAAGGTATTTGAGCGATCTCTCATGAGTACTTCACTATAATCCTACGCTCTTCCAATATACTCTTTATCACAGGTGAAATTTCTACAAAAAGAGATATTTGCTTTTTTCGGGTCTCAGACTATACATTGGCATATATTTCTGGGTGTTTAGATATGCCCAGTATTATGCCTATTAGCATCAACGACCCAATTTGCAAATTCCACCCTACTGCTTTGCTATATCAACTTATCAACTTATCTCATATTGATGAAACTTGTTACCCACAGCCTTTAGTTCATAGAGCCTACAAGCGAGCCCTATATTATAATCGCACTTGGTTATTGAGTCCCCGTCCATTGCGAAATGAGAATGACACGGAATTTGTGCATTTCATCACTAAATACTCCCCCATTAGCATGGAGATTCAAAAGAGTATAAAAAAGCATAGTATGGTATTGCGGACATTGCCGAGTATGCAGCGTCATAATATCCGGTGTGTCTGGCAGTGTAGTAAAAATCTGAAAGAGTATTTAAGTCCAACAGTGTTGCGACCGCGGCAAATGGCAGAAAAAAAAGGGGGGCATAGAACCTGCGGCCAGTGTAGCATTTGTCACATCTCGAGTGAAATAGATCAATTCACATATAAGGGGGCCATTTATCGATTAATGAGCAATACCACTTGCGAATCAACGAATGTTGTCTATGCTGTTCAATGCCCATGTGGTTTATTGTACATAGGCAAGACAATTCGGACGTTCAGGGTCCGTATGAAAGAGCATGAGAGTAGGCTGCGATGTAAAAGATTGGAAGCACCTATGGTATCTCATTGTGATGCTCAGGGACATAAATTCCAGGACCTTAAATGCTGGTGTATAGAACAGGTATTCACGGGAATGCAAGGCAGGACACGAGAACAGACCCTATTATTGCGGGAACAACGATGGATCTATCGGTTGGGGTCAGTCCAACCGATGGGCCTCAATGTAGCAGTAGAATGGGGAGTGTGCTTATAGGTTAATAACATGAGTGATTATCTGGGCGAACATTATAAGAGTTTGGCATTGTTTTGAGTAGGTAGGAGGAGCTTTTAGAGAGATCTTTAAATACGAGCATATTCCTCCTAATCCGCATGCGCGGCGTTATGAAACCGTTAGAATGTTGGCTCTGATATGAGCACCGGTTAATTAGAGACGTGGGCAGCATCTACCTGTTAGGAACTATGTTTGACATTCCATGTAAGTAGGTTGTTTTTATAAATTGAAAGAGGCAGATAAAATTGAGTTTTTAAACACAGGAGGGATTTTAGTAATGCATGTTGCTTTGTATATTACAGTTTGATCTACGATCACCTGAAGAACCATAACAGTGAAACGCAGGGGCGCTTTGATAACAGCGTTGGGACTTTATGCTAAAGTGGATTGAACAAACAATTTCAGAAAAAGTTTAAAAACAAGTTTCATCAATATGAGATAAGTTGATAAGTTGATATAGCAAAGCAGTAGGGTGGAATTTGCAAATTGGGTCGTTGATGCTAATAGGCATAATACTGGGCATATCTAAACACCCAGAAATATATGCCAATGTATAGTCTGAGACCCGAAAAAAGCAAATATCTCTTTTTGTAGAAATTTCACCTGTGATAAAGAATATATTGGAAGAGCGTAGGATTATAGTGAAGCACCATGGAATGATACAGAGGCATTATAATATCCTTTGTTTTATTCTCCATTCCTTTCCTTATGATATCTAGCATTCTATTTGCTTTTATGGCTGCCGCTGCACATTGGGCAGAGGGTTTCAAATATTATCCATGATGACGCCTAAATCTTTTTCCTGGGTGGTGGTTCCTAATATGGAACTCTGCATCGTTGAACCATTGACCATTCTTCAAGCTTAACTAGATCCCTTCTCATGTTATCTACTCCTTCCTGGGTGTCTACTCTATTGCAGATTTTAGTATCATCCACAAAGAGGCAAATCTTATCCAACAGCCGTTCCACAATACCACCAACAAAAATGTTAAAAAGAATCAGGCCAAGGACAGATCCCTGTGACACACTACTGGTAACCTTCTTCTCCTCAGAGTGAGCTCCATTTATTTGTACCCTTCATCACCTCCCACTCAACCAATTTCTAACCGTCAGTCACTTTAGGTTCCATCCCTAGGGTGCTCAATTTATTTCTAAGTTGCCTGTGTGGAATGGTGTCAAAGGCTTTATTTATTTAACTAGGCTTATATACTGCTTTTCTACCAGTCAAAGTAGTGTACATTCAGGTATTTTATATATATTTTTCCCTTGTCCCCAAAGGGCTCACAATCTATGTTTTTGTACCTGAGACAACAGAGGGTTAAGTGGCTTGCCATGGCCACAAGGAACACCCGTGGGACTAGAAAACCCAGTTCTTCTGGCTCAAGGTTGCTGTCCTCTAGCAGGATTCAAATCCCTGACCCTGCAGCCTGAGGTAACTTGTCCCAAAAACTAGACCACTCCTCCCTGTACTGAATCTAAGTACACCACATCTAGGGCTCTCCCTTAGTCCAGCTCTCTAGTCAACCAATCAAAGAAATCAATCAGATTTGGCTGAAAAGACCTGCCTCTAGTAAACCTACGTTGCCTCCGATCCTGCAGTTCACTGGACTTCAGAAACCTCACTATCCTCTGTTTTAGCAGCATGTCGGTGAATTTACTCACCACAGAGGTCAGGCTAACCAGCCTGTAGTTCTCAACCTCATCCTTACTTCCGCTTTTATGTAAAAGAACCACATGTGCCTTTCTCCAGTTCTTTGGGACCACTCCCGACTCTAAAGAAGCATTGAAAAGAGGTCAGACAGTGGAGCTGCTAGAACTTCCCCAAATATGTAAATGCTGGTAGTCTAAAAATAAGATACGAGAGTTAGAATATATAGCACTAAATTAGAGGTTAGATATTGGGGAGGAGTGGCCTAGTGGTTGGGACAAGGTACCCCAGGCCAGAGGCTGAGGGTTCAATTCCTGCTTAGGAAAATATACTCAGGCTGGAGGGACTGGGGTTTCTAGTCCCACAGGCACTCCTTGTGGCTTGGGCAAGCAATTTAATCCTCTGTTGCCTCAGGTACACATCTTGATTGTGAGCTGTTTGGGGACAAGGGAATGTATCCAGTACCTGCTTACAGTGTGTGTAAAACTGCTCTGATGCCCTTCATCCTGGGCAGTATATTAAGAAATTGCATAAACATAAACATTGGTATCTCAAGGATCTGGTGGAAGGAGGACAACCAATGGGACACTGTGATACCTGGGTATAAACTATAATTGCAATGACAGAGTACATCAAATTGGTGGAGGGTTTGTGCTGTAAGTTAGAGAGGGCATTGAGTCACACAGGATTAAAGTTTTGCAGGAAGAATCTCTATGGATAGAAATTTCATGTAAAAAGGGGAAAGCGATAGCAGTGGGGGTGTACTACCGATTGCCTGGTCAGAATTAACAGATGGATGATGAAAGTATTCCTTCTGCAAATCTGGAAAGAAGTAAAAAAATTGTGGATGCCTTCCAAGATGCGTTACTTAGACAAATGGTGATGGAACCGACCAGGGAAAGCTCCATGCTGGATTTAATGCTCACCAAATGAGATACCGTGTCGAATGTCCGGGTGGGTGCCCCGGTGAGCAGCAGCGATCATCACACAGAGTGGTTTGAAATAAAAACCAAGGTGGAGGACAGAAAGCTCAAAGTCCTAGACTTCAAAAACAGCAACTTTAGTAAAATGGCCAATGGAATTCTGTGAAAGCTGTGTTTTTTGCCTTTATTAGTTCAGTCACTTCTTTGCAGAACCAAATAGGTTTCCTTTTCCTCTTGTTTTTATTTACTTTTCTTACATTTGTATCTGTTGCCCCTTTAATTGCCTCTTTCAGTTTAGCCCATTGCAATTCCACTTTCTTTATCCCCTCCCAGCCTGACAACTCCTCCTCCTACCAATGTTTATGTTTATGCAATTTCTTGAAGAAGGAGTTGGCAGGGTGGGAGGGGATAAAGGAAGTGGAATTGCAATACAACAATCAAAGTTTGAAATACTGTATAAGAAATTAAAGCACAGATCAAAGTACAGAGAATGTCAACCCCATTGCTTGAAGATGGTCTCAAACATTTGATCACTCAGCCTTACTTTTCTGCAGGGAATAATAAAGCTTTTACCCCCTTCCTAAAGCTGAGGGTGTCCTCTCGTAAATATGTTGGTAAAGCAATTCTATTGCTTAGGGCTAATCACACTGAAGGCTTTAGATCTCCACATTGCCTTACGCATAAACTTCAGGGATTTCTAAGATATTGCTTTGGGAGGAATGTAGTTGTCTTTTAGGAATATAGCTCTATAGACTATTTTTTAAATACAGGAATTTTCCATTTCTCATGACCTTGAATTTAATACTAATAATTTACTCTAAAACGTACTCAATGTAACTTACTAAACAATGGTTGAGCGCTTTTATTTTCTCTTTCTTTCCAATAAAAACCTAGCTTTTGCATTTTGTGTGATCTGTAGCTTTTTAGCCATGTTCCTTTTTATCTCACATATACAGTTGTGGTAAACATTATTGGCATCCTTACAGTCAACCCCTTAATATCCAATATCTCCTAAAAAAAATTGATCAGTGAAATGGCTTTGGACTATACTGTATAGGCATATTTATTTGACACGTAAAAGAATCAAATAAAACAAGACCAATTAAAAAAAGAAATAATAGGAAGTAGTATAAAAACTGGGCCATTGCCAGGACATGATTACTGACAACAAATCACAGAAACAAAAATGCCATTGATGGAATGAAGCAAGATTACAGATCAAAAAATGAAAACATCGTTCCACTATGACATCATAAAGGGTAACTGGATGTGGAATCCCATAATGTCCATCTGATCATTCTACTTATGCAAGGGAGAAAAGGATCTCAGTAACTCAAAAACATCAAAATGGCTTACCAAAGTTGCTGCCTACAGTACCTAGACAACGCAGAACTTATCAAGCCTTAGGTGCACATACTTCACCATCATGGATCCTGAAAAACTCCCCATATGTCAAATCTTAAATCATTGTAATAGATTTTAATAATCAATTTTTAAATATTTTTGAACTATTTTCTCATTGCTACTTCACAGCAAACATTCACTTTCTCAGAGAATGCAAAGAGGTCCTTTCCAAATGAAATGCATCATATGCTACTTTTATCAATGCTACACCACACTTATCTGCATTCATCTAAAGAACTTAGCTGCATCGGCAACAATGTCCCAACGCCACTGCAAGATACCATCAGGAGAATTTTGCCTTCAGCTTCTTTATGGGAAAACTTGCCAACAGAATCAATTTCTCAACAAAAAAGGCAAATATTGTGGGAAAAAGAAGGATTGAGATTAAAATCCAACACATTCAACCATCTTGTTAGGCATGCAAGGGAAAAACCAATTCAAAGAATCCAACCAAACACCCGAATTAGCACATACATACTCTGTGTGTTAAATGAGACATATCACTGACCACATTCCAACCAAGTACTCACCAAACCATCAAAGCCTCGACCAGAGGCATAGCTGCTCTGACTGCTCAAAATACTTCCAACAGCAATGCACATACCCACATTTAAGAACCCTCCAGCACTGCCAACCCCGCCCATAACTAGAAAACCTCACAAATGAGGGGCAGGGATCACAGCCAATCACAGCCATGCAATCACTTGCCCAGATGACATCACATCCAATACATAACATAGATATCCTTCATGACTTGAATCAACCAAGAAATGATGGCTTTAATGTTAAAAATGGCCGCATTCACTCCTTGTTCCATTTTCACAATGGTGAAGACAAGAGAGCTGCCTGAGACCATCAGAAAAGCCAATAGCACCAACATCAAAAGGGAACAAGGCCATCTCCAAAGACCTTGGGATTCCTGTGTCTACATTTCACAATGTTGTTAAGTAGCTTTCTGCCCTTGGAACTATCAAGAACCTCCCAGGATGTGGTGGGAAGGGGAAAATTAATCCAAGACGTCTTTGAAGGTTTGTGCAAACTGTTGGAAAAACACCACATACAACATCCATACATGTTCAACATCCAAAGAGCTTAAGGCTGACCTGGAGCAATCTGGAGTGGTGGTTTCAACCTGCACCATACCCCATGCCTTAAACAAAGAAGTACTTCATGGGCAAAGGCAAAGGAGGACTTGATTGCTCAAAGACAGACATAAAAAAGTATACCTGATCTTTGCACAAACCCATCTTGAGAAACCACAATCCTTCTGGAAAAATGTTCTGTGGACAGATGAAACCAAACTGAGCTCTTTGGAAATGCAGACCAGTGATACATTTACAGTCGAAGAAATGAAGCGTATAAGAGAAAAAAACACCATTCCTACAATTAAATATGGTGGCGGTTCCATAATGTGGTGGGACTGTTCGGTGCATCAGGAACTGGAGACCTGGAACGTATTAAAGGAATCATGAGTCAGAGGACTACCAAGGTATTTTGGAGTGAATTGTGCTACCTAGTGTCAGAAAGCTAGGTCTGGGTCAAAGGTCATGGATCCTCCAGCAGGACAATGACCCAAAACATACATCCAAAAGTACAAAATAATGGTTAAAAAGGAACAATGGGACTGCTTTAAACTGGCCAGCAATAAGTCCTGATCTCAGTCCAATTGAGAACCTTGGAAAGAGCTAAAATATGCCATTGGTAAAAGGAATTCTGGAAACATTCATGAGCTAGAACAAATCACAGCTGAAGAGTGGGAGAAACTACCAGCAGATAGATGTACAAAACTTATAGATGGCTAAAAGAAACAACTGGAGGCTATCACCACTGCCAAGGGTTGTGTAACCAAGTATTAGTGAAGGGTGCCATTAGTCCTGTCCAGGTCATTTTTTGTGTTCTTCTCAGAAGTTACTGTGTCTAAGTTGGATAGACATCTTTTTTGTTGTTGTATACCTTTGAACATACTATTAAAATACTATGATTTCCAATTATTTCTCAAGATATTGTACGCAACATACATAAAATGCAAGGGATGTCAACAGGGGCGGCTCAAGGGGGGGTGCAGGGCCATATGCAGAGACTCAGTGTGGGGCCTAATTTGCATAAGGGGCCTCATTTGCATAAATATTTGCATGATGCTAACATGCACTGACTTTTAGTAAATATGCCTCTTTTAATGAGTGTATGGATAAAGAAAGACTACCAGATTTCTACATTACTATACTCAGTGCCATCCACCAGGCACATTAGAAAGTATTATAAATACTGCCTATTTAGAACCCAGAGCAAATCCACCATATCATAACAGTACTACCAGGACTCACAAAGCACCAAACCCTACCTATCAAAAGGCAACATTGCAAATATTAAACCAATATATCTCAGAGAATACCAATACATCTCCTACTGGGGAAAGAGAACAAGTGGCACTGTCAAATAGAAACTGCATGAACAGAATACCTCAGCTCGGTTACACATGCAGAACATAGACCATCACCAAACAAAGAACAAGAGATCACAATTTAGAAATAGGAAGACAATAATTAAACTGGGAACCCCAAAAGCCAAACTTGGAATGTACAACAACACTGTAGAAATAAAACTACAAATTAATTTCCTATTGTACTAAACAAAATGCAGACGTTAAAGACACACATTTCCCAGAGCTGACATATACCAGTTAATAAATTAAAAATAAAAGTTTTTTTCTACCTTTTGTTGTTTGTGCATTTTATTTTTCAGTTGCAATTGCTTCAGTCACTTTCTTCTGGTTTCTTCTTGTCTTCTGCTAACTCTCCATTGTCTGCTGTCCATTTGTCCTTTCTTCTCCCTTCTAGTTTTTTTACATTCTCTATCTACATCTGCTTTAACATACTGATCTTTCTCTTTTTGCTCTTTCCTCCATCTCTTTCTTTATTCCTTTTTCATCCACTCATATTTTATCCCTCCATCCTCAATCCCCAATCCCCACTTACTCTCCCAATACCGGGCCAATTGTAGATTTTTCTTCCCTCCCATACAAAATATTTTTCCCCTCTCCATCTCACTCTCCCAGCCCCATCCCATTCTAATCTTCCCTCAACATCAGCTCCATTCTAGTTCCAGCCCCACCCAGCATCCTCTTCCTTATAGTCCCCGCATCAGCCCATTTCCAATCCTAGCCCCTCCATCAGTACATTTCCAATCCAAGACTCCCCATCAGCCCAATTTCCAATCCAAGGCCCCTGCCATCAGCCAATTTCCAGTCCTATCCTAGCCTCCCATCAGCCCATTTCCAATCCTAGCCCCCCAACATCCCCTTTCCAGTCCCATCATAGCCCCCCCATCAGCCCATTTCCAATCCTAGCCCATCAGTCCATTTTTAATACTTGCCCCATCAACCTATTTCCAGTCCTATCCTAGCCCCTCCATCAGCCCATTTCCAGTCCTAGCTCTCCCATTTGCCCTTTCCAGTCCTATCCTAGCCCCTCCATCAGTCCATTTCCAAACCAAGCCCCCCCCCATCAGTCCATTTCCAATCCAAGCCCCCCATCAGCCCTTTCCAATCCTAGCCTCCCATCAGCCCATTTCCAGTCCTATCCTAGCCCCTCCATGAGCTCATTTCCAGTCCTAACTCCCCCATCCATTTCCAGTCCGATCCTAGCCCCCCTATCAGCCCATTTCCAGTCCTAGCTCACCTCCATTCAGCCCATTTCCAGTCTCAGCTCCCCCCACAGTCCATTTCCAGTCCAAGCCCCCCTCCCCATCAGCTATTTCCAGTCCAAGACCTCCCCCAACTCAATGTCAAAGGGCACTTCCTGTTTCCCGACACTCAGGGTTCTTGGCCATTTTACCGAAGTCAGTGTTTTTGAAGTCTAGGACTCTGAACTTGCTGTGATTGGATTCTACCCTGGCTTCTACCTCAGACCACACCATGTGATGATCACTGCTGCTCACATGGGCACCCACCTGGATATTCGACACGCTATCTCCATTGGTGAGCATTAAATCCAGCACCGAGCTCTCCCTGGTTGGTTCCATCACCATTTGTTTAAGCAATGCATCTTAGAAAGCAATCACAATTTTTTTACTTCTTTCCAGATTTGCAGAAGGAACACTCTAATCCACATCGGGTAGATTAAAGTCACCCAATATGATCACTTCCCCTTCATGGCTATCTTTGCAATATCAACAATCAATTCACTATCCATGTCTTTGGTTCGAGTTGGAGGCCTGTAGACCACACCAGTATTGATGACAGTGCCATATCCTCTTTCCTACACAATCCATAGCACTTCTTCTTTTCCCCACGTCCCCTGCATTTCAGCAGCTTTAATAATGCTTTTGACATATAGAGCTACTCCTCCTCCTCCTTTTCTACCCTCTCTATCTCTTCTCAATAGATTTTAGCCAGCTATGGTTATATCCCATTCATGCGACTCATTAAACCATTTTTCTGTAATGGCCATAATGTCCAAGTCCATTTCCATCATTAGGGCTTCCAGATCAGGAACTTTGTTGGCTAGGCTTCGTGCATTTGTGCTCATTGCTTTCCAGCATTTGTTGACTGGCTTGCCTGAGTTTTACATGGATTTTGTTCTATACGCCCCTTCCAACTTGCCATTGATGTGTGGTTCAAAAGTATGGCTGTTTCCAAAGTTGTCAAACCAATTGCCATTTCTAAAACATAGAACTAGTTAGACTGGTGATCTGCTGGAAACCAATCCTTAAGGATCGAAATTCTGTAACCCAGGGGATTGGGCATCATAAAGCACTGGTGCTATACTTAACATATTGGTATCAATTCCTCCCATTCCTAAACAAATAATCTTGGTTATATTCAATACCAGTCTACTATGATCTAACCATAGTGGAGGTTGGCTAAACTACGGGATTAATTCCCCTGACTACTTCTGGAAGGAAGACACCAAATGTTGGCTTCCTAGGCCATTTAAACTTCCCATCAAATTATGGGGGCAACTCCTCCTGCGCTGTGATTGACAGAGGAAGGTAAACCTCATTGCATCACACTAGACTAATTAACCTCAGAGCAGGGACTTGAGAATGCTCCTCCTTAGTAATATAGAGGGCACATTGTGGAGGCTGCTGCTATATTAAGAAATGTTCCAGTGTCCAGATCACATAGGACGCCAGAAACATCCCTCTACTCTGTACTCCCACATGGCAATCACATCCCAAGTCTGGAAGGAACATAGAAAATCTTATTGATGGGGGCTAAGAAACCACTAGGAACTTTAATCTTTGATAGTCTTGAAGGACTACCAGAAGGGACTGCTACAACTGGAAAAAAATCTGCACTTTTAAGTGTGGCGCCCTGGGTCTGGGACCAGCATGGCTGGAGTCCTCTTGAAAGTGGGCTTCATCAGTCCTTGTCCATTTGCCGCCTGGTGCCTCCACCTGGGGAAGAAAGGTGTTAGTGGGCAGGATTTCCCTCCTCTCATCCCAGGAAACATCTCCAAAAACCACTGCTGTGAAAAAAGCTGGCTTAGATAGTATTTACAATTTATTTTCAAAATATAGACATCAAATACCTGTGATAACATAATGCAGTATGTACAACCCATATTATGATAAGTGGTTCAAGCAGATAATAACAATACAGGATAAGAGATAAGGCAGTTCAAACAACCAACTATAACCTTATATGTAGTGACTTAAGTAAACCTTCGAAGATTGGATTTAACCTTAATAAGCTGTCTCCTAAGTACCCTCCCTTTCCCTTTGCCCACCAGCCCCAAGTCTCACCCACTGCTGGAGCTCTGGACCGGTGGTTGCTTGTGAATAGAGACTTTTTGAAGTTCTGTTCAATTGCTGAAGCTGTAGCCTTGGCTCCTCCTCCTCCAATCCAGAGAGGGTTTTATACTCCTGCCCAATCAATAACAACTGTTGCAGCTCTCTCTTGAGCTGATCTGCCGCTGGACTCCCCTGGGTCTTGTGGCTCCTAGCCTGGAATGGACTCTCTGCTGCTGCAGCTCCCCCTGGAGCTGATCCACTGCTGTGGCTCCCCAATGAGCTGATCTGCCACTGGACCCTTCCTGGGCCTTGTGACTCCTGTACTCTCTGCTGCTTCAGCTCTCCCTTGAGCTAATCTACCGCTATACCTCCCTGGGTCTTGCATCTCTCCATGGAGCTGATTCTGCTGCCACAGCTCATTCTGAAGCTGATTCTCCACTGCATCTCCCTCTGGAGCTGACCTGCTGCTGGACTCCCAAGCCTGGATTAGGCTTTCCAGAGTCTCTCTGCTGCTATCTCCATTCCCTAGGTTGGGAAGAGACTATCCATTCCGATTTTCACTTCTACCCTCAACTGGGTCTGTAGGAGAATCTGCTGGTATCTTCAGTCCGAGCCTGCCTAGGTTTCCAGGAGACTTTCTAGCACCATCTTCAGGAGCAGGGGGAGAGCTCTCTCCTCCCCTCTCAGATGAAGATTAAGCTGGGGGGGGGGGGGGGTAACTGTTCTTCAACTCTTTTCTGCACAGGGCTGCGGGCGCCATTACCAGTGCTAAGTGATACTGTTTCTCTTAGAGTGAGCAATTTCTACGTGCCCCAGTATTTACTTCTCCACCCTCTGTCTAGTCTGTGCGCTTTATTTCCCTACACTATTCCCTATAGATTGAAAGTTAAATCTTACTACTAAATATAAATGTGAGCAAATATTACCTTTACTTCTCAGCACAGGCTGTGATTTGCATATCCCCCTAAATGTTTACTTTCCAACTCTGCTAGCACAGCAAGCTATTCCCTTAGTGTTGTCCCTCATCTGACCTCCCCAGCAGCCACCTCTTCAGCAGCATACAGTGACCATTTACCTTTGGGGGGGGGCTTCATAAGTATTTATCTTCTGGAATATACTCTAAATCTTGTGGAAAAAGAGAATTCTTTGGGTTAAAGCTGATAAATCTGTGTATTTTAGAATTCAGTGTTTTTGCTGAGTCAATCAGGTCTTAGTACCACCAGAGAGCTTTTTATTTAAATCAAATCAGAGTATAGCTTAGCATACAAGTAGAATAAATAGTCTCTGAGTAGAAATAAATTTGTTTCTAGTGACCTTTACAAAGAGGCCTTCCAGTTAGGATGCAAAAGATCTGTGATGTTGTATTAAATAGGTGTTAATGCCATGTGACAGATCAAAGGGGCAATTTGAAAGGCCCCCTCTAGCAAACCAAGAGCTGTGTCATTCATCCAGGAAATTGATAAGACGTTACCTTAGAAGCACAGGTCAGGACACTGTGTAGCAAGCCAGCTTTTTTATTGTGTCCTTTCTGCTCTCACCCACCCTGACTCCCACCCACCCCAGGGATAATCTTTGCTTTATAGGCACTTAAACCTATTAAAGGGAAGGAGGTGCCATATACACTTTCAGGTGCAGCTGGTTATCCTCATCAGGAATAGATTAAGGACCTGAGATGAATTAATCTTGAGGTGATCAAAGTCCATTAAACATGTAGAGGCCAATTCCGAATGGGGCACATTCGGGCCGACTGGACATCCAAAATCTGGATGGCCTGTATCTGAACCCAATTCTGCACCCATGGGAGTAATTTCCATGGGAGCAGAATCAGGTGCAGAGGGCTTGTACAGCCCAGCCATGCCCCAATTCTGAGGGCCTAGATGTTCAGGGAACACTCCATGCAATCCACACATGGCCCCTGCATGGAGCCCGGTGCTAATGAAAGTTGTTGTTGTTAAGTGCCGTCGAGTCGGAGTCGACTCATGGCGACCCTCTGGATAGCTATCCTAAATTGTGTTCGGTCTTCAGTCAGGCGGCTCATTGTTGACAGACTGGTACCCGTAGCTGCTGTTATTGTAGCGATCCATCTCATTGCTGGCCTTCCTCTTTTGCGTTGACCTTCTATCTTGCCAAGCATGATGTCTTTCTCTAATGATCTCTCTCTTCGCATGATGTGTCCGAAGTATGAAAGTCGAAGTCTTGTCATCTGAGCTTCTAAAGAAAGCTTAGGTTTGATCTCCTCTAGTACCGACTGGTTTGTTCTTCGGGCAGTCCATGGTATACACAGTATTCGCCGCCAGCACCATAATTCAAAGGCATCAATTTTCTTCCTGTCTGTCTTTTTCACTGTCCAGCTTTCACATCCATATGATGTTATTGAAAATACCATGGCTTGAACAAGTCGAATCTTTGTATGGAGAGAGACATCTCTGCTCTTGAGAATCTTATCTAGGTCTTTCATAGCCATTCTGCCAAGAGCAATGCGTCGTCTGATTTCTTGACTGCTTGTTGCTTCTTTATTGATAGTTGATCCAAGTAGGTTAAAGTTGTTCACGATTTCAATTTCTTCTCCTTCAACGATGAACCTGTTGATTATGCCAGTTGTCATGATCTTTGTCTTCTTTACATTAAGGTGCAGGCCCATTTTGAGACTATGTTCTTTGATTGTGAGAAGCAAATGTTTCAGATCATCTTCACTTTCAGCCAGTAATGTGGTATCATCAGCATAGCGAAGGTTGTTGATGAGTCTTCCACCAATCTTCACACCTCTGTGGTCTTCATACAGTCCTGCTTCTCTGATGATTTGTTCTGCATATAAATTAAACAGGTAGGGGGAAAGTATGCAGCCTTGTCTTACACCTTTGCTTATTTTAAACCATTCTGTTTCTCCTTGTTCCGTTCGAACTGTTGCTTCTTGATCAATGTACAGATTGCGCAAGAGAACGATCAGGTGTTCTGGTATACCCATGCTTCTTAACGTGGCCCAGAGTTTCTCATGGTTTACACAGTCAAAAGCCTTGCTATAGTCGATAAAGCACAAATAGATATCCTTTTGGTATTCTTTAGTCTTTTCAAGGATCCATCTCACATCCGCAATGATGTCTCTCGTTCCTCGTCCTTTCCTGAACCCTGCTTGCACTTCAGGTAGTTCTTGTTCTAGGTATGGCTGTAGTCTCTTTTGAATAATCTTCAGTAGAATCTTGCTGGCATGTGGGATCAGAGCGATTGTGCGATAATTTCCACAGTCAGTTGGATCACCTTTCTTTAGTATTGGTATAAACACAGATCTTTTCCAGTCAGTTGGCCATGATGTTGTCTTCCATATTTCTTGGCAGAGCCTTGTAAGTACGGTAACAGCTGCATCAGATTGCTGCAATACTTCTATGGGAATGCCATCAATGCCTGGTGCTTTGTTCTTTGATAAGGCTTTCAATGCTGCTTCAACTTCTTCTTTCATCACCAATGGTTCCTGATCATAAGGTATAGGTTGAAACGGCTGTTGGTCCACTTGATCTTTATCATATAAAAACTCTGTATATTCCTTCCACCTTTTCTTGATCTTCTCAGCATCATTCAACATAGAACCTTGAGCATCTTGTAACATTCCAATTCGAGGCTGGAACTTTTTCTTTAGCTCTCGCAGCTTTAGGAAAGCCGATCTTGTTCTTCCTCTAATAGTTTCTGCTTCTATTTCCTTGCAAGTGTCATTGTAGTACTTTTCCTTGTCCTGTCTTGCTGCACGTTGGAAATCTCTGTTGAGTTCTGAGATTGTCTTTCTTTCTCCTTTGGCTTTAGCTTCTCTGCGTTTCTGGGCAATTTTCAGAGTTTCTTCCGTCATCCATTTTGGCCGTTTTTGCTTTTTCACCTTTTGTAGAGACTTCTCGCTTTCTTCCAGCACAACCTTCTTGACGTCATTCCATAACTCTTCCGGAGCTCTGTCATTTGTATCTAAAGCAGCAAATCTATTTTGCAGGCAGTCTTTAAATTCCAGTGGTATATTCTCAAGGTCATATTTTGCTGCATTCGTGAGTGGTTTGCTCTTTTTCAACTTTAGCTTGAGTTTGCATACTAGTAGTTGATGATCTGTACCACAGTCAGCTCCAGGTTTTGTCTTTGTTGATGTTACAGAGCTTTTCCATCGTTGACTTCCACAGATGTAGTCAATTTGATTTTTATACAATCCATTGGGTGAAGTCCATGTGTACAGTCGCCGCTTGTGTTGCTGGAAGAAGGTGTTTGAGATGAATAGATCATTGGTCTTGCAGAATTCTATCAATCTTTCTCCAGCTTCATTTCTGTTGCCAAGTCCATATTTTCCAACTACTTTGCCTTCTTCTTTGTTGCCAACTTTTGCGTTCCAGTCACCCATGACTGTCAGGATATCCTGTTTGCATGTTCTGTCAATTTCAGCTTGTACTTGTTCATAGAACTCTTCAATTTCATTCTCTTCTGCAGCTGTTGTTGGGGCATATACTTGAATTATAGTTGTGTTGATAGGCATTCCTCGTAGACGAATAGAGATTAAGCGTTCGCTGACTGCATTGTATTTCATTACAGTTCTTGCAAGTTTCTTCTTTATTATAAATGCAACACCATTTCTTCTTTGTCTTTCATTTCCAGCATAGTAGACCATGTGATCATCTGATGCAAAGTGCCCGATGCCAGTCCATTTCAGTTCGCTGACACCCAACAGATCAAGTTGTACACGTTCCATTTCATTCTTGACCACCTCCAACTTCCCTTGGTTCATGCTTCGTACGTTCCATGTTCCAATGTGTAAGACATCTTTACAGCTTCTGACTCTCATTTCATGCGCAGCTACATCAGCAGTCAGACTTCCCGAGGGCTTTGATCCAACCACATCATAAATGCTGGCTTTACTCTGAAAAGTCTTCAGCTCTTCCCCAGTAGCTAGTTGAGTGCCTTCTGACCTGGGAGTCTCATCTTCCAGCACCATAGCACAATTTGTTTTGTTGTAACTATCCATTGGGTTTTCATGGCAAGATACAGAAGTAGATTGCCGGGCCTTCCTTCCGCGCAGTTTAAGTTTGGTGTTGTTGCCGTTGTCACAGAAATGTGATCCTCCGCCGTCAACACTATCCCATTCTGCTGCTGCCCAGATGGGTGGTTTGTCTTCGTCTGGCACCTCAGCTGAGACCTGTCCATCTTGGGAGACCCTGCCAGTAGTTAAACTACCGATAGTTTAGCTCTCAGCATCACTGATGCACGGAAGCCCTCACAGCACGACAAGCTGCAAACCAAGTTACAGCCCAGTAATAATAATGGGTGATTTAAATTATCCCAGTATTGACTGAGTCAGTGTCATGGCAGGACATGCTAGGGAGATAAAATTTCTAGATGAAATAAATGACTACTTCTTGGAGCAGCTGGTTCATGAAATGACAAGAGGGGAAGCCATTTTTGGACCTAATCCTTAGTGAAACACAAGATCAGGTGCAAGAGATAGGGGTGTTGGACCACTTGGTAATAGTGATCATAGCACGATCGCATTGGTTTCATAAATGGAAGAGGGAGGGTAAGGAAATCCACAGTACTACCTTTTAAGTTTCAAAAGGGAGACTATAATAACTGTTCAGAGGAAGGCAACAAAAATGATTTGGAGCCTGTGTCAGAAGTCTTATGAGAAGAGACTTGAAGACCTAAATATGTACACTCTGGAGAGAGGAGGGATAGGGGAGATATGATTCAGACCTTTAAATACTTAAAGAGAAATAGCGAACAAACCAACCTCTTCCAAAGACAGGAAAGCTGTAAAACTAGAGGGCATAACATGAAGCTGCAAGGGGGTAAATCGAAAGGCAATGTCAGGAAATACTTTTTCACTGAAAGGGTGGTGGATACTTGGAATACCCTCCCAATGGAAGCGGTGGGGACAAATACAGTGGCAGAATTCAAAATGGCATGGCACAGACACAGTGGATCCCTTTACAGCAACAGGATAAAATGTAAATAAACAACTAATGGGCAGACTAGATGGACCATACTGGTCCTTATCTGCTGTCATTTGCTATGTTACTATGATAAAATGAGGAAAATAGTTAAGAAAAAACTGAAAGGAGCAGCGGCAAAGGTTAAAGACTTACATCAAGCATGGGCATTGTTTAAAAATATCAACACTTATCAAAACAGCCGTGTAAGAGATAAAACAAAGTCAAACAAAAAAAGCTCTTAAACAATAACTATCTACAACAGCAATTACTACACCAATAATTCATCCACATATAATCTTCCAGGCAAAATGACCTCAGATCAGCTCATGCCCTACATTTAGTGAAAATTCACTATAGGGAGCAGCAGACACTTGCATCACCGGTCAAAGAGCCTCAACCACTACCATTACCCACTCCAAACATAAAATGTTTCATGTAAAACAAACAATGTTTTGTTGACTGTTGTTTAATTGTGAACCGCAGCTGATCTCTGGAAACTGCGGTATATAAGTGCTTGTTAAATAAATAAAATAAATAAAAATAAATAAAACACCACAACATTACCATTGGAAAAAATCAATTAAACTCATCTCAACGCAAACATACCTCAAATTACACATTTCAACACAGACATACCTTAATCACTAAGAAACACATACAAACAAGCATCCTTCCAGCATCGCAGAACCACACAGAGTCCTGTCTGACCGGCAGGTTATCTCCTAAAAAAGAGAGATACAGAAAATAAAGTAACCAATAAGATTAACAGCACAATATAGTACTCCTTTTACTTATCTTCAAACCAAGTCTTGTAACCAGCCAGTCTCTGGACGCTCCTCAAAGGTTCGAATTATAAACAGGATCCAAAGACCTCAAAATGATACGGCGGGGAACAACTTTAACCACAGGAAATTCCACTTAACAAACTTCAATCGGCTTCACAGCCCGACAAAAGCTTTTGTTTCGCCAAAGAACAGCTTCTTCAGGGGTACTGCAACATCAAAGTTTTTCTCCCATAACAGCAAAGTCCCTCTCTCGCAACGCACATCAACCCCGCCATCTAAAAAAGTCGGCGTGTGACACACTATTTAACACGAACCAACAACCAATCACAAACCTCATTCAAACATGACGTCACAATATTCACAACGTTAAAACATTAAAAACAAACAAAGCGAACGAATGGAAACTGCACAGTGTCGCTCTCAAAAAAATAAAGTCCATTCAATCTTATCGTTAAGGCCATTCATATGCAAAGTGTTCAATTTAAAAATCCAACGCTGCTCCTTTTGCAGCAGAACTTTATTACGATCACCCCCTCTAATATGTGGAGGAACGTGCTCCAAAATAGTACAACGAAGGTCTTCAAATTGATGGGCAAAATCCATACAATGTTGTACCAAAGGTGTATCCGTGCGTTCTTTATGCAGGCTATATTTATGTTCGGCCAAGCGAGTTCGCAAAGGCCGTGTGGTCTTGCCGATATACAATTTCGAACACACACACCACAGTCCATATACTACAAAGGAAGTATTATAGGTTGTAGCTACAGTCAAATGTCGTACTTTCTTCTGATATTGCTCACAAATTGAAGCACTCATTAAACGGGTAAAGATAAACGGTTAGCATGAATGGACCGAAGTTGGCGATAGGGCATACGGAGGAAATAAGGCCAGCAAGATACAAAGGATTACCAGTATGAATAGTGCGGTGGATCAGGATAAGGAACTTATACTGAAAACGAAAACGGAGGGGCAACCAGTGCAGGCGAGATAGCGGAGAGACTGAATCAATTCTTTGCTTCGGTCTTTACTGAGGAAGATGTAGGGATGTTACCCATGACTGAAGTGGTATTTAAAGGTGCGGAAGAATTGAAGGAAATATCGATACATCGGGAAGATGTCTTACAACTATTAGATAAACTGAAGAGTAGCAAATCACCTGGGCCGGATGGTATACATCCAAGGGTGTTGAAAGAACTGAAATATGAGATTGCAGACCTGCTATCAGTAATCTGTGAACTATCATTAAAAACATCTCTAATACCTGAAGATTGGAGGATCGCCAATGTAACACCAATTTTTAAAAAGGGTTCCAGGGGTGATCCAGGAAACTACAGACTGGTGAGCCTGACGTCAGTACTGGGAAAAATGGTAGAAACCATCATAAAGAATAAAATTACTCAGCATGTAGATAGTCACAACCTAATGGGAGACAGCCAACATGGCTTTAGACAAGGAAGATCTTGTCTTACTAATCTGTTATGGTTTTTTGAAGGAGTGAATAAACAGGTGGACAAAGGTGAGTCAGTTGATATTGTGTATCTGGACTTTCAAAAAGCCTTTGACAAGGTCCCTCATCAGAGACTTTTGGCAAAACTAAAGAGTCATGGGATAGGAGGCAGTGTACTATTGTGGATCAGGAACTGGTTAAAAGATAGAAAGCAGAGGGTAGGGCTAAATGGCCAATTTTCCCAATGGAGAAAGGTGAATAGTGGTGTACCCCAGGGATCTGTGCTGGGTCCGCTGCTTTTTGACATATTCATAAATGACCTGGAAAGTGGAATAACGAGTGAGGTTATCAAATTTGCAGAGGACACAAAACTATTTAAAGTTGTTAAAACCCAAGAGGATTGTGAAAAATTGCAAGAAGATCTTGATAAATTGGAAGACTGGGCATCAAAATGGCAGATGAAATTTAATGTGGACAAGTGCAAGGTTATGCACCTAGGGAAGAACAACCAAAACTATGGTTACACGATGCAAGGTTGCACATTAGGAACCACCACCCAGGAAAAAGATTTAGGTGTCATTGTGGATACCATGTTAAAACCCTCGGCCCAGTGTGCAGCGGCGGCCAAGAGAGCAAATAGAATGCTAGGTATGATAAGGAAAGGAATGGAAAATAAAACAAAATATATTATAATGCCTCTATATCGTTCTATGGTGAGACCGCACCTTGAATATTGTGTGCAATTCTGGTCGCCGTATCTTAAAAAGGATATAGCTTTATTAGAAAAGGTTCAGAGAAGAGCCACCAAAATGGTAAAGGGGATGGAAGGATACTCCTATGAAGAAAGGCTAAAACGGTTAGGGCTCTTTAACCTGGAAAAGAGACGACTGAGGGGAGATATGATAGAAGTCTATAAATTAATGAACGGAGTGGAACGGGTAAACGTAGATCGATTGTTTACGTTATCAGAATATAGAAAGACTAGGGGACATAAAATGAAGCTACAGGGTAAACTATTTAAGACTAATAAAAGAAAATATTTTTTCACTCAACGTGTAATCAGACTCTGGAATTTGTTACCGGAGGATGTAGTAAAGGCTGTTAGTGTAGCTGGGTTTAAAAAGGGTTTGGACAAGTTCCTGGAGGAAAGGTCCATAAACCATTATTAAGAAGTGACCGAAGATATCAATGCTTGACCCAGTACAAGCATTGTGGAACTTGTGTCTCTTGGGGAAACTGCTAGGTACATATGACCTAGATTGGCCACTGTTGGAAACAGAATACTGGGCTTGATGGACCTTGGTCTGACCCAGTATGGCATATCTTATGTCTTATGTCCTAACAGCAAAAAGAGCAGCGCTGACATGCTGAATGACCCACTACAACAGAGGTTGATGTAATATCCTGTTTCAATACCACAGGACACAAACTATCCCGCAGATTTCGTCCACGATTATATGCCATACGTAGCACACAGCCAGACAACTTAGGATGAGTGTTAATCAAAGTCCAACGTCTCCGTATTGCTGACACTATACGAGATGAGAGGCTAGAAAATGGTAAAACACATGTCACTGTAAAGGGTGATTGGCAGTCAGTTTGCAGCTGACGAGGATGAAGTAACCATTCCCTATGATTGAACCGTGCTCGTTTATACGCCTTAAGGTTAAGTGGAGTGGAAGCAAAACCGCATAATAAAGACTTTTTTCAAGTACATTAGTAGCATAATCCTGTGAGAGAGTTAGTTGGATGATTAGAGGGGTAAATGGGGTACTAAGAGTGGACAAGGCCATAGCGGAGAGACTGAATGAATTCTTTGCTTCAGTCATTATTGAAAAAGATGTAGCGAAGTTACCATGAATGAAATGATATTTAACGGTGATGCATTGGAAGAATTGAAATAAATAAATATTGATAAACTGGGAAGATGTATTACAACTATTTGATGGGATAGAAGGCATTGTACTATTGTGGTTCAGAAATTTGTTAAAAGATAGAAAGCAGAGGGTAGGGCTAAATGGCCAATTTTCCCAATGGAGAAAGGTGAATAGTGGTGTACCCCAGTGATCTGTGCTGGGTCCGCTGCTTTTTGACATATTCATAAATGACCTGGAAAAGGGAACAAGGCATCAGGTTATTGAATTTGCAGATGGCACAAATTTATTTATTATTTATTTTCTGTGCTATTCTGCATCAGTGTGGTTTACATTGAACAAACTGAAATTACATCAAACAGGGCATTATAACTTGGAGATAACTATTTTACAGGGAACATGGGCTATGGAGGGTTAAGTGTCTTGCCCAAGACCACAAAGAGCATCTGTGGGACTAGAAACCCCAGTCCTTCTGGCCCAAGGTTGCTGTCCTCTAGTGGGATTTGAATCCCTGACCTTCTGGCCTGAAGTACCTTGTCCCAACCACTAGGCCACTCCTCCCCTCCAAGACTATTTAAAGTTATTAAAACCCATGAGGATTGTGGAAAATTGCAAGAGGATCTTGAAAAATTGGGCTGTGACGTAGGGTCTTTTGCCCAATTACAGGAGGCTGAGATTCAATGCCTAAAATACATGGCAGAATTTGGTACTTTGCAATAGTCAGCTTCAGAGATTAAAAAGTGTGATTAGAGACCAAGGCATTATCCATCATAAGATTGAGAATTATTTTGAGCACCTAAATCTGAGAATTCTTAATTTTCATAAATCAATACTTTTTCCCCCATGGGAGATGTTATGATACATACAATAGGGAGATTAAGAACATAAGATATACCATATTCGGTCAGACTAAGGTCCATTAAGCCCAGTATCCTGTTTCCAACAGTAGCCAATCCAGGTCACAAGTACCTAGCAGGTTCCCAAAAAGACAGGTAGGTTACACAATGCTTGTATTGGGGCAGTGGTTTATGGACCTATCCTCCAGGAAGTTGTCCAAACCTTCCCTTGTGGTCTGAGATCAAAGTGCCGCTGTGTGGATCACCTTGGACAAGTTGCTGTGCCTAAAGGTGGTAAAGCCATTCCCACCGGACAAGTGGGGCTAGGGCAGATACTCCATCTATTTCATGGTGCCCAAAAGGATGATTCCAGCCGATTGTGGACCTCAGAGAAGGTTCAGAGAAGAGCCACCAAAATGGTAAAGGGGATGGAAGGATACTCCTATGAAGAAAGGCTAAAAAGGTTAGGGCTCTTTAACCTGGAAAAGAGACGGCTGAGGGGAGATATGATAGAAGTCTGTAAATTAATGAACGGAGTGGAACGGGTAAATGTAGATCCACTGTTTACGTTATCAGAATATAGGAAGACTAGGGGACATGCAATGAAGCTACAGGGTAAACTATTTAAGACTAATAAAAGAAAATATTTTTTCACTCAACATGTAATCAAACTCTGGAATTTGTTACCGGAGGATGTAGTAAAGGCTGTTAGTCTAGCTGGGTTTAAAAAAGGTTTGGACAAGTTCCTGGAGGAAAGGTCCATAAACCATTATTAAGAAGGGACCCAGGATATCAATGCTTGAACCAATATAAGCATTGTGGAACCTGTGTCTTTTGGGGAAACTGCTAGGTACGTATGACCTAGATTGGCCACTGTTGGAAACAGGATACTGGGCTTGATGGACCTTGGTCTGACCCAGTATGGCATATCTTATGTTCTTATGTTCTCAAGGGGGTCAATGAGCACTTGCACATCCTGCGCTTCTGGATGGAATCCTTGTGCTCCGTGATTCAAGCAGTGCACCAAAGGAAGTTCTTGGCTTCTCTGGATATGGCCAAGGTGTATTTTCATATCCCAATCCAGGCCAATAGCAAGTATCTGCGTGTTGCCGTGCTTGGCTTTCACTATCAGTTTGCTGCCCTCCCTTTCGGGCTTCCACCGCCCCAAAGATGTTCACCCAGATCATGGTGGTGGCTGTTGCAGTGCCACAGGATCCGTCCTTCTTAGAAAGCCTTGGCTGGGTAATCAATAAGAGGAAAGAACCAGCTGTGGCCTTTCCAGTCCCTGGGAGCACATTTTGATTCTCGAGTGGGCAGAGTTTTTCTGCCATAAAAGAATGTCAAAGTCTGTTGCATTGCCTGGGATTATTTTCATCTTCTTAGATTGATGGTGCCATGGGTGCATGCTCACATGTAACTGCTTCCGTGGTTCTTGTTGACTGGGTGGTCCCCAAGTTCTCAGGAGTTCGAGCACAAGCTCCCACTCCTGTTGATGGTAAAGTCCAGCTTACAGTGGTGGCAGCAGCCCTGTCATTTGAGGGAGGGTGTGCCACTGGATGATTTCTCCTGGATCCTCCTGATTACGGATGCCAAGACCATACAGCCTAGCACTGTTGAAATCGCAGAGAAGCAGTGTGGTCAGTCAACTGCCTCAAGGTGAGGACCATCAGGTTGGCTCTTCTGTGTTTCCGACCTCTGATCAAGGGCTGGATAGTTCGAATATTTTCAGAAAATGTCATGGCGGTGGCTTATGTTAATCAGCAAGGCAGCACGAGTACTGCTGGGGTAGCTCTGGAGATGGCACTCCTGTTTGTCTGGGCAGAGAAGAACCTCCTAGCCTTGTCAACTCAGTACCTTGCAGGGGGTGGGCAATGTGGAAGCAGCCTTCCTCAGCCAGTACTCTTTAGATCATGGGAGCTGAGTCTAGAGGCATTTCAGTTGATTCTGTGCCACTGGGTTGCCCCAAAATTAATCTGATGGTAACTCACTCCAGTGCCAAAGTTTCCCACTTCTTCAGTCGCCACACGGAGATGGGATCAGAGGGCATCAATGCCCTTACCCAGCTTTGGCCAAGTCAGCACTGGTAGGGGCGTAAGATTCAGCTGAGGAGAGCATGGTTTGAAGACCTGATGCAGCTCCTGTAGGCACCTCCTCTTCTATCACCTTCATCTTGGGGCCTGCTGCGGCAAGGACTAATTGTCCTGGAGGACCTAGTTTTTTTCTTGCTTACAGCTTGGCTCTTGAAAGGAGATGGCTAGCACATAAGGATTACTCTCCAGCAGTGGTTCCACTCTGCTCGGTGCCCGGAGGAGGTCTACCTAGCCTGCATACGTGGAGATCTGGTGCCTCTTTTGCGCAATGGTGAGGCACTTGGCAGTTGGCTCCTGAAGTGGCCAAGCTGCCATCTCTGTTGGCCTTTCTACGGGATGGCCTGGAGAAGGACCTTTCCCTTAGCTCCCTGAATATTCAGGTAGCAGCTCTAGCCTGTTTCTGAGGTTTCAGCGGCTGATAAGTCTCTAGCCTTGCACACAGACATCTCGTGCTTTCTCAAGGTAGTTCAACATCTGTGTCCTCCTCTCCGGTCTGTGATCCCTTCCTGGGATGGCGGTGCCCTTTGAGCCATTGAAGCACACTACTTTAAAGGGTTTGACACTCAAGAACATCTTCTTGGTCACAATTAATTAAGGTGGATTTCTGAGCTGCAGGTTCTGTCTTACTACTACTACTGAGCATTTGTATAGTGTTACAAGACATACGCAGTGCTGTACAGACATGTAAGAAACAGTCCCTGGTCATCAGAGCTTACAATCTAGTCAAGACAGACAACACAGTAGGTGTAGACAGGAATGCATCTAGGGGGAATGGTAAGGAAACACAAAGGAGATCAGGTGAGTGAAGATCCGAAAGCAGCAGCGGAGAGGTGTGTTTTCAGCCTGGATTTGAAAAGGGCCAGAGAAGGAGCCTGACATACAGACTTAGGTAGTTTGTTCCAGGCATAAGGAGCAGCAAGGTGAAAAGAGCAAAGTCTGGAGTTAGCAATAGAAGAGAAGGGCACAGCTAGAAGCAATTTGCCAGAAGAGTGGAGTTCCCGAGGAGGGGTGTAGGGAGAGATAAGAGAAGAAAGGTAGTGAGGAGCAGCAGAATGAGTGCACTTATAGTTGAATAAGAAAAGTTTGAACTGGACACAGAAATGGATAGGGAGCCAATGGAGCGACTTGAGAAGAGGGGTTATATAAGCATATCAAGGCTGGAAAAAGATTAGCCACGCAGCTGAGTTTTGAAGAGAAAAAGGGGAGAGAGATGATTCAGAGGGAGACCAGCAAGGGGAAGATGGGAGGTGACTAAAGAGTGGATAAGTGTCTTAGTAGTGTATTTAGAAAGGAAGATGGATTTCCGAGCTGCAGACTCTCTCTTGATAAGATCCTTATCTATCTTTTTCAAGGAGACAGTTTCCATTCGGCCTGTGTCTTCCTTCTTTCCTAAGGTGCTTTCTCCCTTTCATGTGAACCAGGTGGTTCGTCTGCCCTCCTTCTCTAAGGAGTAGTGTCAGGGGGGAGAGGGGGAAAGATAAGGATCTTCACCTTATAGTTGTCTGGAGGTGCTTCTCCGGTACTTGGAGGTTACAAATTCCTTTCATGAGTTTGACCATCTTTTTGTATTGTTTGCCGGCCCGTGCAAGGGTGACATGATGGCTAAGTCGACTTTAGGGTGCTGGATTAAGGAGACCTTTGCCTCAGCTTATCTGTTATGGAACTAGCTGGTTCTGGAGGGTTTGCGTGTCCATTTTACCTGAGCACATGCATCCTCATGGGTGGAGCGGAGCCTGGCAGCCTCTGCTGACATTTGTCAGGCAGCAACCTGGGCATCACTTTCCACTTTTGTCAAGTATTACTGCTTGGATGTCCACGCAAGGGCGGATACAGTCTTTGACTCAAGGGTTTTGTGACCTGCTGTGTCTTCTTCTCGCCCAGTGGAGTTGTAGCTTTCGTACATTTCACTTGTCTGGACTGGTCTAGCAGGGTGATAAGGAAGGTGACATTTTACTTACCAGTTAATGTCTTTACCTTGAGTCATGCTAGATCAGTCCAGGGCCCACCCCTGCAACTGTATTGCTCTGTTCTTCTGTTGGGGTATCCTTGGGTCCACTCTGATTTTTATACTTGGCTCTGTAGATTCATCTTCTGCTGTCAGCCTTATGTTTTATGCTTTCCTGTACATAATTCAATACTGTTGATCACTTGTTGCTGCCCATGGTTGAGGTTGTGTGAGGCTTTTCATATTTCTCCCATATGCTTTGGGATGAATATTGAAAGGACCTCTGGCGACTGAGCCAGGATTTTTCACTGGTTCTTTGTCTCCATCAATCTGCTGGTAAGGAAACACAACACACTTTTCTGGACCGGTCTAGCAGGACTAAAGGAAAGGACATTAACTGGTAAGTAAAATGTCACCTTTTATAAGCTACGCCTGGTGAAAGAACTGTGTCCCTTTCTCAGAACCCAGAAAACTGCTGTACAGTTAATGTCACATCGTATCTTGACTACTGTAATGCAGCTTATTTAGGCCTCCTAAAATGATCTTACTGTATTTAAACTGCAGATACGAGTAGCTCAAAATATAGTAGATTGAGTAATAACAGCGGTAAAATACAGGTCCGAATTTCTCCACAGTGACAGTTTCAATTATCTGATTATTAGATCTGGAGTTATTCTTTAAAGCGTTTTCTAAGGCAGAGAGATGCTTTCAATGGAATGGTCTAAAGTATTTGAAAGAATGTCAGACCTGACGCTTATCTCTCCTTAGCATTAGACCCAAATAGGAGGCCTTCAAAGGAAGATATTAATTTAGTTAGATTCATTGGCTCCCTATCCATTTCCTCATCCAGCTCAGACTTCTCCTACTGACTTTGTTATCTACCGCCAACTTCAGACTCTTCCTTCCACCATGCTGTACCATATGCCAGCAACTGTCTACCTGAGTCCTATTCAAATGCAGGCTAAGAACTCACCTCTTTGAGGCTGCTTTTGGATCCTGACCCCTTATTCTCATGTTTAATATCCTTGGATGTTTTAAACTTTTTCCTATAATGAAACTCCCTAGCCCCCTGTTTGTTTTATTTGTCTTGAATAGATTGTAAGCTCTGTAGAGTAGGGACTGTCTCTTGCGTATGCCTAGTAGGGCTATAGAAATGATTAATAGTAGTAGTACTGATGTTTTGAGGAATAGATTTCACTTGCCTCCTAATTAGGTTCAGTAAGTACTACGGTCCACGGGCAGTGGAAGACCTTTTTGGTTGGAGGGGCCAAATAAACCAATCTCTAGCCCTGCCCCCAAACTCTTTATTGCTGCTATATTGTGCAAAGTATTAGTGGGGCCATGGCCCCTGTGGCCTTTCCCTTTCCACTGCCTATCCTATGGTTGGCCACTGCTATCTTTTTCCTCAGATTTTTTTAGATTGTGCTTGTTGAATTTTATTGGAGTTTGGGTTGTGCAGTTCTTCTATTGGTTTTGTTCTGTCTTAAAGCTGGAGTCAGTATTAGTCTCGGAGATTGGTCACTTGATGTGTTGGGATATATATATATTTTAATTTGGCTGCATGTCTTATCACAAAAATCTCTTGTTTTAATGGTTTATGAATTATGATTTTATTAGAATCACATATTGCGCTTATCCATGATCTGCTGTTATTGTACTGGTAACATCACTTTACACGTTAATATTTTCTTACATTTTTTTAAAATCAGTTTTTTATTTAAGGGAGGAGTAGCCTAGTGGTTAGGACACAGTACCTCAGGCCAGAGGGCCAGGGTTTCAATTCCCACCTGGAGACATCAATCTCAGGCCAGAAGGACTGGGGTTTCTAGTACTATAGGCATTCCTGGTGGCCTTGGGCAAACCACTTAACCCTCCTTTGCCTCAGGTACATATAGATAGTGAGCCCTTTGGGGACAAGAGAATGATTTTAACTGTTTGAGCTGAAAGTTTGTTACTCCATCTGGGCCAGGGCTCTTTCAGTTTGGGGCATGTTTTAACCTGCTTTCCATCTCTTCCGTTGTTATTACAGGCCATGCCATAGGTGTGGGCTTCCTTTCAGTTGGTGCCGTGTCCGTTCTACAGATTTCAACATTCCTGGCAAGGGCGGAAGGTGATTGTGAGTATTATATGGTGCCAGCAATGAGCAATCTGTTAGGTAAACAAGAGTTGTCTCGATTGTGTGAATGGCATGTTAAGGCTATGAGTTTAGCTCTTCAGAAAGGTAGCCCTTCTTATTGTATGCGTGAGAAGTATGGAGATATGGCTACTAATTATGTTGTGCACTGGTATGCAGTGACTAATGATAATGTGCTTTTACAGTTTCCTTTGGAGGGAACATTTTCTATAGATAAGCTTTGTTATCTGAAATGTGCTTTGCAGGCTAAACACAGAGTATGTGATGCCCGTGAAGGGCTGGTGTTTGGTTGGTGGCAGCATATGGCATATGTTATGAAAAATAATTTTATATTACAGAATGCTGGTAAAACGGGTGACCCACAGGAGAAAGAGATTGGTAATGCCTGGGCAGGGAAGGTCCCAGTCATTTTTTCTCCAGAGTATGATGCAGAGGTGGCTGCAATTGGAGCTGGAAGGGTTCCAGGTGTATTCCTGACGTCTCCCCTGTTTGTTCTGAGAATTATGTAGTTTCTGAGAGGGAGATAGTCACTCGTGCAGCGAAGTTATGACATGAGATAAGGAATAAGCAAAGATTATTGGGAAATGCACAAATTAAGAATTTTGGTACTTGTAATGTTTCTCAGCTCAGAGAAATGAATGACCTTCTTAGTTGTGAAATAGAATGTACTGTACATATCATAGATTCCTTAAAGGGAACAGTAAGAGATGATATTTCTGCTACAAAGGAATTGGGAATTTCTAGTAAACTTGTTGATGATATTGAAAAGGGTCTGAATAAGCCTTTTATGACCTATAGAGAGAAATGTATTCAATTACATGGTGCTATAAGTTTTCTTCAAACTGTTTTACGTCAGCATAATAGTTCATGTTCTACTTGGGCTGCTTTAGATAATTTGCTTAGAACTGCGTTTTATAACCCAGCTGATTTTTTATCCAGTTTGTGACATACCCTGTGATAAATTTCCAAGAGAAAGCTCAAAGAGATAATTTTGTTTTAGTGGTCAATAAAAGAAAAAAAGATGATTTTCTGTTAGAATCACTTACAGTAGTATGAAAATTTGTGGAAGGATTGGTTGAGATTAACATCTTTAAGGCAGGATTCACTAATTGTTTTTGTAAATGGTTTAATCCCGTGAGTAAAAGGTAATTTTTTAAAAAGCTTCAATGACAGATTGGCCAGCTAGAACAGCTTATGTAAGTCTGAAAAGTGCTTATGTAAGTCTGAAAAGTGCCTGGTACAGTGAGCTAACTATGTATATGGTCACTTCCTTGAGCTTATATAGCAATATAAGGAATAGTTGGTTTTTCAGCTCAATTGTAAACTAGGAGTTCAGAATATTACTCATTGATGCTATGGAAAAACTAGAGATCTGGATGCAACAAGGTCTCAGACTTATATGAGGCTTAAATCAGCCAGACTTGCTGGAATGAAAACTGCCTTCTTTTGCATCAACGACCTTGATTAATCATGCATCCACATAGTTTTTCTTATTTTTACTATTTTCCTCAATCACTTTCTAGCGGTGTAAACATTCACAATCTTTTTAAGTATTATTGATTAAGTTTAAAGTATAATTTTTCAAATACACTGTCTCCCATTCTATCCCATGTCTTCAGTCAATATTGCCGTCAATACAGGGAAATATGGTCCATCTGATTATTCTCCGATAATACTTATATGTAAATAATTTTCAGAAGACAGTGCTTATCTGTAATCTTTGCCGAAATCTGTAATCTTTATAGTAGTCTGTGTGATATCACCAAGCTATAGAGGTTCCCAACGTCTAGCAAAAGCGCTTGCACGTTTCACAGTCCGTTTCCTCAGGGGAGCTGTAGTACAGACATCAGACCACGTTCTTCAAACTGCACGGACTTGCTTTTCTCAGCTTACGCTTACATCATTCGATGGCACCAAGCTCAGAAGGTGGCTTCCTGTGTCAGTGAATCAAGAGTTTGCAACGCAGAGACTTATTGGACAACAGTGATTGAAGAAAAGGACTTTTATGATTTAAAGTATTTTCTGAAAGAACAACAGTGACATTACAGAGAGATTATTGTATTAAGTAAATTCCAAATGGACTATTCATGTAAAATGCATTTATTTAGCGTTTATAGTAAGGCTTAGAGGGATGAGGTTAGTTTAGATTAGTATTTTCCTGATATATATGTAATGACCTTTAGGTACTTAACCTCTACTTAATAAAGTAATTGAGAATTAGAGGGCCAGTATAGCTATAGTATATCTCTTCATCATCTTAAGAAAAGTATTAAGAAGAATAGGTATATCTTTAGTTTGTTTTAGAATATTTTTGTTGCTATGCATATTGGCTATGCATATTTCCTAATCTGGTCCTAGATGTGCTGTGGCATATTATTAATGAAGCAGTATTGCATTCAGAATTATGGGGATGTTAGAGGGAATATCCAAATATTTTGAGGCACATTTACATTTGATGACAAAAACATTTCAATTTATCAAAGTTTGCTGTTTGCCTTCCAACAGTGACAGCTATTCAGTATGGCTTTTTACCAAGAGTTAGGCCTAAGACCTTTGAAGAGTTTTGTGATATATGGTCTTATACAAACACAGAACCTAGAATAATTAAAGATATAGGTATAAAGATCCCATGTGCAAGGTCCTATATTTCAGTAATTTACAAGTAATGCCAGTTAAAGGGAACCAAGTGTGTAGTTCTGGCTACCCTTTTGGATGCCTCTAGTTCTGACCTAGGCATACCTAACCAGAGTTAAAGTGGTTTGAGTAATTGTATACAGAATATATCTTGTCCTCCGAAGTTGACAATCTGAGCAGAGAGTTTAGTAGTTTTAGAAGGAGATTATTTTGTGTGTGTGGTACTTTTGTATTGAAGAGCCTCCCAGAGGTTGGTCAGGTACCTGCTATATAGCCCTGATGGATACCCCATAGTGAATTGAACTTTACTATTAATTTGTTATCAATCCTGAACAAATCTTTAGGAAGAAAAAGGGATGTATCCCCTCAGGCTGAAGTCATAGTGGCTGCTCTGCTTCTTACTGAGGCAATTAGTGTGTATTGCAAGGTCCAGTAGCAAAGGAAAATGGTGTGTGTGGATTAATAGTTGATTTTTGTTGTAGTATGCTTGATAATAATGGGAAAATAGTGAAAGGCCTATTAGATAAAGTTAGCAACCGTACTTTTGTTTCAAGTGAGAGTTATGTAAGTTCCTTTTCAGCTCTCTTTGATTCTGTTTCTACATTTTGGAATTCAGTATTCAGGCCGTTGCAAGGCATGTTAGCATCTTTGCTTGGTATTTTGGGAATTTGCATTCTAGGAGTATTAATCCTCTATGTACCTTGGGGCTGTTTCTCTATGTCAGCACTGGTTTCTTTCCACCTCTTCACTTTTCACAGCTTCCTGTAAGAAATCAGTAGAATCACTGACCCCTACATTGATGTTACGGATTGACCCAGAATCTAGTTTTAATTCTTTTCAATGGCAATATATGAGTTTCCTTACTTTAGAAATGATTCTTTACAGAATCAGAGGAGGGACTGAAAGCATGTTTATTTGTACAGGGTAGTGTACACTATTAGACTGACTAAACCTGAGAAAGAGTTAATTCTGTTCAGAACTTTGCTTAGAAATAAAACTTCATATATTTGCTTACTAAGTGAAGGTTTACATGTCCTGTAAACAAGAAAGGGCAGCTTGTACTCTAGCCTTGCAGTCTCAGGGTTAGTAGATATCAACAGCAGTAAACAATTATTAGATATCAAGCAGTTATGTCTTGGAATATGTGTATGTCTCCTCATATTGACCTATGTAGCGGTAAACAATTATGTCTTGGACTCCATGTATGTCTCCTCATACTGACCCACACTGATTAAAGTTGACCTATGATGTGATAAAGACGTAATAATTGACGTGTAATAATAAAGTGAAATTATGCTGTATCATCCAAAAGAGCCTTATAAATAAAGTGAACCATGGCTATCAGTTAGAGTAAACAAGGAGAACTTGGTTCTGTTTGTTGCTCTCCACTAAAGCTTTGGTGTATTTGTATATAGATGTGTGTATTTTATTGCTGTCTTTTATATAACCTTCCCATTGTTTTGAATGTAGTCTTCTGTAGCTCCAAGAGCCCAGTAGGTTGCTGGTGAGGGGGGGGGGGGGGGGCTAAGGAAGCCACAATAGGTTTGCTGTTTGTTTTTTCTAAATGCTGTTATATGCAGGATGACCATTCAGCTTCTTGACTGTGCTTTATAGGGTCCTCATTTTCCAAGGAGGAATGGTTATTGTTCTCTTTTTCTTCTGACCCTGCACTTCAGTTGGTAATATTCTTGCAGTAATAATTTTAGCCGCACAATATTGTACTCAATTAATTTTGGTGATGTCAATAAATGGTCCCTTTATACCGGATATGGCCTTGTTCATCTTAATTATCATGCTTCTAGCCTTAGGTGTTAAATTTAGCTTGGGTAATTTTTCCCTTGCTTGGAACCCAGCATATTCATCTCTTTCCATGTGGACTAAGAGTTCTATCTTAAATTCCTCCACCTCTGGGTTTTTTCCTCCATTTCTTCCTCTTTCATTTCTTCCTTTTCAGGCAATTTGTTGACCTGTCCCCTTTAGTCAGCTCACTCTCCTGTAGTTCCAACTCTTTCAACTCCATCTCCCCCTCAACCTCTCTTTCTTTTCTGTGTCTTCCTTTCTTCTGGTACTCTCACCTAGGTCCCCTCCTCCCTGTATTTCTTTGTCCATGGAATCCCTTAGTTGCTTCAAGATGTTATCATTCACATTTTATTTTATTTATTTAACAGGTTTTATATACCACTTTATCATTTCAATCAAAGCGGTTTACATTGAAACTTAAATTTGGTAATGTACATTAAACAGGGACATTGATACTTACTTCTTTACTTTGATTTGTGATATTTAAGATCCTAAATTTGCATCTGTTGCTTTTTTCAGTTTTTCTAGTGGCAATTTTCCTCTTTCTTCCAGCTTTTGGTGGATTCTCTTTATATACCCTATTGATTTAAATATAGGATTTGTAGCATAAAAACTAGCAGTACATTATCTCCTCTTTATCTGCAGAATTTCACTTAAACCTGTAGTTAATCCTCTTAACGTTTTCATTAATTTCTGCGGTTTATCTCCTGACACAGTGGGTCCATGAACAGGCTCACCATGGCCTTTATCTGTGGCAGGGATGTTATCTACATCTGCAGCACTTGCACTATCACAACCACCATCGTTAACCCTAGTGCATAAGCTATGGGGTGGGCACCTTTTTATCCTGGGTGACGTCCGGCCAGTATGTATTTTTCTTCTTCGTTCCTACCATACTTCAATTGTAGTGTTGCCTTGCTGAGATTTGGTATAGATGTTATACAATGGGGTCACCACGTAAAGGTACTCAGCAAGACGAGGAGGGAACTTTATTCTCTCCTCCAAGGGATGCATATGAATTCAGCAATGTTGCACACCCTTTGTCCACTATGTATTGTTAATTATGTAGATAAATACTATGGGGGGGGGGCATTCCATGCCGAGAATAGCAGGATTGGACATGCCGGCTGGATGTCCAACCCACACTCAGCTCCTGACCCTGATTCCGTCACCAGCGCTCCCTGCACATACACAGCATTTGTGTGGGAAGCACTGTACATGGGTGGGAGGGGCAAAGCGGGGGTGTGGCCAGGCACTGGGACATACAGAGGCTATTCAGAAAAGACCTCTGCATGTATCCCGGCTACAACTTGGATGGCCAGCCTATTCCACCCCAATGGTGGAATAGCTGCAGGCCACAGCCATGTTGGTGGCCTGCCTGCCCCCACATACTATCGCAATGTCTCCGGATGGAGTCTGCCAGCATGTCATGCCCATGTGGGCTCCTGCTGATGGCCGGACAGAGTTATGTGGGGGCCGGTGTCAGGCAAGGGATTCAATGCCAATGGCTGGACGTGTTGGTGCCAAGGCAATGGGACACAACTGCACCAGCACACCAGTCATTGCGTTGTGTGCTGGGGACAGCCTGGGAGATTTCTTCCTCCTGGGGATGCTGTGCATGCTGGGCCATCTATCTTCCCAATTCTGCAATTGCGGGGGTGTATAGATCCTGCAATTGCGGAATTGGGTCCAACTTAGCCCTGGCCAAGTTTTAGGTGTGCACATGGCCCAGACATGCACAGTTTTGAATTGGCCTCTATATCAAAAACAACTCTTATCTTATACTGCCACACTTGCTTCACTCTTGTGGGTCCAGGTTTGTCAGTGGCTACATCAAGAAGTGGAAATATTGTATGTCATATCTTCAGATCAGACAAATCTTCAAAACATCAA
This sequence comes from Ichthyophis bannanicus, assembly GCA_033557465.1. Classification (NCBI taxonomy): domain Eukaryota; kingdom Metazoa; phylum Chordata; class Amphibia; order Gymnophiona; family Ichthyophiidae; genus Ichthyophis; species Ichthyophis bannanicus. The sequence goes on along the minus strand of CM066042.1, from coordinate 7,787,147 downwards.
CTACCCAAACTCTATAAATTGGGTGCATACGGAGAGGAATGGCTAGCAGAAGAAAGGAGGTGATAATGCCTCTGTATAAGTCTTTGGTGCGACCTCATTTGGAGTATAGTGTGCAATTCTGGAGACCGCACCTTCAAAAGGATGTGAACAGGATGGAGTCGGTGCAGAGGGTGGCTACTAATATGATTAGTGGTCTTCATTATAAAGCATATGAGGACAGACTGAAGGATCTTAATATGTACACCTTAGAGGAAAGGCGGGATAGGGGTGATATGATTGAGATGTTTAAATACCTCAGTTACATAAATGTTCAGGGAGAGAGCCTCTTTCAATTGAAAGCAAGTTCTGCTACGAGGGGACATGGGATGAGGTTGAAGGGAGATAGATTCAGGAGTGATATGCGGAAATATTTCTTTACAGAAAGAATAGTGGATCCATGGAATAGTCTCCCAGTGGAGGTGGTAGAGATGAGGACAGTAACTGAATTCAAAAAAGCATGGGACCAACACAGAGGATCTCTAAAGGTAAAAAGGGGACTGTTGTAGTTGTTGATATGGAAGGACAGACTAGATAGGCCTTGTGGTCTTTTTCTGTGGCCATATTTCTATGTTTCTATAAATTGAACAAACACATTTATCAATGTCACACTGTGCCCCACTGTTCACATAGCCATATAGAGATTCCTCCACAATTTGTCTATCTCTGGTGTACTCAATACAGTGCCAATCCCCCAGTTATATCCCCAAGGAGACCTTTAAATCTATATTCTCAAAAAGTGGATAGGACACAAAAAGGGAGGACTGGCCTAGTGGTTGGGTCAAATTACCTCAGGCTGGAAGGTCAAGGGGTCAAATCCCACTAGAGGACAGCAACCTTGGGCCGGAAGGACTGGGGTTTCTAGTCCCACAGGTGTCCCTTGTGGTCTTGGGCAAGCCACTTAACCCTCCATAGCCCATGTTCCCTGTAAAATAGTTATCTCCAAGTTATAATGCCCTGTTCAATGTAATTTCAGTTTGGTCAATGTAAACCGCACTGATGCAGAATAGCGCGGTATATACGAAATGTTAAATAAATAAAGAGGGCTCCCATTTAGAAGAGAGAATGCACAGATGAAGATTTAGCAAACTCAGCAGTGCCACACCTTACTCTGGGTTTCACTCAAGTGCTGTTCCGATGGCAGAAAATGGCAGTGGCTTTTAAAATCATGCCGCACATGCGCTTGAAAAAAATGTCTGTGGATGTTGGTGGCAATCTTGTCTGCCATTAGCACTCCTGAACAGATACAGAAAAAGAGGCTCCCTCAATCTGAACAAAGGAAGAAAAAGGTCCATAAATAGGACCCCCACCTCTTAATAATTCATAACAATTATTAAGCGCCTTAGGCACAATGCAGTCCAGTTGGAAAATGCATTGTTGTTGCCCATGGTGATTTCCTTTTGATCTTGCTGGAGGACATGAACAGTCTTTGCAGAGCCGAGAGGATGGTCACAAGGAGCATCACTGGGGATCTGAACCCCAGCTTCCCTAACCATTAGGCTATTCCTTGAACCCCTACAAAGCTGGTATGATATGATCAAACCTCTTATTTCTGCTGCCTCTCAGATGCAATTTAGCTTTCCCAGCTACAGGGCTTAAAGTCAAGCAGGACGATAGAGAAAGACTATGCAACTTCTCCCTTCTGCTGTAGCACGTTTCTTACTTGAAGACCAGCTGGCCAGGGTTTCAGTGCATTTCTGGAAGCTTCACCATCCTCTCCAATATAGACATCTCTCGTTTTCTTAGCCTTAGAGTTATATTTTTACTTCCATGTGCAGTAATAGTAAGAAGTGATTTTAACTTATCGGTAGAAATCAGCACTTTACATTTCTGCTCTGTGCAGATCCCTCTAGTCGGAAACTTCCCAGGATTCACCAACACCGACGGCCCACATTATATTGCAGGAATTTAGTGTTTGAAGTTCATTTCAGCTAAAGAACAATCTCGTTCTCCACCTCCAAACCTGGGGGAGGGAAGGATGTTGCACTAAAATGGACATGCTGGAACCTGCATCCTTATGTGTAATTTAGGAGCCTCTCTTAAATTACTAGGGAATTATATACATCCTGACATAGAAAAGTCTTGATTCCTATATAAAATACTTGGGACAAGGTTCCAGGTATATAATTCTACAGGCTGAAGACACATTATGAACAAAGATGGGAGATTACAAAGTGCTGACTGCTGCAAAAAAGTGAAAGGAAATATATTTGTTGAAAATGCTAATATCTGTCTTGCGAGAATGTAAGTTTACAAGCCCACTGTCCTCTCATTTTCCTGCTCTGTTAATACATCTGTCTGAGAAGGTGGGAAAATTCCAAGGACTGTTCAGAGTTCATGCAACGAGAGCTGCTGTGATTGAGAGAGGAGAGGTACTGCTCCAAAATACAGAACAGAGACAAGATAAAGACGCTGCAGTCATTGTCCTCCTCAGGGACAAAGCATTAGTGTCAAACTCTCAACCTTTCCCCAGTTTCCTGATCTACAAGAGTGGTTTGGCCAATAGCCATTAACAATTACTTACATGGAGATATGTGCACAGCCTTACAGTCCGTTCTCAAATCCCTACTGAGATCGCAGGCGAATGAAAACATCAAAGGGCCCAGTTTTCAAAACTAACAATATTCAAACAGCATGGTGATCAAAGCATAGCACTTACCTATTGGTGGAATATTCAGATCCGGATAGGAGCCACAGTTGAATGTCTGAGCTGACAGTGCTAACCAGGGAACGGCCGGCATTCATCCAGTTCATGTGATTTTAGCTGGGGCTTGCCTGATTGCTTTTCATGTGAAATCATGCTAACTGGGTATTTTTTTAAAATTTGGCAATGCTTATATTCTGCTTTTCACTGAGTCAAAGTGGTGTACATTCAGTTTTGGTCTATATGTCCCTTCTCCCTGGGGGACTCACAATCTACATGTTGTACATGAGGCAACAGAGGATTAAGTGTCTTACCCAAGGGGCACATGTGGGACTAGAAACTCCAGACCCTCCAGCCTGAGGTTGCTGTCCTCCAGTAGGATTTGAACCCCCAGCCCTATGACCCAAGGCAACTTGCCCCAAGCACTAGGCGACCCACACTCTATCCCTGGACCATCCCTGCATTAGTCACATACCACTAACCGCATAGCACTGGGACAGTCTAGTGTCCAGACAGCACAGCTGAATATCGCAGTCTGTCCCTTTAGCCAGCCAGCTAAGGGCTTTGAATATAGGCCTAGAAATGTATTTTTATTAGTTATTTGGAAGATTTCGTACACCACCATTCGGTTTCATGATCAGCAAAGTGGTTTACAATGCCCAAAAGAAACAGAAACTCCTAGCAACAACTATATAAAAAATAAACACAATAGGTAAGGGCTGAATAGGACAACAACAAGAAAAAATACCAATAAAACAGTTCAATAATCCAGCGATGCAAAAGGAAATGAAGGAAAAGGGGCCCCCATAGAAACCTAGAAATATGACGACAGAAAAAGACCCCATGACCTATCTAGTCTGTCCTTCCATAACAACTACAACAGTCCCCGTGAAGGACTACATTGCGAAAGAAGTCCTCAACATCAGTAAATGTTTTATTCCAAGTGGTTTATTTGCCTCTCTTATTTGTAAGTTTTATTATTTGCTCTTATTAGTAATTTTGTTACTAGTCTGACTGCTCATTCTCCTAAAATACTCCTAACTAGCGCTGGGAGACGTGGCACTCAGAAGGGCTAGATAGGGGCCATGGGAAACAGGAGAGAGGGTATCAGAAGCGCGCCCATCCCTGGGGTATAGGTTTTTCATCCGACTTGAATATGCTTTGACCAGACCGATTAGCTCTTAGCGCCAAGGAAGCATGTGCACACAGCACTTGAAACTATTTTAAATTAATAACAGTGGGAAGGAAGAGAACAGAACTGGAAGAAGTGACAGTGTGATCTGAAATCTATTACTATCAGTCTGAGAACACTATAATTAGAATCAATGAAAGCCCGGGGAGGAGAGAAGGTCGGACAAGTCACAGTCTAGTAACAGATGTCTTAAAGAGCAGCTCCACTTTGCAAACAGAGAGCACTCGGGAGACTTTTTTATACACAAATTCAGTGAGATTTGTCATTTTAAACAAGAGGCAGCAAAGTGTGTGCAGCTGTCAGACAGTCCCTGAGGAGGCAAAATGCAGATCCTCAGTCCTGCCACAAACAAACACGCAGGCAGCAACACATTGCAGCTCATTTCATAATTAGTGTCTCTAAGAGGACCGACAAGGCTTTCTCAACAAACATATGTAGTAGATAAAAATTTCAGTAGTGTGTCATGTGCAAAAGTACATGGATAGTTTTACAGATGCGCAATTCCAATGTTTCAAAGAATATCCAATGCATCAGGTAGGCAATCTTATAACAGGCTATCCAACGTATGTATTACACACATAAGTTACAGCAGTTTTCCAAGGGAACGCATACGTGCGCCTCCCACACACTTCCCGCTGCTATTTATGCACACGCTTCTTAGCTTCCTTGACATACGCAAATAAATACAAACGCTGACCATGGGATGGCACGCACACAGTTTACATGAATGGTGGAAAGGCTATTTCTATGCATAAAACCCCAATTCATCTGTGCAAATACCCACACGCAGAACACCGGCTGCCCAGACTGGGGCAAAGACAGGTACAAGGCAGACACGTGACTTCAGTAGATTCCAACCCACCTAACACAGCTGAGAGTATCTCAAAATCCCTAGCAAAGAAGAAATTTCTGTAGGCTGGGAGAGCAGCAAAGGTTTCCCTGCTGACAGTAGAGACTGGGAATTGCAGAGTACTGAAAGCACAGCAAGGGGATTTCTTAATTTCACAAGATTTCCTAGCTACAAGCAGTACGGCAAAGTATCATGCTATGTTTCTGAGCTACAGCTTTGCTAACCTGAATGAAATGTTGCTAAAACAGAGGATAGTGAGGTTTCTGAAGTCCAATGCATTGCAAGATCTGAGACAGCATGGTTTTACTAGAGACAGGTCTTGTCAGACAAGTCTAATTTCTTTGGGTGATCAGGGAGTTTTACCAAGGGAGAGCCCTACATGTGGTGTATTTAGATTCAGTAAAACCTTGCACACCGTTTCTGCCCAGGCGACTTATAAACAAACTGAGTACCCTAGAGATGGACCCTAAAGTGACTGACTGGGTGCAGGGGCGGCCCAAGGGGGGCGCAGGGCCATGTGCGGAGATTCATTGCAGGCCTCATTTGCATAAATATTTGCATGCCTTTTAATGAGTGTCTGGATAAAGAAAGACTACCGGATTTCTACATTACTATACTCCAGTGCCAACCGCCAGGCACATTAGGAACTACTACAAACACTGCCCATTTAAACCCATAGCAAACCCGCCGTATCGTAACAGCACTACCAGGACTCACAAAGCACAACACCCTAAGTATCAAAAGGCAATGCTGCAAATATTAAACCAATACATCTCAGAGATTAACAATACATCTCCTACTGGGGAAAGAGAACAAGTGGCACTGTCAAAAAACCCCTACATAAACAGAATACCTCAGTTCGGTTATACATGCAGAACATAGACCGCCACCAAACAAAGAACAAGGGATCACAATTTAGAAATAGGAAGACAATAATTAAATTGGGAACCCCAAAGGCCAAACTCAGAATGTATAACAATACTGTAGAAATAAAACTATAAATTAATTTCCTCTTGTACTAAACAAAACACAAAGACGTTAGTGATGCACATTTCCCAGAGCTGACATATTCCAGTTAATAAATTCAAAATAAAAAAATATTTTCTATTTTTTGTTGTTTGGGCATTTTATTTTTCAGTTGCAATTGCTCCAGTCACTTTCTTCTGGTTTCTTCGTGTCTTCTGCTAACTCTCCATTGTCTGCAGTCCATTTGTCCTTTCTTCTCTCTTCTAGATTTTTTCCATTCTCTCTTCTACATCTACTTTAACATACTGATCTTTCCTCTTTTGCTCTTTCCTCCATTTCTTTCTTCACTCCTTTTTCATCCACTCAAATTTCACCCCTCCATCCTCAATCCCCACTTACTCTCCAAATACCCGGTCAATCGTAGATTTTTCTTCCTCTTTTCCCCTCTCTATCCTCATTCCCCCAGCCCCATCCCCTTCTAGTCCTCCCCCAAGATCAGCTCCCTTCAAGTTCCAGCTCCACCCAGCATCATCTCCCTTCTCCCATGCCCCCTATCATCCCATTTCCAATCCTAGCCTCCCATCAGCCATTTCCAGTCCTATTCCAGCCCCCCATCAGTCCATTTCCAGTCTTAAACCCCCCCCCCATCAGCCATTTCCAGTCCTATTCCAGCCCCCATCAGCTCATTTCCAGTCCAAGCTTCCCCCATCAGCCCATTTCCAATCCAAGCTCTCCCCCATCAGCCCTTTTCCATTGCTGGCCCTCCTTCCAATGCTAGCCCTCCCATCAGCCCATTTCCAGTCGTAAACTCCATCAGCCTTTTCCAGTCCTATTCCAGCTCCCATCAGCCCATTTCCAGTTCAAGCTCCCCCCATCAGCCCATTTCTATTCCTAGCCCCCTATCAACCCATTTCCAGTCCTATTCCAGCCCCCTATCAGCCCATTTCCAATCCAAGCTCTCTCCCCCATCAGCCCTTTTCCAATGCTAGCCCTTCCATCAGCCCATTTCCAGACCTAGCCCCCCAATCAGCTCATTTCCAGTCCTAGCCACCCCAATTAGCTATTTCCAGTTCTATTCCAGCCACCCATCAGCCCATTTCCAGTCCTATCCTAGACACCCCCACCCCCGAAGAGCCTCACACCTTTCTAAGCGGCTTCAGAGGGAGTTGGGGAAGCCCGTGGAGGCCCCGGCTCACCTCTGCACAGCCACCAGCATGAAGAGTGGTGTTTTCCCTTACACCAGCAGTTGTGTTCTAGTAAAGTACGCTGAATGCCAGTTGAAAGGTGATTTGGAAAAGTTTATACAAGTGGATCAGAGAGCGCTTGATACAGGGGTTTTCCCCCGAAACGTGCACGTCGCGCATGGTTATCCAGATAAGTGCCGTTTTCATTTGGATTTGGTCTTCTGAGAAGTTTTATTGAATAACCTATTGGTTTGAATAAAAGGGATATGTATTGTGTATTGGGGCAAGGGTTTGCAATGCCTGCCCTACACGATTTATGTCCGACAAAAAAATTGTAAATTTGCTGAGGGATTCACGGGATCTGTTTTCTTATCTCATTATATTGATCACCGTTTGGGTTTATAGAATTTATTAGGGAAAGATTAAAGAGCATTTCCCAGCACTCGTGCGCTTCACAAGAACACAGCTGCTAGCATGAGGGAAATTGTCATTCTTCACACTGGCAGATGTGCAGAGCTGAGCCAGGGCTTCATGTGGGCTTCCCCAGCTCACCTCTGAAGCCGGCATTTCAAGGAGAACCGTGTGAGAATAACATTTGCACATGGCCCTGTATGAACAACATTTTCGCACAATGGATGGGCTGGTCCTAACTGGGTTAGAAACTGATTGCATGGGAGGTGACAAAGAGTAGAGGTATATAGAGCTCACTCCGAGGAGAAGGATGTAACCAGTGGTGTATTGCAGGGGTCTATTCTTGGTCTGATTCTTTTTAACACTTTTGTTAGTGATATTGCTGAAGGGCTGTTAGCTAATGTTTGCCTGTTTGCGGATGATACCAAAATCTACAATAGAGTAGACACCCAGGAAGGAGTAGATAACATAAGGAGTGATCAGGGAAGCTTGAAGAAATGGTCAAGAATTTGGCAGCTGAGATTTAACACTAGAAAAATGCAGGTTCTACATTTGGGCTGCAAAAAGCCAAGGGAGCGGTACAGTATAGGAGATGAAGTACATTTGTCCATGAAAGCAGAGTGGGCTTGATTGTTTCTGATGTTCTTAAAGTGGCTAAAGAGGTAGAAAAGGCAATCACATAAGCCAGAAGGATGCTTGGGTGCACAAGGAGAGGAATGGCCAGCAAGAAAAAGGAGCTGATAGTACCTATGTGTAAATCTTTGGCGAGACCTCATTTCTGTGCAATTTCAGAGACCACACCTTCGAAAAGGAGTCAGTGAAGAGGGTGGCTACCAAAATGGTCAATGAGCTTTGTGATAAGGCATATGGGGACAGACTTAAAAATCTCAATATGTATACTTTGGAGAAAAGGTGGAAGAGAGGAGATATGATAGAGACATTTAAATACCTCCGTGGTATAAATGCACAAAAGGAGAGCCTCTTTCAATTGAAAGCAAACTCTGCCACAAGGGGGGCATAGGATGAGGGTGAAAGGGGATAAACTGAAGAGTGATATATGGAAATCTTTCTTAATGAAAGAGTGATAAATGTGCACATAGTCTACCAGTGGAAGTAGTAGAAACAAGGACAGTATCTGAACTCAAGAAAGCATGGGACAAACATAGAAGGTCTTTAAAGGGAAAAAAAGAGGCTATAGTGGTTGATATGGAAGGGCAGGCTAGATAGAGACATGACGGCAGAAGAAGCGCATACGGCCTATGTGCTTAGCACTGGAGCATGTTGTGAGCATTCTGGGGCAGAGCTAAATGGGCAACAGTGATATTGAGCCACTGCCTGGTTAGCAACCCGTGGGTAAAGTCAGGCATGGCAAATGTCTGCGGAAGTGAGATTGCCAGTGGCTCAATATCACTGTTGCCCGATTAGCTTCCAGGATCCACAGCTACCCTGGATATTGTGGTAAGGAGAGTGTAGCACAGCCCTGGGAAATAGAGGAAAAAGGAACTTTTGCTTCTTTAAGGGGGATGGGCTCACCTAAACACATGTACAAAAGTAAAAGCAGTGAAAGAAACCACGCTTGCAGAGCTAGGCTGAAGCTACACCCAGACTCCATGGCAACCCTAAGTAAGGATAAGGGACACCTGTGGGTGGAGCCAGAGGGGGAGGCACACTGCCCAGCATTTAAGGTTAAGCAAACAGAAAGTAATGGACTCGGTAGAATTGTTAGAAGCCTTGGAGGTGTTGGAAGTCACGGGAACAGCTTGAGAGGCAGCAGCTGGGGAAAGGCCAGAGGATAGGCTGAGTACTTTCCTTCTAGGAGAGAGAAGGGAAAAAGGCTGGCTGTAAGAAAGCTAGAACAGGAAGGCCCAGCTTCTTCTGAAGAAAGACAAATCTTCAGGCTGAGAAAGCCCAGGAAAGCTGGAAGAAAATCCTGCAGTGATTCCCTGAGCAGCTCTGACTCAGAGGACGCTACCTCCAACAGATGTCACCACTGTGAAACTCCCACAGTTAAGCCCCAAGGTAGGAGAGGAAAGTTGGAAAGAGTTAATGCTTATAACTCTGACTCAGATACTGAGGAGATAGTTATACCTGCTAGCACGCAGAACAGGAAGAAGGGTTTTGTAGATAAAGCCATGCAAACAAAGCCTGTTAATGTTTTACCAAGAGAAAGAAAGGCAGTTCAATGGGAGAAACCGTTTAAGCTGTTAAAGCATATAAACCTTAAAGTACCTGAACGCATTCAAGTTCCACAATCAGGCAGTGCAGAGGAAGAAATGGAGGTGGATTATAAGGAAGAGGACCCTGATTCCACTTGCTCTGAAATGGAATGTGCTCTATGTGTTACTGCTGATTGAAAGAAGTAAAATACTAGGAAGAATCTCAGGAAGCAGTTCTCAGGTTCATGATAGCTGAAAGCTTTGAAAAGAGAGAAAGGAAATCTCTTAGTCTAAAACTTGCAAAGCTCTGTCTGTTGAAGAGAAGTAGATGATGCAGTTGAGTTCTGTGCTGACCAGCTGAGAAGTGTTTTAAACTGAAGCAACTAAAGGGAGCCGACAGAATTACTGAGTTCCGTTGTGTGCTTGAACTGCAAAAGGGAGGAGTAGCCTAGTGGTTGGGGCAAGGTACTTCAGGCCGGAAGGTCAGGGGTTCAAATCCCACTAGAGGACAGCAACCTTGGGCTGGAAGGACTGGGGTTTCTAGTCCCACAGATGCTCCTTGTGGTCTTGGGCAAGCCACTTAACCCTCCATTGCCCATGTTCCCTGTAAGTATTAGTGTGTATGTGTCTCATATCCCCACGTGTTAAATGTATCCCCCACTTGTGTTGTGACCGCTTTGATTGAAGGATAAGGCGGTATACAAAACTGTCTAAATAAAAATAAATAAAATAAAATAAATAAAGCTGTTGTTTCTGAGATGAGAAATTTCCTAATGAAAGAAGTAAAGACATTTGCTTGTAAATAATACCACTGAAACACACTGTTTGTAAAGAACTTTATTTGGGAGAAAATATCCTTGTTTTCTGTGGCTGAGTTTGGAATCTTCTACAAAGGAACCGTTACTAAACTGCACCAAGTTAAAAATCAATAAAAATTCCTGTGTTGCTTTAAAACCACTTGGACTGCTTTTATACACAACTACACGTTTAAAGCTAAAATATACAAGATGGGAGCCCGTTTTCACTAGGCGACCACCTAGTGGAGGCGCGCCCGCCACAATATTCAATACTGATGGCTGGATGTCATCAGTCTTAGATAGTGCTGGGGAGGAGTCTGCTGTCTTGGTACATGTCGGTACCAATGACATAGGAAAATGTGGTAGGGAGGTTCTGGAGGCAAAATTTAGGCTTTTAGGTAGGAAGTTGAAATCCAGAACTTCCAGGCTTTTAGGTAGGAAGTTGAAATCCAGAACTTCTGAAATGCTTCGTGTTCCACGTGCAGGACCCAAAAGGCAGGCAGAACTCCTGAGTCTCAATGCGTGGATGAGACAATGGTGCAGAGATGAGGGTTTTGGATTTGTTAGGAACTGGGGAACATTCTGGGGAAAGGAGGGGCTCTTCCACATAAAAGCATCAGGGCACGTAGGAGACTTAGAAGGGGATAGTCCACGTAAAAGCATCAGGCACGTAGGAGACTTAGAAGGGGATATTCCACGTAAAAGCATCAGGGCACGTAAGAGACTTAGGAGGGGATAGTCCAAGTAAAAGCATCAGGCACGTAGGAGACTTAGAAGGGGATAGTCCATGTAAAAGCATCAGGCACGTAGGAGACTTAGAAGGGGATAGTCCACGTAAAAGCATCAGGGCACATAGGAGACTTAGGAGGGGATAGTCCATGTAAAAGCATCAGGCACGTAGGAGACTTAGAAGGGGATATTCCATGTATTAGCATCAGGGCACATAGGAGACTTAGAAGGGGATAGTCCACATAAAAGCATCAGGCACATAGGAGACTTAGAAGGGGATATTCCATGTAAAAGCATCAGGGCACATAGGAGGCTTAGAAGGGGATAGTCCACGTAAAGCATCAGGCACATAGGAGACTTAGAAGGGGATAGTCCAAGTAAAAGCATCAGGCACGTAGGAGACTTAGAAGGGGATAGTCCATGTAAAAGCATCAGGCACATAGGAGACTTAGAAGGGGATAGTCCATGTAAAAGCATCAGGGCACGTAGGAGACTTAGAAGAGGATATTCCATAAAAAAGCATCAGGGCACATGGGAGACTTAGAAGGGGATATTCCATGTAAAAGCATCAGGGCACGTAGGAGACTTAGAAGGGGATATTCCACGTAAACGCATCAGGGCACGCAGGAGACTTAGAAGGGGATATTCCACGTAAAAGCATCAGGGCACATAGGAGACTTAGAAGGGCATAGTCCACGTAAAAGCATCAGGCACGTAGGAGACTTAAAAGGGGATATTCCACGTAAACGCATCAGGGCACGTAGGAGACTTATAAGGGGATATTCCACGTAAAAGCATCAGGGCACATAGGAGACTTAGAAGGGGATATTCCACGTAAAAGCATCAGGCACGTAGGAGACTTAGAAGGGGATATTCCACGTAAACGCATCAGGGCACGTAAGAGACTTAGAAGGGGATATTCCACGTAAAAGCATCAGGGCACGTAAGAGACTTAGGAGGGGATAGTCCACGTAAAAGCATCAGGGCACATAGGAGACTTAGGAGGGGATAGTCCATGTAAAAGCATCAGGCACGTAGGAGACTTAGAAGGGGATATTAAATATAAAAGCATCAGGGCACGTAGGAGACTTAGAAGGGGATATTCCATAAAAAAGCATCAGGGCACATGGGAGACTTAGAAGGGGATATTCCACGTAAAAGCATCAGGGCACGTAGGAGACTTAGAAAGGGATAGTCCACGTAAAAGCATTAGGCACGTAGGAGACTTAGAAGAGGATAGTCCATGTAAAAGCATCAGGGCACGTAGGAAACTTAGAAGGGGATAGTCCATGTAAACGCATCACGGCACGTGGGAGACTTAGAAGGGGATAGTCCATGTAAAAGCATCAGGGCACGCGGGAGACTTAGAAGGGGATAGTCCCTGTAAAAGCATCACGGCACGTAGGAGACTTAGAAGGGGATATTCCATGTAATAGTATCAGGCACGTAGGAGACTTAGAAGGGGATAGTCCACGTAAAAGCATCAGGGAACGTAGGAGACTTAGAAGGGGATAGTCCATGTAAAAGCATCAGGCACGTAGGAGACTTAGAATGGGACAGTCCATGTAAAAGCATCAGGGAACGTAGGAGACTTAGAAGGGGACAGTCCATGTAAAAGCATCAGGGCACATAGGAGACTTAGAAGGGGATAGTCCACGTAAAAGCATCAGGGCACATAGGAGACTTAGGCGGGGATAGTCCATGTAAAAGCGTCAGGGCACGTAGGAGACTTAGAAGGGGATAGTCCACGAAAAAGCATCAGGGCACGTAGGAGACGTAGGAGGGGATAGTCCATGTAAAAGCATCAGGGCACGTAGGAGACTTAGAAGGGGATAGTCCATGTAAAAGCATCAGGAATGTGGGAGACTTGGGATAGTCCATGTAAATGCATCAGGGCACATAGGAGACTTAGAAGGGGATATTCCATGTAAAAGCATCAGGACACATGGGAGACTTAGGAGGGGATAGTCCATGTAAAAGCATTAGGGCACGTAGGAGACTTAGGAGGGGATAGTCCATGTAAAAGCATCAGGGCACGTAGGAGACTTAGAAGGGGATATTCCATGTAAAAGCATCAGGGCACATAGGAGACTTAGGAGGGGATAGTCCATGTAAAAGCATCAGGGCACAAAGGAGACTTAGAAGGGGATAGTCCATGTAAAAGCATCACGGCACGTAGGAGACTTAGAAGGGGATATTCCATGTAAAAGCATCAGGCACGTAGTAGACTTAGAAGGGGATAATCCATGTAAAAGCATCAGGCACGTAGGAGACTTAGAAGGGGATAGTCCACGTAAAAGCATCAGGGCACGTAGGAGACTTAGAAGGGGATATTCCATGTAAAAGCATCAGGGCACCTAGGAGACTTAGATGGGGATAGTCCATGTAAAAGCGTCAGGGCACGTAGGAGACATAGAAGGGGATATTCCATGTAAAAGCATCAGGCACGTAGGAGACTTAGAAGGGGATAGTCCATGTAAAAGCATCAGGGCACACGGGAGACTTAGAAGGGGATAGTCCACGTAAAAGCAATAGGCACGTAGGAGACTTAGAAGGGGATAGTCCATGTAAAAGCATCAGGGCACGTAGGAGACTTAGAAGGGGATAGTCCATGTAAAAGCATCAGGCACGTAGGAGACTTAGAAGGGGATAGTCCATGTAAAAGCATCAGTGCACACGGGAGACTTAGAAGGGGATAGTCCACGTAAAAGCAATAGGCACGTAGGAGACTTAGAAGGGGATAGTCCATGTAAAAGCATCAGGGTACGTAGGAGACTTAGAAGGGGATATTCCATGTAAAAGCATCAGGCACATAGGAGACTTAGAAGGGGATAGTCCACGTAAAAGCATCAGGGCACGTAGAAGACTTAGAAGGGGATATTCCACATAAAAGCATCAGGGCACATAGGAAACTTAGGAGGGGATAGTCCATGTAAAAGCATCAGGGCACGCAGGAGACTTAGAAGGGGACATTCCATGTAAAAGCATCAGGGCACATGGGAGACTTAGAAGGGGATATTCCATGTAAAAGCCTCAGGGCATGCAGGAGACTTAGAAGGGGATATTCCATGTAAATGCATCAGGGCACGTGGGAGACTTAGAAGGGGATATTCAATGTAAAGCCTCAGGGCACGTAGGAGACTTAGAAGGGGATATTCCACGTAAACGCATCAGGCATGTAGGAGACTTAGAAGGGGATATTCCATGTAAAAGCATCAGGGCACGTAGGAGAGTTAGAAGTGGATATTCCATGTAAAAGCATCAGGCACGTGGGAGACTTAGGAGGGGATATTCCATTTAAAAGCATCAGGGCACGTAGGAGACTTAGAAGGGGATATTCCATGTAAAAGCATCAGGCACGTGGGAGACTTAGGAGGGGATATTCCATGTAAAAGCATCAGGGCACGTAGGAGACTTAGAAGGGGATATTCCACGTAAACGCATCAGGGCACGCAGGAGACTTAGAAGGGGATATTCCACGTAAAAGCATCAGGGCACATAGGAGACTTAGAAGGGCATAGTCCACGTAAAAGCATCAGGCACGTAGGAGACTTAAAAGGGGATATTCCACGTAAACGCATCAGGGCACGTAGGAGACTTATAAGGGGATATTCCACGTAAAAGCATCAGGGCACATAGGAGACTTAGAAGGGGATATTCCACGTAAAAGCATCAGGCACGTAGGAGACTTAGAAGGGGATATTCCACGTAAACGCATCAGGGCACGTAAGAGACTTAGAAGGGGATATTCCACGTAAAAGCATCAGGGCACGTTAGAGACTTAGGAGGGGATAGTCCACGTAAAAGCATCAGGGCACATAGGAGACTTAGGAGGGGATAGTCCATGTAAAAGCATCAGGCACGTAGGAGACTTAGAAGGGGATATTAAATATAAAAGCATCAGGGCACGTAGGAGACTTAGAAGGGGATATTCCATAAAAAGCATCAGGGCACATGGGAGACTTAGAAGGGGATATTCCACGTAAAAGCATCAGGGCACGTAGGAGACTTAGAAAGGGATAGTCCACGTAAAAGCATTAGGCACGTAGGAGACTTAGAAGAGGATAGTCCATGTAAAAGCATCAGGGCACGTAGGAAACTTAGAAGGGGATAGTCCATGTAAACGCATCACGGCACGTGGGAGACTTAGAAGGGGATAGTCCATGTAAAAGCATCAGGGCACGCGGGAGACTTAGAAGGGGATAGTCCCTGTAAAAGCATCACGGCACGTAGGAGACTTTTAAGGGGATATTCCATGTAATAGTATCAGGCACGTAGGAGACTTAGAAGGGGATAGTCCACGTAAAAGCATCAGGGAACGTAGGAGACTTAGAAGGGGATAGTCCATGTAAAAGCATCAGGCACGTAGGAGACTTAGAATGGGACAGTCCATGTAAAAGCATCAGGGAACGTAGGAGACTTAGAAGGGGACAGTCCATGTAAAAGCATCAGGGCACATAGGAGACTTAGAAGGGGATAGTCCACGTAAAAGCATCAGGGCACATAGGAGACTTAGGCGGGGATAGTCCATGTAAAAGCGTCAGGGCACGTAGGAGACTTAGAAGGGGATAGTCCACGAAAAAGCATCAGGGCACGTAGGAGACGTAGGAGGGGATAGTCCATGTAAAAGCATCAGGGCACGTAGGAGACTTAGAAGGGGATAGTCCATGTAAAAGCATCAGGAATGTGGGAGACTTGGGATAGTCCATGTAAATGCATCAGGGCACAAAGGAGACTTAGAAGGGGATATTCCATGTAAAAGCATCAGGACACATGGGAGACTTAGGAGGGGATAGTCCATGTAAAAGCATTAGGGCACGTAGGAGACTTAGGAGGGGATAGTCCATGTAAAAGCATCAGGGCACGTAGGAGACTTAGAAGGGGATATTCCATGTAAAAGCATCAGGGCACATAGGAGACTTAGGAGGGGATAGTCCATGTAAAAGCATCAGGGCACAAAGGAGACTTAGGAGGGGATAGTCCATGTAAAAGCATCACGGCACGTAGGAGACTTAGAAGGGGATATTCCATGTAAAAGCATCAGGCACGTAGTAGACTTAGAAGGGGATAATCCATGTAAAAGCATCAGGCATGTAGGAGACTTAGAAGGGGATAGTCCACGTAAAAGCATCAGGGCACGTAGGAGACTTAGAAGGGGATATTCCATGTAAAAGCATCAGGGCACCTAGGAGACTTAGATGGGGATAGTCCATGTAAAAGCGTCAGGGCACGTAGGAGACATAGAAGGGGATATTCCATGTAAAAGCATCAGGCACGTAGGAGACTTAGAAGGGGATAGTCCATGTAAAAGCATCAGGGCACACGGGAGACTTAGAAGGGGATAGTCCACGTAAAAGCAATAGGCACGTAGGAGACTTAGAAGGGGATAGTCCATGTAAAAGCATCAGGGCACGTAGGAGACTTAGAAGGGGATAGTCCATGTAAAAGCATCAGGCACGTAGGAGACTTAGAAGGGGATAGTCCATGTAAAAGCATCAGTGCACACGGGAGACTTAGAAGGGGATAGTCCACGTAAAAGCAATAGGCACGTAGGAGACTTAGAAGGGGATAGTCCATGTAAAAGCATCAGGGTACGTAGGAGACTTAGAAGGGGATATTCCATGTAAAAGCATCAGGCACATAGGAGACTTAGAAGGGGATAGTCCACGTAAAAGCATCAGGGCACGTAGAAGACTTAGAAGGGGATATTCCACGTAAAAGCATCAGGGCACATAGGAAACTTAGGAGGGGATAGTCCATGTAAAAGCATCAGGGCACGCAGGAGACTTAGAAGGGGACATTCCATGTAAAAGCATCAGGGCACATGGGAGACTTAGAAGGGGATATTCCATGTAAAAGCCTCAGGGCATGCAGGAGACTTAGAAGGGGATATTCCATGTAAATGCATCAGGGCACGTGGGAGACTTAGAAGGGGATATTCCATGTAAAAGCCTCAGGGCACGTAGGAGACTTAGAAGGGGATATTCCACGTAAACGCATCAGGCATGTAGGAGACTTAGAAGGGGATATTCCATGTAAAAGCATCAGGGCACATAGGAGATTTAGAAGTGGATATTCCATGTAAAAGCATCAGGCACGTGGGAGACTTAGGAGGGGATATTCCATTTAAAAGCATCAGGGCACGTAGGAGACTTAGAAGGGGATATTCCATGTAAAAGCATCAGGCACGTGGGAGACTTAGGAGGGGATATTCCACGTAAAAGCATCAGGCACATAGGAGACTTAGAAGGGGATATTCCATGTAAAAGCATCAGGGCACGTAGGAGACTTAGAAGGGGATATTCCACGTAAAAGCATCAGGCACATAGGAGACTTAGAAGGGGATATTCTATGTAAAAGCATCAGGGCACGTAGGAGACTTAGAAGGGGATAGTCCACGTAAAAGCATCAGGCACGTAGGAGACTTAGAAGGGGATAGTCCACGTAAAAGCATCAGGGCACGTGGGAGACTTAGAACGGGATAGACCATGTAAAAGCATCAGGGCACGTGGGAGACTTAGAAGGGGATAGTCCATGTAAAAGCCTCAGGGCACGCGGGAGACTTAGAAGGGGATAGTCCACGTAAAAGCCTCAGGGCACGCGGGAGACTTAGAAGGGGATAGTCCACGTAAAACCATCAGGGCACGTGGGAGACTTAGAAGGGGATATTCCATGTAAAAGCATCAGGGCACGCAGGAGACTTAGAAGGGGATATGCCATGTAAAAGCATCAGGCACGTAGGAGACTTAGAAGGGGATAGTCCATGTAAAAGCATCAGGGCACGTGGGAGACTTAGGGGTATGTTTACTAAACCGCGCTAACGGTACATAACACGCGTTAACCAACATTAACGATTGTAAAGCCCCGCGGCGCGGTAAAACACCGCAGAAGGTGGAGAGAGGGCGGAAAGAAGGGGTCAGTGTGTGGAGAGTGGACGGGGAGAGGCTCCCTTCACAGTAACGCGCTGATCTGAAGAGCTGAATTCAAACGCGATTGAAAACCTGCCGTTAAATGCACATTACAGGGGAAAGAAACCATTTCAGTGTCAGCAATGTACAGCCCAGGCAGGGAAACCTAATCAAAGTGATAAGTGTGATACATGTGTACAGAACAAAAGGGCACATAAACACTGAAAATGACCCCAACAAACTGGAAAAAGTCCATAAGCAAGCTGGCCAATAGTGGTAGCAATGAGAAACATCAACCCCCCCCCGCCCCCCCCGAGTAAGCTCCATAGAAAAGATATAAATCATGGAAGGGTCTATACTCCATCCCCATATAAGGTGAATGAGCCCACAGTGAAATAGCGCTACTCAGGGTTTTCCCCACCATCGGACAGGGTTCCTATGGCATGCACATGTTCCGCAACATCATGGCGGGCATGTCGGAACGGCAACTGGACAGATGCCGGAGAAGGGGATACAGAGGGCCGCAGGCGGCACATTCTGTGGTGGAGCTGGGCCACAGTGCGGACTAGGGTGATGCCTAGGTGGCCCATACGAATGCTGAAACAGCAGAGCAGCCAGACAGCAACTGCTGAAGGGCCAACATGGGCACGAGTGTATTTCCCACAGTGTCACAGGGGAGAGTACCCAACAGCTACCCCCAAGGGCACGGAACATTGGCAGGCGGGGCTGGGGGGAGCGTGGACATCTAGGCAGGCATCCCTACCCCAAAACCCGCACCATAGGCAGCCGCCTACCTGCACACTGGATGGCCTGAGACTGTGCACCACCAGCAGAAGGGCATGTCAGCATGGTGGCTGAGGAATACTGGTGGTGGAGGGGGCAGTGGCATCTGCCCAGAGCAGACCTTGGCCTAGCCCTGTGTAGGTGGGTGCCGTGTACTGCAACAGACGGGCCCTGTCTGACGAACAGTCATGGTTTCACCAAGGAATGTACTGACTCTGTGGCAACAAGGTGGTGCAGTGCACAAAACCAGTGTAGTCAAAAGCAGAGGGTCACAGGTTCAAGTCCCAGCTGTGGTTCCTGCCAACCGAGTCCCCATATTTTACCCACTACTACAACGTGCTAATACAGACAGCACCTTTATTGCAGATGACGTAAACATGCCCAAGACACCTACATCTTACCCTACAGAGCACAGACACCATAAACATGCACATTACCTAGAGCAGAGTCACCCAAATGCAGTCCTGGAGGGCCAAACACCATTCCGGTTCCATGCTGCCTCTGATAAAGATGCCTGTGCTGTATTTCTATGCGCCACCCCCATGGTATGCAGATGTATCTCATGCATATTTATGAGGGACAGCATGAAAACCCGAACAGTGTTTGGCACCACATGCTGGAGTTGGGAACCTCTGCCGTAAAGCAGCAGCCAACAGGGGCAGACACACTCGCACCCACAGGCCCCATTATCCAAAGCCTCCTGGAGAGGCAGGACTTTGGGCTCTGCGTGCATCTCCCAATACTAGCACTTGCATACCTTAGTAATGCCACCCTAAACCTGGGAATATGGTACACATCTATCAAAAGGTTGCTATGATTACTGGCAGATAGCAATTCCTAGGTTAGGTACAATTACCTGAGTGAGCTGCATCATAGCGACCTTTCTGATGTCTGTGGAGTGTGCTACAGGTCTTGTGTCTGACAGTGTTTACCAACCTGGGGAGTGACTCCTACAGTATTGCGTACCATAGCCATGCCTGCACTGTGCCCAGGACTGGTGTGGTGGCCTGGGCTGCCCGACACCTCTATAGTTGCACAATGCTGGCATAGGTGTGGGGAGTGTGTGTCTGTCTATCCAGTGTGTGGTGGCTGCCAACACTGTTCTTCTTGGTTTCCTGAATGAAATTCACACTGCCCACGACCGTGGTGATCTTTCGGTGGCAGTTTCTCTCGACCTCTCCGCTGCTTTCGATCTTGTCGACCACTCCCTCCTCTTAGCCCGTCTTCGCGAGGCGGGCCTCTGCAGCACTGTCCTTCACTGGTTCCATTCTTTTCTCTCCTCTAGGTCGTTTTCAGTTCTCTCTACCTCCACCCCCCCCAACCACCTCTACACCTACTCCCCTGCTCTGCGGTGTCCCCCAGGGCTCTGTTCTGGCTCCTCTCCTTTTCAATGTCTTCCTTACACCCCTTTCACTGTTGGTCCAACAACACGGGATTTCTGCCTTCTACTATGCTGATGACCTCCTTCTTCTATACCACACCTCTCCCCTTTCCCCGGACCTCTCCCCACTGAATTCCTGTCTCACAGCTGTAGCCCATTGGCTTACCACTCACTGCCTACACCTAAATCTTGCTAAGACTCTGGCCATCTGGTTCTCACGTGATGGTGTCCCCCCTCCGGTTTCCCCCTCTTTCTCTGGTTCGCCCATTCCCTTATTCTCCACCTTTCGCTACCTGGGTGTCCTTTTCGACCCTGGCCTCACCTTTCGGGATCACATCGCTCACGTTTCAAAGTCCTCATTCTACTTTCTACGTCAGATTTGTGCCATTCGACCCTTTCTTTCTTCACAGGCTCTCTCTACCCTTCTTCTCTCCTTGGTCATATCTCGCGTTGACTTCTGCAACTCCGTCCTGTCTGGTCTCCCCGCCTCCCAACTACTCCGTCTCCAACGTATCCAAAACACTGCTGCCCGGCTCATCTTTCATGCATCTATCCGTGATCATATCACTCCTCTCCTCATCCGTCTTCACTGGCTCCCTGTCAAGTTCCGCATTCACTTCAAAACTCTGGTCCTTCTCCACCGCGCCCTCCATACCCACTCCCCTCAGTACCTAGCTGACTTGGTTCATTTTCACAATCCAAATCGTTCCCTACGCTCCTTTCACCTGAATCGCTTACATCTTCCCTCACCCACCTGTGCTCGCCTCCAATCCACTCGTTCCTCTGCCTTTTTCTTCCTTGCCCCTGCCCTGTGGAATTCTCTCCCCTCTTCTATCCGCCTCGAACAAGATCATGCCACCTTCAAGAACCGCCTTAAAACTCACCTCTTTACTCTTGCCTTTGACCTTCCTGAACCTCCCACATGACTTTGTCTTCCCTTCCCCCTCCCGTCACTCTCCCCTCTACCGTCCTGTTGTATGAATCTGCCTAGTTTGCTTTCCTATCAATCGATGTAACTTCTTTTCCTTTTTTCCCTTCACCCTATCGTGACCATTGTGATTTGAACTCTGTAAACCGCTATGATGTTCCTTGCGTTTAGCGGTATATTAAGCTAATAAACTTAAACTTAAACTTAAACACCCTCCACAGCCCACACTGCTAGCACTGTTGCATAATGAGGAGCAAGGTACTGTGGGAATAGCCTGGATAGGGTGGCCTGGCCTGGATGCATCTGCACACGGCATAGGGCAATGGCTCAGACATTGTAGTGCCTGGCCACCACCTGCATGGACAGGGTGGCCATAGACTGTCCTGCTGGGAGGTCACTCTCACCCTGACTGAGCAGTGACCATGGCATGGCTATGTTCCCCCATAGTGCTATATAGCATTTCTCTCATGTAATATATATGGGTTTTCTTTTGGGGCCCAATCACTGACTTATCTGCTTGGTGTGTATGCTGACATCCCCGTTCTGGGTACATGCATCTCCTCCAGGACCATGCACTATGGACTAGCTGGCGGACTGTCTGCAGCTAGTATGTGTCTTGCTGGAACACCTAGCAGGGTGCAGCGGCTGGAGGCTTGCTGCTGGAGAATGTCAGATAATGGTGGGGTGCAGCTGAGCATTTCCAGGCCTGCTGTCTGTCTGCTATTGCATTATGGATGTGTACCGCTCTGTCTGTTCACCAGCAGGACTGGGGTTGATGGTCCCCTCTACTGCTACCATTGCAGGGGGGTAGACTGTGGATTGATTGGTGGGTGATCCTGTTTCCCACCCTGAGCCCCAGAAGGTGGGTTGTGTGGTGGTACATGATCTGCCTATGGGTCCATACACCCCCCCTTCACCAGGTAACCATGGCACCAACACAGGATATGCACAATTCTGGGTGCATCATCGCCCATAAGGACTAGACATGACCGAGACATACAGCAGGACAGAGATGTATCCTAGGTGTGTCTAACGGAACTACCTATCACACACTGCTGGGGACCTGCAGCATGGCGTATTTCAGCCATGAAAGGTGCTGTGGACCTGGTGCTGGGCGCCCCACCTCAACCTCAGGGTGGGAACAGTACCCGCACAATGTGACTGTCTGTGGCTACTCTGTGGCAGTGCCACACACGGTCTGTTGCCCCTACCAGGCCGAGGTGCTGTGGGGGTGCATACCCAATCTTGTGCCCATCTCTCGACTGCTAATTTGCATGTGGAGTGCATCATGGGTACGGGTGGGTTAACCCTATCCTGGTAACCACAGCAGCCAGTTTGAGTAGTCATGTGCAGTCCTTCTGTGGCCAGCCAGGGCTTTGTTCACAGCCTTATAAGGTGTCCTATAGGGGACATTATAGGGTGCCTTGGCGGACAGTACACTTTATAATGTGCCCTATGGAGTGCGTTATGGGGTGCCTTATGCGGCACCTTAGGTTATGCCACCGTGAGGGTGTGTTTGCTGGCAGCACTAATTAAAATACAGGTCAAATGCCTCAATAATCACTACTTAAATGTAAAGGGTGCTGCCTCAGCCAGCCTTATACATTAGGCCCACTGGGGAATCGAACCCATGACCCCTGTACCATCAGTCAGTGTTGTAACCATTTTGCTACAGCTCTGTTGCTGTGCTTGTATACCTGCGCGTCTTCTTAAGATTAACGCGCGGTAACGTGCCCTGTAGCGCTCGTTCATTTATGGTGCCTTGTAACGTGCGTTCTCGGCGCGTTCTCGGTAACGATGTACCGCCCATGTCCTTATTTGGGATTTCTGTCTCTACCGCGGCTCCTAACGCGAATCACACTAACGCAGTTTAGTAAACATACCCCTATCTGCCAGTAATCATAGCAACCTTTTGATAGATGTGTACCATATTCCCAGGTTTAGGGTGGCATTACTAAGGTATGCAAGTGCTAGTATTGGGAGATGCACGCAGAGCCCAAAGTCCTGCCTCTCCAGGAGGCTTTGGATAATGGGGCCTATGGGTGTGGGTGTGTCTGCCCCTGTTGGCTGCTGCTTTACGGCAGAGGTTCCCAACTCCAGTCCTGCGGTGCCAAACACTGTTCGGGTTTTCATTCTGTCCCTCATGAATATGCATGAGATACATCTGCATACCATGGGGGTGGCACATAGAAATGCAGCACAGGCATCTTTATCAGAGGCAGCATGGAACCGGAATGGTGTTTGACCCTCCAGGACTGCATTTGGGTGACTCTGCTCTAGGTAATGTGCATGTTTATGGTGTCTGTGCTCTGTAGGGTAAAATGTAGGTGTCTTGGGCATGTTTACGTCATCTGCAATAAAGGCGCTGTCTGTATTAGCACGTTGTAGTAGTGGGTAAAATATGGGGACTGGGTTGGCAGGAACCACAGCTGAGACTTGAACCTGTGACCCTCTGCTTCTGACTACACTGGTTTTGTGCACTGCACCACCTTGTTGTCGCAGAGTCAGTTCATTCCTTGGTGATACCATGACTGTTCATCAGACAGGGCCCATCTGTTGCAGTACACGGCACCCACCTACACAGGGCTAGGCCACGGTCTGCTCTGGGCAGCTGCCACTGCCCCCTCCACCACCAGTATCCCTCAGCTACCATGCTGACATACCCTTCTGCTGGTGGTGCTGGTGGTGCGCAGTCTCAGGCCATCCAGTGTGCAGGTAGGCGGCTGCCTATGGTGCGGGTTCTGGGGTAGGGATGCCTGCATAGACGTCCACGCTCCCCCCAGCCCCGCCTGCCAATGTTCCGTGCCCTTGGGGGTAGCTGTTGGGTACTATCCCCGTGACACTGTGGGAAATACACTCATGCCCATGTTGGCCCTTCAGCAGTTGCTGTCTGGCTGCTCTGCTGTTTCAGCATTCGTATGGGCCACCTAGGCATCACCCTAGTCCGCACTGTGGCCCAGCTCCACCACAGCATGTGCCGCCCTGATGTTACGGGACATGTGCACGCCATAGGAACCCTGTCCAATGGTGGGGAAATCCCTGAGCAGCGCTATTTCACTGTGGGCTCATTCACCTTGTATGGGGACGGAGTATAGACCCTTCCACGATTTATAGCTTTTCTATGGAGCTTACTCGGGGGGGGGGGTTGATGTTTCTCATTGCTACCACTATTGGCCAGCTTGCTTATGGACTTTTTCCAGTTTGTTGGGGTCATTTTCAGTGTTTATGTGTCCTTTTGTTCTGTGCACATGTATCACACTTATCACTTTGTTTAGGTTTCCCTGCCTGGGCTGCACATTGCTGACACTGAAATGGTTTCTCTCCCCCGTAATGTGCATTTAACGGCAGGTTTTCAAACGCGTTTGAATTCAGCTCTTCAGATCAGCGCGTTAGTGTGAAGGGAGCCTCTCCCCGCCAACGCTCCGCCCACTGACCCCTTCTATCCGCCCTCTCTCCACCTTCTACGGTATTTTACCGCGCCGCGGGGCTTTACGATCGTTAATGTTGATTAACACGCGTTATGTAACGTTAACGGTCATAAGCGCATCGTAACGCGCGTTATGATGCGCTTACGATCGTTAACATTACATAACGCGTGTTATGTACGGTTACCGCAGTTTAGTAAACTTACCCCTTAGAAGGGGATATTCCATGTAAAAGCATCAGGGCACGTAGGAGACTTAGAAGGGGATAGTCCATGTAAAAGCATCAGGGCACGTAGGAGACCTAGAAGGGGATAGTCCATGTAAAAGTATCAGGGCACGTAGGAGACTTAGGAGGGGATAGTCCATGTAAAAGCATCAGGGCATGTAGGAGACTTAGAAGGGGATAGTCCATGTAAAAGCATCAGGGCATGTAGGAGACTTAGAAGGGGATAGTCCATGTAAAAGCATCAGGCACGTAGGAGACTTAGAAGGGAATATTCCATGTAAAAGCATCAGGGCACGTAGGAGACTTAGAAGGGGATATTCCATGTAAAAGCATCAGGCACGTAGGAGACTTAGAAGGGGATATTCCATGTAAAAGCATCAGGGCACGTAGGAGACTTAGAAGGGGATAGTCCATTTAAAAGCATCAGGGCACATAGGAGACTTAGGAGGGGATATTCCATGTAAAAGCGTCAGGGCACATAGGAGACTTAGAAGGGGATAGTCCATGTAAAAGCATCAGGGCACATAGGAGACTTAGGAGGGGATATTCCATGTAAAAGCGTCATGGCACGTAGGAGACTTAGAAGGGGATAGTCCACGTAAAAGCATCAGGGCACGTAGGAGACTTAGGAGGGGATATTCCATGTAAAAGCATCAGGGCACGTAGTAGACTTAGAAGGGGATATTCCATGTAAAAGCGTCAGGGCACGTAGGAGACTTAGAAGGGGATATTCCATGTAAAAGCGTCAGGGCACGTAGGAGACTTAGAAGGGGATATTCCATGTAAAAGCATCAGGGCACGTGGGAGACTTAGAAGGGGATATTCCATGTAAAAGCATCAGGCACGTAGGAGACTTAGAAGGGGATATTCTATGTAAAAGCGTCAGGGCACGTAGGAGACTTAGAAGGGGATATTCCATGTAAAACGTGAGGGCACGTAGGAGACTTAGAAGGGGATAGTCCACTTAAAAGCATCAGGCACGTAGGAGACTTAGAAGGGGATAGTCCATGTAAATGTTATTCCACTGTTAACTGTAAACCGCCCTTGATCTCTGGAAGGGGCGGTATAGAAGAAATGTATAAATAAATAAATAAAATAAATATTCAATGGCGCTAACCATGTAAGTACCGTTGACTATCCCCATTTAAGGCAGTTACATGGTCTACTGGGCTGAGTACATCTCCCCTATTCACCTGGACCCTTGCTATTTTTCTGTGCTGCCATATGTGCTCTTTCTTCCTATTTTCTCCTCTCCCTTCAAAGCATCAGAGACTCATAAATTTTGTTTGTGCAGTGCCTCTAGCAAGAGGCTAGCAACATTTAAATTTAAGAAGGAAAGCTTTCAGGGTGCAACTATTTCCAGCTTCTCAGGAGAACCATAAGACCATTTTTGATAAAAAGCACCAAGTTATTTCTTGAGGAGCAACTGTTTTGCTGTGCTCCCCATGTCTACAGTATGTGCGGTTAAATTACAGGGCTGTGAAATGCCAAGCAGTTGCCAAATTTCTTGGATAATAGGAATGTTCCTGGATAGGTTCCTAAGTCTCTTTGGTGTTCACATAGAAGAGGCGGATAAATGAATGGTTGGGTAAGAGTTACACAAAACATAGAAAATGATGACAGATACAGACCATAGGATCTATCCATAAGAACTATTAAGCTCTACTATCTCTTCCACTCCCTCCGAGATCCTCGGGACTTGTTCCATTCTTTCTTGTCTCCACCATATCCACTGGGAGGCTGTTCCACAGTCCACTACTCTTTCCATACAGAAACATTTCCTCATATTACTCCTGATTCTAACCCCTTAAATCTTCATCATATGACCCTTCATTCCTGAGCTTCCTTCACTACCATATCTCTCCTCTTCTGCCTTTTCTTTACATTTGTCTTCTTATGCCTTACGACAAAGACCACTGGCCTTGTTAGTGGCCACCCTCTGCACCATTGAGATCTCACCAAAGACTTCTACAGAGGCGCTATCACCTCCTTCTTCCTGCTGGCCATTCCTCTCCCTATGCACTCAAACATCCTTCTGGCTTTCGCCGGTGCCTTTTCTACCTTTTCGCCACTTTAAGATTATTACCTCCGGGTCCTGCTCTTCTTTTCTGCATTGAAGTACTTCACTCCCTATACTGTAGCTCCCCCTTGGATTTTTGCAGCCCAAATGCACAATTCTGCATTTTTTAGCATTAAATCTTAGCTGCCAAATTCTTGACCATCCTTTAAGCTATGATAGATCACTCTTTATGCTGTGCACACCTTCCATGGTGCCTACCCTGTTTGGAATTTTGGTATCATCCACAAAAAGGCAAACCCTTCCCAACGAACCTTCTGCAATATCACTTATAAAAACTAGATAAGGGACTTATTCCTGTGGCACAGCACTGGTAAAGCTCCTATCTTCCGAATTCTTATTCTGGGATGCCTCAGCTTTGTCCTGCGATTTCTTGATGTTGGCTTCCTTTGATTTCTGCTTTTTTTGTGAGCCTCTTCCTCATCCAAGATGGTTTTAACTGTATTATCAGCTCAAACTAGGTCAGAGAAGAGATGCCCAAGTAGGAATGTTCAATATTTGAAACAGGCTCAGTGGATGGTAAAACTCATATGAAGCCCTGGGGAAAATGTGTATTTGGTTGCACACAAAGCGAGAGCGTCCTCTGCTTTCATCTCCGCCCTCTCTCTCTCTCTCTCTCTTCTTCTCTGCCCTCTACCACTTTCTTTTGCCAGTTCTCAGCATTCAGGCTACAGCAAAGCTTGTTCTTAAATTAACAATTTATGGCTGATTTCAGTGAATCTCATTGCTATTTTATGATGTTTCCCTGTGGCTGTAAATCAGCCAACACGGTTGTTAATGACAGCGACACTCCGCGCCTCCTGCCAAGCGACGGCAGCGTTTCCATGGCTCTGACTGATACGCAAATCATTGAGCATCAGAGCTCAGGGTGCGCGTTGTCCTAGGCCTCCTGGCTACCTGCTTCCCTCAGTTGTCTGAGGATCGGGTGTATGACCACAGACAAGAACCACCCCCCATATCGTGCTTTACACCTCGAGAGTACATTTCTTCATGTACATTACATATCGCTGATTTTTTTATGAGAAAAGCATCTCTGTGGTTGGCTGTGAATCTTCTGATGGTTATAGAGAGTTGGGCAAGGAAATGATGGGAAACTCCAGCAGAAAGAAAAAGAATGTGAGACAAAAAGCAGGAAAGATTGACAGAAAGAGGTAAAATATGAAAGTGACAGAAAGAACAAAGGAGAAGGTGAGTGCAGAGTAAGGCCAAGATAAGATGGAAAGAAAAAGAAGGGAAAAGACACAAGATACAGGAGAGAGTTAAAGGAAGAACCAGAAAAAAAGGAAAAAGACAGAAGCACTATATGAAGAGGGAAAGAGAAAGGGAGGAAAGGAAGACGAAGGTGCTCAGGAAGGAAAGTGAGCGGGAAGGACAGCAGGCAGAGAGAGTGCTGAGCTTTACTTTCTCTTATTTGTCTCTTCATTTCATTCCTCCTCCTCCTCCTCCTTCTCTAATGGTGCGCACAGCTGGATATTCAGCTGCAGTTATGCCTCGATGATTTCTAAGGACTGAGGGAGCTAAACAGTCCGATTCTTCGGTCGGGAGGAAGCATTCTTCAAGTTGCACTAGGTCCAGTGATGGTGTGACACCGCTGCTTCAAAACTTCAACAACAGGGGTGTGTGAGAAGTGTGGCTACAGAGGGTGCAAGTGCGGCGGGAACGCTGACATCATCACTGGGGCTTCTAAGAAGTGTGATAAGAGCGAGTCCCTGCACACAGCTGGTTGGGGGAAGGAGGGGGAGGCGCCAGGTTTGCTAATTGCACAGAGCATATTACTAGCTTGCTACAGTCCTAGATGTACCATTTAATTACGCATCCTCTACACTGAGATAAACTCTTCCCATTTTACAAAATGCCCTACAAAGAGCCTCACTGGAGTACATAAGACAACTTGGAACCAAAAAGAAAGGAGAACAAAGCAAGAAGATAGTCAAGCAACTAATGTGCTGGAAGCTGGAAGCTTTAGTGCAATAAGGTCCTCAGTATGGAGCTTGCTTTTAAAACTAGATTTTCATGAACTAAATTGACTCATGGAGTTAAACGCAGATTTATTCTTTCACTCGGCAAGCTCAGAATCCTCCCCAAATACATTAAGTGCAGCAAAAGAAAACCAAATCAAGCCAGTTAGCTTGCAAGTCCATCCCCGAGCAGAGAGTCTTCTTTTCATTCTGAAAAGAAAAACATTGCAGTCTTTTTCAGTAATATAAAACAATTTGGTACAAATCCATATTTTTCTTTTTTCTATTCTTTGAAGAACAGTATCCCAGCCTGGGGGCTAAGAGACTGTTAAAATGGAGATGAAGAGCTTAAATGAGATTTCACATAAGAGGAGTCAGGAGGGACTGGAGATGCCAGCATGCCTTGCATGGTCTGAGGCACTGAGCCGGCGTGTAGCCCACTGCCATAAATCCAAAGCGCAAAGAGCAGAGCCACCTTATCCTCCCCTCTGTGGCTCTCCCCCCTCCCCCCCGTCCCCTTGGGTGACTGGCTGGAAGAGCTTGTGTATTTTATGAGGAGGTTGCAGCCCCTTTCTTACAGAGTGAAATTAAAATGTGATATATACAGAGAGAGAGAGAATAGCTTGTGTGCTCGCAGGAGATTAAACAGGGATTTTTACAGAGCATCAGGCAGCCTGATGAAAGCACTTGAGAGACATGCAAAAGCTCCTATAGTCCCTCCCGCTCTCTTTTCAGAGAGAAATCCGAGAAAATAAAGAACACAACTAGGAATAAATACAGGATAGCTGCAGCAGACACCTGAATGGACAGTAAATCTGCTTTGCATTTATGGTGCAGTTAAATTTGTATGTATTTTATAAATATGTTTTGTCCACGATGCTCGGAATGTAGTATTTTTTGAAAGAGCAGCTGTATTCTAATGGTACTGTAGTTAGACACTGTATAGATGTCATTCGGCCTCCTAGGCCCTGCTTGATGTTATCATTGCCATGTAAATATCTCATGCATATAATCAACCCTGTTTTCCAAGCTACTCTTTACTATGTAAAAATCTCATGTATATAGTTACCCCTGTTATCCAAGTTTGGACCCCTGTTCGATGTAAAACCAAACAGCATGTTGTTATGGTTGTTGTGTTATAATGTAAACCGCGCTGATGCCAAATAGCGCGGTATATAAGAATTTGTAATAATAATAATAATAATAACATTAGGCATATCTGCATCACCGTTCATTTCAATTCAATCCAAAACATGATAATAAAGTTCCACCTTAAATCTTCTCTCCTACAGGAATGGCTCGGGTCCACCTTAAATGTTTATGCAGTAGCATTGTAATGCCATTCCAGTTTTAATCATCCATCATCCACTTTAGAGCTCAGCCTTGGCTTATGCCTTTCTACAGCAAAAGCAAAATCCCGTTCCACTGAACTCAGGAAGGCAAAATTTACAAATGACATCCCAGTGTAATCGGGGACATGCATCTGGAAAAAGGCAGGCATGTAGAGCTAAAGGCACAATGTGACAAACGCGGACATGCTCAAAATGGATGTCTCTGGGGCTATCTACATACAGTAGATGTCCAATACGGGGACATAGAGACACGCAACGGTAGTTCAAACACAACATAAATGTCCAGTTCACACTATAAATATCATTGTCATTGTGGGAGTACTGCCGATAGTACAGTCCCATCTTCTCTACACTATAAATATCATTGTCATTGTGGGAGTACTGCCGATAGTACAGTTCCATCTTCTGTACACTATAAATATCATTGTCATTGTGGGAGTACTGCCGATAGTACAGTTCCATCTTCTGTACACTATAAATATCATTGTCATTGTGGGAGTACTGCCGATAGTACAGTTCCATCTTCTGTACACTATAAATATCATTGTCATTGTGGGTGTACTGCCGATAGTACAGTCCCATCTTCTCTACACTATAAATATCATTGTCATTGTGGGTGTACTGCCGATAGTACAGTCCCATCTTCTCTACACTATAAATATCATTGTCATTGTGGGAGTACTGCCGATAGTACAGTTCCATCTTCTCTACACTTTCCAGGGGTTTTAGGGCCCAAACCAGCCCATTCCTGATGCCTGTTGGTGCATGGAGCAAGTCTAAACTTGGATGAGGTCGCAGACATCCCTGACGTTTCTGCAATCAAGTGAGGACGTCCAAGTCTGTCACTCCTTCGCCAAACACGTCACTGCCATACCCTCTGCCAACTTGGACATCCCCGCAGTGGGAACATCTTTAGATAGTGCTTGTAAAATGGCTCCAGTGACATCTTTGTGATTTCGAGAGCTGCATACACATTTTTGGACATTCAAATCAAAATAAGGCTTCTGAAATGATCGCCTTGCCATCTTCTTTAATCTATGTTTGTCCATAGCCCAAGCCTTGCTACTGCTGGACTGGGTTTGGTCAGGCATGCAGGAGCAACAGAACATCTTTTTGGTCGGGGGAGCCAAAGAAATGAATGTCCAACCCTGCCCCTTGCTGTGTTGAGCTAAATATAAGTGGGGGCCATCATGGTCCCTGTGGCCCCAACACATTCTGCTGCCAATAGACTTGAACCAGCCCTTCGGCCAACACCTTTGTGATTTACTGATTGCCATCTCTTTCTGTTCTTTTCCCAAAGTAAACCACAACCATCCACAACAGAATTGTCAAAAGAAACTTGGTCTTATCTTCTAGTTTAAAATTCATAAAAAGTCAAAGCTTAGCAGCAGCAAAGAGCTTTAATTTAAATCAAATCAGAATATAACTTAGCATAAAAGGCAAAACAGAGTCAGTATTCTTTGAGCAACAAATAAAGTCTTCTAGAGACCTTTACAAAGAGGCCTTCTACCTAGGGGGCACGAGATCTGTGAAACTTTTTCAATAGGTGTTAACGCCAGGTGGCAGGTCAAAAGGCCATTTTGAAAGACTCCTTCTATCCAAGCAAGGACTGTTAATCACCCAGGAAGTTGGTCACAGCTTACCTCAGAAGCACAGGACAGGGTACTGTGTAGCAGCCCTCTTTTAATAAGAGTTATTTCCCTTCCTTTCCCAACACCCACCCACCCCTGGGATAATCGTAGCTTTATAGGTACTTACACATCTTAAATGAAAGGAGGTGCTCTCAGGTGCAGCTCGTTATCCAAATCAGTCATACACTAAGTACCTGAGATTAATTAAGCTTCAGGTGAACAAGATATATTAAAAGTATTAGGTACAATTTTATTAGTATGAGTATCCACAGCAACCCTTAGTAAGTAAAGAAAACAAAGCTTAAAACTAAGATGCAGACAACAGTCCGGCAGCGAGATGGGGGCTTTCCAGTCTTTTGCATTGAGTGTCACATTTATGATTTTCTCCCAGTTGGTGAGAGGTCTTACGTGTGCACTAGGTACAAGGAGCTCTTTGCTCTCAGGGAACGAGTCTGTTCTCTAGAGGCTAGAGTATCAGACTTGGAAGACATAAGAAAGACAGAGAGGTACATAGACGAGACCTACAGGAATATAGTTCTGAAGTCCCACCTCCAGTCTGGCAGCATCCCTGTTGCCATGGAGGAGAGAGGTCACGTGACAGGAGAGCATCACCCTGGTGTGGCAGGAAGTGATCCTGTAACTAGGACCTGTCCTCCAGGTGATGTAAAACCCTCTTGCACCGAGGAGGTTTCTCCACAGCCATGTGCCCAAGAGGGAAGGGTTAGGACAGCCGTTATAGTTGGTGATTTGATCATTAGGCATATAGACAGCTGGGTGGCTGGTGGATGTGAGGATCGCCTGGTAACATGCCTGCCTGGTGCGAAGGTAGCGGACCTCACACGCCACCTAGATAAGGTCTTAGATAGTGCTGGGGAGGAGTCTGCTGTCTTGGTACATGTCGGTACCAGTGACATAAGAAAATGTGGTAGGGAGGTTCTGAAGGTTAAATTTAGGCTTTTAGGTAGGACGTTGAAACCCAGAACTTCCAGGGTAGTGTTCTCCGAAATGCTTCCCGTTACACGCGCAGGACCCAAAAGGCAGGCAGAACTACGGAGTCTCAATGCATGGATGAGGCGATGGCGCAAGGATGAGGGTTTTGGATTTGTTAGGAACTGGGGAACATTCTGGGGAAAGGAGGGGCTCTTCCGAAGGGATGGGCTTCATCTTAACCGGGATGGAACCAGTCTGCTGGCATTAACCTTTAAAAAGGAGATAAAGCAGTTTTTAAACTAGATAATAGGGGAAAGCCGAGAGTCGCACAAGAGAGCATGGTTCGGAAGAATGTATCCTTGAAGGATACTACCAAAAGCAGAGAGGTTCCAAAAAAGAGTAAAGTAGCCCAAATGCCCTCGAGTATGGAGCAGACAGAGCTTAAAGATCCCAAATTACCCATGCCTACCAATAGCCAAATTAATATCAATCAAATACAGTCTCTAAAATGCTTGTATGCAAATGCTAGAAGTCTAAAAAATAAGATGCGAGAGTTAGAATATATAGCACTAAATGAGAGGTTAAATATGATTGGAATATCAGAGACATGGTGGAAGGAGAACAACCAGTGGGACACTGTGATACCTGGGTACAAACTATATCGTAAAGATAGGGCTGATCAAATTGGTGGAGGGGTTGCGCTCTATGTTAGAGAGGGCTTTGAATCAGAAATGATTAAAGTTTTGCAGGAAACAAAATTTGCTGTAGAATCTCTATGGATTGAAATTCCATGTAAAAAGAGGAAGGTGATGGCAGTGGGGGTGTACTACCAACCGCCTGGCCAGAATGAACAAATGGATGATGAAATGCTCAAAGAAATCAAGGAAGCTAACAAACGTTACAGCACAGTAATAATAAAGGGTGATTTCAATTACCCCGGTATCGACTGGGTCAGTGCCATGGCAGGATATGCTAGGGAGATAAAGTTCCTAGATGACATAAATGACTGCTTCTTGGAGCAGCTGGTTCATGAACTGACCAGAGGGGAAGTCATACTGGACCTAGTCCTTAGTGGAACACCAGATCTGGTGGAAGAGGTAAGGGTGTTGGGGCCACTTGGCAATAGTGATCATAGCATGATCGCGTTTGATTTAATTAGTGGAGGAGGGATAGTAAGGAAATCCACAGTACTACCTTTTAACTTTTGAAAGGGAGACTATGATAAAATGAGTAAAATAGTTAAGAAAAAACTAAAAGCAGCAGTTACAAAGGTTAAAGACTTACATCAAGTTTGGGTGTTGTTGAAAAATACTATCTTGGAAGCCCAGACCAGCTGTATTCCACGCTTTAAGAAAAATGGAAGGAAGTCCAAAAAACTGGCAGCATGGTTTAAAGGTGAGGTCAGAGAGGCTGTGGCTGCCAAAAAAGCATCTTTCAGGAAATGGAAAAAAGAGCCAAATGACGAAACCTGGAAAAAGCACAAGCACTGGCAAGTTAAATACAAGGCATTGGTAAGGCAGGCAAAGGGAGAATTTGAGAAGAAGCTTGCTGCGGAAGCAAAAACGCGTAATAAAGACTTTTCAAGTACATTTGTAGCAAAAAACCTGTGAGAGACTCAGTTGGTCCATTAGATGATAGAGGGGTTAAAGGGGCACTAAGAGGAGACAAGGCGATAGTGAAGAGACTGAATGAATTCTTTGCTTCGGTCTTTACTGAGCAAGATGTAGGGATGTTACCCATGACTGAGGTGGTATTTAAAGGTGCGTAAGAATTGAAGGAAATATCGATACATCGGGAAGATGTATTACAACTATTAGATAAACTGAAGAGTAGCAAATCACCTGGGCCGGATGATATACATTCAAGGGTGTTGAAAGAAAGCACAGTTACTTACCTGTAACAGGTGATCTCTGGGAACAGCAGGAATAAGTCTTCACATATGGGTACTGTCGCCACCTCCTGGCCGGGCGTATAGCCGGGCAGCAGGAGAGTGTCACCTTGTTGCCCTTTGAATAAGGTCCACCAATATGGCCGCCAGCTAGGGCTGCTGGGTACTGTAGTTTACTTATTCTATCAGGCAAAGTAGTGTGACCACGAGTGGTTAGACGAAAACAGAGAATATTTTATTTTCTTGGGATTTTTCCCCTCGCATAAAATTTAACAGTGCTGAACTCAAAAATGGATTCTTCTCCAAAAACAAAGAATAAAGCTCACAAGTTGTATTCACAGGTAGGTCAGTTTCAACAGTTAACTTTGACACCGGAATTAGCTTCCAAAGCTCAGGCTGTAAACTCTCTTTAAAGCAAGTTAACTTCACAGGAAGACTGTTTTACTCACAGCTTCCTCACATTCAGACAGCTTACAAATGTTCATTAAGTTTCATTTCACTTCCAGGCATATAGGAGAAACAGCTTGGCTTAAAACCTCCAGTTATTTTCCTTTGCTGTATCTTTCATTCAAACAAGCTTCACTACTTTAAACATTCATTCATTCACATGTGCTTTAGGCTTCAGCACACTTCCGGCTTGTTTGCCCTACAAAATGAGCATTGTATTTCTTCAGGCTCATTATCATAAGATTCTACTTCCATCTCCTCTACAGATTCATTGCAGCAGTTCTCAGAGGGTACCTTGTCGTAGAGCTTACTACTCTGCTTCTGCAACAGTTCATTTAATTTGTCTAGCAATAGTTTCTTCTGCTCTATTTCTTCAGAGAGACTTAGATTAGGGAATGCAGACAAGCTATTCTCTCTACTTTTACAGCTTAGCTGGCTAGCTGAGTTACTTCCTCCAGTAGGAACTAACTCCTTCAACTTTCTCTTATGCAGGGACTCTGGAACATACACTTGCCTGAACTCTGGGCCTCTTAGTTGTTCCACTCCTTCCTGCTCAAAGCCATGCTGCCTTCTCTCTTCAGACGCTTGTCTCCCTCGTGGCAATTTCCCTGTTAGCTGTGTCTTCCTTGGACCTGTTGCTCCTAGATCCCACAGCTCGTCTCTGCTCTTAGATCCAGCTCTGCTCGAGCCTCCCAAGGCTCCTCTGCTGCTTTCTGGAGCTCCTCTCGAGACTCCTTTCCTTGCACTCGTGCCTGTTCCCTTTCCAGTGCTAACTGACTGCTCAAACACAGCAGTTTTAAACTGATCTTTCTTAGGGACCACACCCTTCTCCCAGCACACGTGGGAGCTGCTAGGATTCCACCTAGCTCTGACGTGCCGACATGGGCGGGGCTTGATGCTGGCTGTACTCTGACTCAGAGGTTCTAGGTTGCCAGGGAAACCCTGAATGCTAGCATTTTTAAAGGAACAGGGTTCACTTTTCTGCCATTCCCTTTCCTCTGAACTGCCTTCGTCATCACACATTCCCCCTCTTAAGATATTACGGGCTGGGGTGTTTTTTCCATCACAGCACGTAATTCTTGTAAAAGAACCATTGCTGTCCTGTCCTTCATGCCTACCCTGAGTATTGATGGCTAGCTGGGCTAGTGCCACCCTTTCATGCCAGGGTCTTAGCTAATTGACATGATATACCTGTTTGCGTCCCCTCCTATACTGCAATAAATAGGTTACTGGGCCCACTTGTTCAATTACCCGGAATGGACCTCTCCATTGGCCCTCAAATTTCGGGACTGCTCCCGCTACCATGACTATTACTTTTTCGCCAATAGCAAGCTGGCGCGGCTTGGTATTGTGATCATAATATGACTTCTGACGCTGTTGGCTCGCTTTCAAATTGCTTTCTGCCATTTGTGAGGTACGTGTCAAACGACCTCTCAAATCCTTAAGGAATTGGGGAACCTCCATTTCCTCCACCCCTGGCTCCACCCATTGCTCTCTGAAAATATCCAGAATACCTCTGGGGCTCCGACCGTACATCAGCTCGTACGGGGAAGTACCTAGGGATGCCTGCTTCCTCTCTCTGCATGCATACAAGGCGAAGGGAAGCATCGTGTCCCATTCGGCCATCTTCCCGTCCAACCCCCTTCTTAGCAAATTCTTCAGAGTCTGATTAGTTCTCTCCACTAATCCATTTGTTTGTGGGTGATAAGCCGCAGTCTTAACATGCTTGATGCCAAAGGCATCCCAGACTTGGGCTAAATAACGTGACATGAAATTGCTGCCGTGGTCCATCAGGACTTCCCTTGGGAATCCGACCTCGCAAAATAGTTTTATTAATTCTGCCGCCACTGTGCGGGCAGAAATTCTACGCAGGGGCACCGCCCAGGGGAATCTTGTCGCATGGTCAACCATTACTAAAATATATTGGAATCCCCGTGGTGTTTTAATCATGGGGCCCACAATATCTATGGCTATCCTATGTATAGGCACTGAGACCACCGGAACTGGGATCATGGGCACTTCCACTGGCCTAACTGAGGTGACTCTCTGGCAGGCAGGGCAGTCTTCACAAAACCTAGTTGTCTCTTTGTAAACTCCTGGCCAGTAGAACCGGGCCAACACCTGATCCAAGGTACCTTGGATACCCTTGTGCGCCCCTACAGGATGGTCATGGGCCAGTCTTAGCACTAAGGTTCTAAATGTATTCAGGACTACTAATTGCCTACGTGTATCCCCTGTAACTGGGTCCAGGCTTTCCCGATACAGAACTCCTTGGTCTATCTGAAATTTGGGCACAGTAACCCTCCCCTCCTTAGCATATTTAAAAGCTTGGGAAAGAGCAGGGTTAGCCTGTTGCTCTTTTGCAAAGGAAGGAAATTTAGCCATTAATTCCTCTGGGACCCAGGGCAATTCCATCCCATCCCTGACCTCATCTCTACTCTGGGAACGAGTCTGTCGTTCCCGACGCTTCTCACTCTTAGGCTTTTTCACTTTAGCCACTGGGACAGTAACTAAATCCCCATGAGAGGGAAGATCCTCCATCTCCCCCTCTGTAACTTCTTCTTCTGCCTCTAGGGCCTTGGATTGGGTTCGCGTGGAAACCATTCCTTCTTTTGCACCCAGACCTTGTTGCACACCTCTCTGAAATTGGGGCCAATCCCTCCCAAGCACTACCTCCTGTGGTAAGCGAGGGACTATTGCTACCGGGATCTCTCTCTCAATCCCTAGCCCTTTCACTCGGACCTGGTAAACTGGATATGTGGACGCGGTTCCGTGCACACACCTGATCTTTACTGTGCCCGTGGGTGTACTGGGTGTCTCTTTATCTTGGGCCCTTATCTTGCGCCACAAGCTCTTGGAAAGCATGGATTGATCCGAGCCTGAATCTAATAATGCTTGCGCTGGTATACCTTGCACCGTAATGGCTAGTAAGAACCCTTCCCCAGTCTTACTTGACTCACTCATCACTAAGGCTGTCTTCATTTTACAGTCTCTCTGTAAATGGTGTTCACTACCACACTTATAACAAGCTCTTTTCACATACTTTCTTTTATCAGTAGGCACACATTCATTCTTAACATTCGCTCGTTCCCTATCTGACACAGCACCTGCCATTTTAGCAAAAGCAACACTTTTATCTTTGGCTACAGCCTCTGCCTCTAAAAACCGCTCAGAGAGCGCTATAGCTTCCTGGGTACTTTTACATCCTTGTAATATAAGGAAGGTCTGCATCTTTTCTGGAATAGCTGTCAAAAACTGCTCAAAAATGATGTTATCCAAGACTGTCTCCAATGTTTTTCCTTCTGGCTCCAACCACTTGGATACCAGCCCCTTCAAGCGGTGATAAAACGCTCTCGGTGTTTCACCTGAACGCAATCTGGCGTTCCGTAACTGGCGGTGATAGACCGAGGGGGTTAAGCCTAGTCTATCCTTTATCGTTCTTTTTACTTCTTGATAGTCATTGACCAAAGGTGCTGGTACGGCTTGGTAGGCGGCTAAAGCCTCACCGGTCAGTGAAATGGCCAGCCTTCTCTTGGCCAATTGGCTATCTGAGCAACCCTCTCAAATGCTTCTAAGAAGTCGTCAATGTTATCTCCCTCTTTTAATTGTCCAAAGTTAAGTGTCTCTTTGGACCATGGTCCAAATGTGCGGGCTAACCCCAGTCCTGCAAAACCTGTGTTGGCTGGGTCAGGCTCTGGCGTCTTCTTGGTCTCTTTCAACCACGCCTCCATTAATTCCACCAACGGTTTCTGCTGGGCCTCCAATCTGACTGCAGCTCTCTCCTGGAGCTCTAAGGACAACTCCTTCTGGCGGTCAAATTGGGACACCATCCACGTAAGGACTTCTTTTACCTCCATGATCATTTTTGTACCTGTAGTAATGACAAAAAGAAAACACACCACCCAAGTGCGGCACAAACACCTGGTATTGTTCCTTGTCACCTGCTCCAACCGCCCCACCCAGTACCGGTATCCTTAACTATCCTTAGTTAAATACCCTGTACCTGGTACTGGTAGTGCGTCTCGCTCAGCAGCAGCGTAGGGCCTCCGCAGGACCTCTGACTCTCCGGACTGGTTGACTCTGCAGACTCTCTCTCCCAGTCTCAGCTGTTCGCACTTCCACCCGGAGTCCTCCTGCAGACCTCTGGATACGCTGTGTAGCTTTTCTCTGCGCATGCGTGTTCAGCGCTGCATCCGTAGCAACTACGCCACTCTGTCGCCACCTCCTGGCCGGGCGTATAGCCGGGCAGCAGGAGAGTGTCGCCTTGTTGCCCTTTGAATAAGGTCCACCAATATGGCCGCCAGCTAGGGCTGCTGGGTACTGTAGTTTACTTATTCTATCAGGCAAAGTAGTGTGACCACAAGTGGTTAGGCGAAAACAGAGAATATTTTATTTTCTTAGGATTTTTCCCCTCGCATCAAATTTAACAGTGCTGAACTCAAAAATGGATTCTTCTCCAAAAACAAAGAATAAAGCTCACAAGTTGTATTCACAGGTAGGTTAGTTTAAACAGTTAACTTTGACACCGGAATTAGCTTCCAAAGCTCAGGCTGTAAACTCTCTTTAAAGCAAGTTAACTTCACAGGAAGACTGTTTTACTCACAGCGTCCTCACATACAGACAGCTTCCAAATGTCCATTAAGTTTCATTTCACTTCCAGGCATATAGGAGAAACAGCTTGGCTTAAAACCTCCAGTTATTTTCCTTTGCTGTATCTTTCATTCAAACAAGCTTCACTACTTTAAACATTCATTCATTCACATGTGCTTTAGGCTTCAGCACACCTCCGGCTTGTTTGCCCTACAAAATGAACATTGTATTTCTTCAGGCTCATTATCATAAGATTCTACTTCCATCTCCTCTACAGATTCATTGCAGCAGTTCTCAGAGGGTACCTTGTCGTAGAGCTTACTACTCTGCTTCTGCAACAGTTCATTTAATTTTTCTAGCAATAGTTTCTTCTGCTCTATTTCTTCAGAGAGCCTTAGATTAGGGAATGCAGACAAGCTATTCTCTCTACTTTTACAGCTTAGCTGGCTAGCTGAGTTACTTCCTCCAGTAGGAACTAACTCCTTCAACTTTCTCTTATGCAGGGACTCTGGAACATACACTTGCCTGAACTCTGGGCCTCTTAGTTGTTCCACTCCTTCCTGCTCAAAGCCATGCTGCCTTCTCTCTTCAGACGCTTGTCTCCCTCGTGGCAATTTCCCTGTTAGCTGTGTCTGCCTTGGACCTGTTGCTCCTAGATCCCACAGCTCGTCTCTGCTCTTAGTTCCAGCTCTGCTCGAGCCTCCCAAGGTTCCTCTGCTGCTTTCTGGAGCTCCTCTCAAGACTCCTTTCCTTGCACTCGTGCCTGTTCCCTTTCCAGTGCTAACTACTCAAACACAGCAGTTTTAAACTGATCTTTCTTAGGGACCACACTCTTCTCCCAGCACACGTGGGAGCTGCTAGGATTCCACCTAGCTCTGACGTGTCGACGTGGGCGGGGCTTGATGCTGGCTGTACTCTGACTCAGAGGTTCTTGGTTGCCAGGAAAACCCTGAATGCTAGCATTTTTAAAGGAGCAGGGTTCACTTTTCTGCCATTCTCTTTCCTCTGAACTGCCTTCGCCATCACAGTACATCGGTACCGATGGAGTCTGCGTGGGAAAGCTTCCCAGTGTCCAATCAAGAGCTTTTGGAAGCATCCCACCACGCCTGCGTGCTGCCTTCCTGCCTTTCCCAACTGCCTCTCCTCAGTTAAGTTTTAAAGCTGAGACAAAGAGAGAGAGAGAGGAAAGGAAAGATAGATAGAGAGATACAACTCCTGGGGAGGTGGGTGGGTTGTGAAGACTTATTCCTGCTGTTCCCAGAGATCACCTGTTACAGGTAAGTAACTGTGCTATCTCCAGGAACAAGCAGGAATGAGTCTTCACATATGGGGACTCCCAAGCTAAGATGCCTGGAGTCCCAGCATGTTATAGATTGGAACATGCTACACTTCATATCGCCAGGCATCCTCAGGATGGAGGGTAGGAGTTGAAACAGAAAGGTGCTGTAAAGACAGCTAAGCTAGCATAGGACTGCAGGCAAGGAGTCCTTGTGTGGATGATAATTATCATCAAATATATTGAAATGAAATATTGCAATATGGATCTCCCCTAACAGGATTGCAGGAAAGTATGGAGGTTCATGGGATCTACTGGGGAATCCAGTAGAGGAACCTCAAGGAGGACCTCACTG
The DNA here is from genome assembly GCA_033557465.1 of Ichthyophis bannanicus. Classification (NCBI taxonomy): domain Eukaryota; kingdom Metazoa; phylum Chordata; class Amphibia; order Gymnophiona; family Ichthyophiidae; genus Ichthyophis; species Ichthyophis bannanicus. The sequence goes on along the minus strand of CM066042.1, from coordinate 7,746,027 downwards.
AAAGTGGAGGTAATAAACCTGTAGGATAAACAGTGGAGGTCAGAATCCTGAAAGGTGAGAGGTAACCCCAGGGATCAACTGGGGTAGTACAAAAACGGTAGGCTTTCGGCGGAAGGCTTTATGGAAAAAGCCGAAACTCTTTTGGCTGCAGAGTGGCTCACTCTTAGGAGCAAAAAGAGGAAAGGCTGACCGATTTGGACAAACCGGCCTAGTCCTTGAGGGAAGAAGGGGTATGGAAAAAACCTTGTATCCCAAAAAGAAAGGATAGGTGTCTGAGGTGTTAGAGACTCAGATTTACTGAAGATCCGCCATGTCTTTCCTAACTGGTGGTAGCTAGGAAAGATACTGGAACATGGAGAGCTTCAGGGGTACCTAACCCTTAAGGTTATGGTAGAAAAAAAATTGTTAACTACCACGGAAGTGATTGTGTGTGTAGCACACCAAACATGCTGGAACAGCATGAGTATGGGTAGAGCCCAACTGTCAGAATCATATAGAGACATATATATCTATATGAGCATAGACAGTCAGATAGATAGGTATGTAATACATATCTACCTATAATAAATATCTCGACAGATACACATATATATATACATATATATGTATATATATATACATATAGATATATAGATAGACATATAGAATATATATCTATAGTTAGATATAGAAGGGCATAACTTATACACACACAAATAACAGACATATATATCTATAGAGATGTATACAGATATATATACAGATATGAATACATAGGCCTATATATAGATGTCTGCAATTAAGCAGAGATATACCTATAGAAGTATATTCACATAGGAGATGTGAAGAGGAAAGATTCATCTAATAACAAGAAGGTGGAACCTGCTTGAGAAGATATATAGAGAATCTATTCCCCCTGGTTATGATGGAAGGAGTCAGGGGAAAAATCTCCCTGACAAGGAACAGACTAGATTGCTGCAGAAATGCTAGCCAGTGAAATGACCAGGATGGTTACGTGAAAAGCAGAGGATAATATCAGTCTGCAGGCAGCAAGTCCCGAGTCCTCCAGAACTCTAGCATGGTAAATGGACAGAAGACGCATAGGAATGAGATACCATGTTGACCTACTTGAGGGGCAAAAAGGGTATCATGCATTCTTTATCTAAATATGCGCTGTCCATGAAGGATTAGGATACCATGAGGATGAGCTGCAAGGAAAAAAAAGAGCATATTCCCGGTGGGAATCCTGAGGACCAAACCAGGGAATTGAACAACTCTTTAAGCTTTCACGTAAGAGAAGGCCCACGTCCTTTGTTTTAAAAAGGAAATAGTAGGGTAGGAAGAACCCTTCCAGTCATGAGGGGTATGACTGAGGGAGCCTTTTCAAACCATCTAGGACAGCTGTTTGAGAAAAAACCTAATGCTCTCTAGCAAGGGCCCATGGTGGAAAGCTTCTCTGTAGGATTGCAGAGAGCATAATGCAGGAGAATTAGGAGATAGAACTGGCTGCTGGAAAAGCCAGTACCTACGTCAACTATGCTGCCAAACCCAAGGGAATTGGAGATGGCAAGAATAGAAGACAATCCGAGAAGCCTGTAGTGATAAGATTTCCACAGGAAAGATGAATCCACTGTCTTGGAGTCACTACTAAGGCCAGAAAGAATGTAGTGGAGGACAACTCTGGATGCTTGTGGAGAAGAACCAGTGGTCCAATCACTAGGGCTCCTGCATGGGCAGCTGCTAGTAAGACAGCAGAAAGAGTCTTTCTGTGTAAAAAACAGAAAGAACAGACAGAACAGGAGTAAGGAAACTCTGGACCTGTCTGATAAGCTGCCCCAAAGCAAAAATGAAGAAGGGAGTTAACTCAGAGAGGAAAACTCCACACTGGAATAGTGACAAAACTAGAGGGGCTGAAGAAGAAGCCAAGAGGTATTCACTTCACTGTTTGCCTTTCGCGATGATGCCACTCTGGTTTCCTATTGCCCGAAGAAAGGAAAAGTGGTTGTTCTTCTGAGCAGTTTGCATGATCAAGAAGAAGTAGATAACACACGTCCAGACAAAAAACCACGCATGATCTTGGACTATAATTCTAGTAAAGGTGGAGTAGATATGGCAGATCAAATGTTGCGCACGTGTACCACAAAATGAATGACAAGACGCTGGCCAGTGACAATCTTCTACAACATGTTGGACATCAGTGCTTTGAACGCCTTCATTGTTTGGATGTCACTAAATCCAGAATGGCAGTCCAAGTCAAAGCACAGATGTCGTCTATTCCTCTTGGAATTAGGAAAGCAGCTGCTTCAGAGTAATTGCAGCGAGACTTCTTCCAGCATTGAAGAAGCCACTAATGCTGTTTGCAATGTCAGGATCCCAAAGAAAAGGGCAAGGTGTCACTGCTGTTCCAGAGAAAAAGACAAGAAAAGCAACATAGTTTGCACCTCCTGCAAGCGCAATGTTTGCAAAGAACATTCAGAAATTGTCTGTGTCCCATGCAAATGACGGTAGTACTTTACTGTGTTCATCAAGTGCATGCAAAAACTGCTTTCATGGCAACTCTTCTTCATGTAATTTTATGATAAAGCATTAAATTTCAAAACATTTAACCTTCATATAATAAACAATTAATTCAGAATAATATTTTGGGGCATGTTTACTAAACATTCCTAACGTGCGGGGCCGCGGTAGTGTGCCTGTGCCATATAAGGAGCGGGCGGTTCAGGCCGAAAAAGGAAAAAAAAAGACCGTATGTGTGCGCGTCGCGTTAATGTGCGGGGCCCACATTAGCGCGTGGGAAGGCTAAGTGGGGCGCAGCTGGGCACATATAGGAACAGAGCCGTAGCACAACGGTGAAGGCAATAACCAATGGTGCAGGGGCCAAGGGTTCCATCCCCCAGTGTGTGCAGCCCAAAAAGGCTGGCTGAGGCACCACCTTGAATGTGGAAATGTGTGTCAGGAGGCAAAATAATTTTGGGGCGGCGCACTGTTCATTTTAGGGCGGCATAAGGCGGCGCACTGTTCATTGTGGGGCGGCATAAGGCGGCGCACTGTTCATTGTGGGGCGGCATAAGGCGGCGCACTGTTCATTGTGGGGCGGCATAAGGTGGCGCACTGTTAATTGTGGGCAGCAGGATGCGGCGCGCTGATGGCCACAAGGCGGCGCGCTGATGCTAAAGCAAAGGAACACAGCCACAGCACAATGGTTAAGACACTGACCAATGGTGCAGGAACCAGGGGTTCAATCCCTCACAATGCCCATTGAAAAAGGCTAGCTGAGGCAGTATGTTTTATGTTGTGGAGTGCTTTAGGAGGCTTTTTAATTCTATTTTGTGATAACTACTAGCAAACGCACTCTCACAGCATGTTAACATAAGGCGGACCATAAGGCACATGTTACAGTACACCGTCCGCCAAGGCACCCTAGAATGTCCCCTATAGGGCAGCAAGTATGTTGCGACACAGGATAATGTATAGTGCACCCTATATGGATGCCAACCATAAAGTGCCCTATAGGGCGCCCAATAAATCACCCTCAGAGGCACCTTATGGGTACAGTACACTGAGGGTGTTATTGCAGGCATCAACATATGTACAGTAAATGTAAAAAATGCTTTGGAAAACCCTATCACAGAACCCCACTGTGGGTATGCACCCATGACCTCTGGCTGCACAGGCAGTGGCGTAACCATTGGGCTACACCTCTATAACTGTAAGCAAGCTCCTGCCTGGCTGCAGATAGCCTGCACGTCACATCACAGACAGTCTGCTGGTGTAAACAGGATAGGGTTAGGCCACCCATACCCATGATGCACTGCACATGCAAATCAGCTGTCCACAGATGCACACAAGATGGGAACTGCACCCCTAAAGCTACCCGGCCTGGTAGGGGGAGGTGTCCTTGTGCACCCACACAGCACCTCGGCCTGGTAGGGTGTCCTGAGTGGGTGGACAAACGGCAAAGAGTAGCTAAACACCATCACATTGTGCGGTTACTATGCCCACCCTGAGTGTGGGATGATGCACCCAGGACCAGGTGCACAACACCTTGCATGGCTGAATGCGGCCATGCCAGAGCTCCAAAGCAGCAATAATCTGTGAAATAGGTAGGTGCTGCATAAACATCTTGGAGATTGCTGTCTGCCACAGTCAGTGGACCCCCCCCCCCCCGGGTGGATAAAACAGGGTCTCCCACCAACAGATCCCCATACTATCTTCCTCTTCCGATGGCAGCAGAGTCAACCATCAACCCCAGTCCTGCTGGGGAAGTAGACGACAACCCCCCCCCCCCATCCATCCATCACACAATATCAGACAGACATTAGGCCTGGATATTCATAGATGCACCCCACCACTATCTGATATTCTCCTGCAGCAAGCCATCTGCCACTGCACCCTGCAAGGCACTCCATCAAGACACATACCATCTGTGCTCAGTCTGCTGGTTGGTCCTGATGGAAATGCATGCACCCACAACTGGGGTGGCAGCACACACAAGCAGATAAGTCAGTGAAAAGATCCCAACAGGAAACCCATATATATCACATGAGAGAAACACAATACAGCACTATGGGTGTGCCTAGCCAGCTGCCATCACTGCACACTCAGGGTGAGAGTGATCCCCCAGCAGCACATACAGAGGTCCCCCTGTCTGTGTAGGTGGTGGCCAGGCACTACCATGTCCCTGCCAGTGCCCTATGCCCTGTGCAGCTGCATCCTGGTCAGCCCACCCTGTCTGAGATATACCCATGGTCCCTTGCTACTCATTATGCACATTAGCAGGCCAATACTGGCAACAGTGCTGGCAGTGTGGGCTGTGGAGGGGCTTGCAGCCAGCACCCACTGTATAGACAGACACACACTTCCACACCTATGCCAGCATGGTGCTACTATTGAGGAGGTAATTAGCCTTGGCCACCAAACCTGTCCTAGGCACGGCAAGGCATGGATATGGTACGCAGTACTGCTGGGGGTCACTCCCCAGGGTGGTAAACACCGTCAGAGGCCAGTCCTGGAGCACGCCCCACAAACACCTAACAGATTGTTCTGATGGGGTCAACTAGCAGTATGTGCGTAACGTATGGATATCTATCTGCCAGTACTCCTAGCAAACGTCTCAGAGCTGTGTACCGTATACCTCAGGTGTAGGGTGACATTGCTAAGGTATGCAGGTGCTAGTATTGGGAGATGCACGCAGGGTCCACTGTTCTGTCTCTCCAGGAGACATTGGCCAATGGGGCCTGTGGGTGTGGGTGTGGGTGTGTCTGCCCCGTTGGCTGCTGCTTTACGGCAGAGATTCCCAACCCCAGTCCAGGTCTGCATCACACTGTTCGTGTTTTCCTGCTGTCCCTCATGAATATGCATGAGCTACATCTACATGCCATGGGGGTGGTGCATAGATATACAGCACAGGCATTTGTATGAGTGGCAGCATGGAACCTGACTGGTGTGTGGCACACCAGGAATGCATTTGGGAGAGTCTGCTCTAGGTACTGCCCCTGTTCATGGTGTCTGTGCTCAGTGGGGTAAAAGATAGACGTATTACCATTGCATATGTCCTCGACACGAAAGGTGTGTCTTTACTATCACTGTGTAGGTGTGGGAAAAATATGTGGCTAGGATTGGAAGAAGCCCCAGCTGGGCTTTGAACCTGTGACCTTCTGTTCTTGCATGCACTGTCTGGGTGCACTGCACCACCGTGTAGCCACAGATTGGCTGGTTTCCCTGGAACATCCATGACTGTGGATCTGGCAGGGCCTGTCTGTTGCAGTGGACTGTGCCAGCCTGCACATGGCTAGGCCTCTGTCTTCTGTGGCTAGCAGCCACTGCCCCCTGCACCACATGTACTCGTCCGCCAACATGCTGGCATGAGCTTCTCTCAGAAACAGCAGATGACCAGATTGCAATGTGGCAGTACGGGACTGCATTTGGGGGATTTGGCTGTAGGTAATGCCCATTGTTGTTGTGTTTTTGCAGTGTTGTGTAAAATATGGGTGTTTTCCCCCATGCTTATGTTCCCTGCAATACAGGGTGTCTGTGCTATCTTTGTTTAGTGGTGGGTAAAATATAGGGGCTGGGCTGGCATGTGCCCCAGCTGGGATTTGAACCTCTGACCCTCTGGTCCTAGAGGTACTGGCTCTGTCTGCTGCACCACACTATGGCCACAGAGACAATGCAGCCCCTGGAGGTAGTAAACCTGGCAGGATGGAGTCACAAACCCTGCTCTACGCATTTTTACTGTGGGCACATGCACTCTGTCTGGTGACAAACGTGCACATAACCCCGGAAATGACCCCAGACACTGGGGGACAATATATCACCACGCTGGGCAAAAGTGATATTAATGGGCAACCATAGCAAACACTCCCAGGAAAGCTCCAAAAAGGACATTTGTTTTGGATGAGTCTCCGCTCCGTAGACCCTTCCAATATTCATTTCTTCTTTCTGGAGCTTTCCTGGGTGTGTTTTCTATATTTGCCATTACTATAACTGTTCCCCAGCTGCATTACTATTTGTGATATTTTTGTTGTGGTCACTTTCTATTTTATTTTCACTTTTGTGCTGTGCACATGTATCACACTGCTCACGTTTTTCAGGTTTCCCCGATTTTGCTGTACATTGCTGACGGAAATGGTTTCTCTTCCCTTTAAATGCCCTCTACCGCGAGTGTTTCATTGTTTCACTCGCGGTAGTTTTGCTTTGGGATTCGGCCCCGATAATGTGCGGGGAGCCTCTCCCCTCCCCTTCCCCGCCCATTAAACCCGTCTCTCCGCCCCTCAGGAACCTTCCTCCGCCCTCCGTTAGCCGTTCCATGCCTCTATCGGACATTTGTGGGCCCGTACTTGTGCGGGGCCCGTTATTGTGCCGCGCACCTGTGCGGGGGTGACACGCACGATTGCAGGGCGTTTAAGCATTCTTAAGTACTGCTTTTAGTGCGCTATTTTGCGGCGCACAAATTAGCGGTTTTTAGTAAACATGCCCCTTTGTCTGTTTAGTTTAAAATTTTCATGGTTAACAATTAAAATTCATTGTGGGGTCACTGTTCCCTCTAAGCTGTGTGCGTGTGTGCACACACACACCTCGTCGAGCGAGCGCACATACTTTACAACAGAGCGCACAAAAATTACGGTTCTGATTCTGATAGAAAACAACACAGACGTCTTAAAATGTAAAAGTTGTGATTGTAATTACTAGAAATTTTCTGCTTCATTTAGTAATCGTCTATTTTCATTTCATTTGATTAAAATTAATGTGGTGTACATACTGTATTCTGATGTGTAGTCAAATCTTAAAGTATATAACTACGAGTGTCGTTATGTGGCGCACAAAAACTTAACCTTCCTTCAAAAGCTGCACAGCTGATATTTTATGCGCACACGGCCTACAGAAAATTAGAGGGAACATTGCGTGGGGTCATTTATGACCCCAACGGTATTTAGTGTGTGCAAAAAATCTCGGTAATTCCAGGGTTAAAATCTGGTCAGGTGAGCTTTGCTACATGAGACTGTCAGGAAAACCTACAGCTGACCTCCTGCAAGAATAACACATCTGAGTAAGGTGGAAAGGTGCCCAGATACAGTCAGCGGCAGAAAGATTTCCTCATTCCCCTCTGAACTCTTTGCATGGAGAGATGATTTGGCAGAGCAGCCTCTGAAGTAACTTGGAGGATCATTCTATACCAGGCTGCTTAAGTTGTGCGGCAGGTAAAGTATTTGTTTTAAAGGGAAAGTATGCGCATAATGACCCATGGAAAATATACTGATGCCTTTTCAATATCTTTTAACATAGAAACATGATGACAGAAAAAGACCACATGGCCTATCTAGTCTGTCCTTCCATATCAACAACTACAACAGTCCCCTTTTTACCTTTAGAGATCCTCTGTGTTTGTCCCATGCTTCTTTGAATTCAGTTACTGTCCTCATCTCTACCACCTCCACTGGAAGACTATTCCACGGATCCACTACTCTTTCCGTAAAGAAATATTTCCGCATATCACTCCTGAATCTATCTCCCTTCACCATCATCCCATGTCCCCTCGTAGCAGAACTTGCTTTCAATTGAAAGAGGCTCTCTCCCTGAACATTTATGCCACGGAGGTATTTAAACATCTCAATCATATCACCTCTATCCCGCCTTTCCTCTAAGGTGTACATGTTAAGATCCTTAAGTCTGTCCTCATATGCTTTATAATGAAGACCACTAATCATTTTAGTAGCCACCCTCTGCACCGACTCCATCCTGTTCACATCCTTTTGAAGGTGCGGTCTCCAGAATTGCACACTATACTCCAAATGAGGTCGCACCAAAGACTTATACAGAGGCATTATCACCTCCTTTCTTCTGCTAACATCTTTCTTAGTGATATAGCGGAAGGGCTGTCGGGTAAGGTTTGCCCCTTTGTGGATGATACCAAAATCTGCAACAGAGCAGACACCCAGGAAGATGTAGATAACACGAGGAGGAATCTAGCTAAGCTTGAAGAATGGTCTAAAATTTGGCAGCTGAGATTTAATATTAAAAAATGTTAGGTCATACATTTGGGCTGCAACTCTCCAAGGGTGTAGTATAGGGTGTGAAGTACTTCTGTCCATGAAAGAAGAGCGGGACCTAGGCGTGGTTGTGTCTTACGATCTCAAAGTAGCTAAACAGGTAGAAAAGGTGACGGCGAAAGCTAGTAGGATTCTTGGATGCATAGGGAGAGGAATGGCCATCAGAAGAAAGGAGGTGATAGTGCCTCTGTATAAGTCTTTGGTGCAACATCATTTGGAGTATAGTGTGCAATTCTGTAGAACGCACCTGCAAAAAGATATAAAAAGGATGGAGTCAGTACAGAGAGTGGCTACTAAAATGGTTAAAGGTCTTCGTTATGAAGCATATGAGGACAGACTTAAAGACCTTAATATGTATTGTATACTTTAGAGGAAAGGCGGGATAGAGGTGATATGATTGAGACGTTTAAATATCTCCATGACATAAATGCACAGGGGGAGAGCCTCTTTTGATTGAAAGCAAGCTATGCTATTTAGGGACATAGGATGAGGGTGAAAGGGGACAGACTGAGGAGTGATATGTGGAAATATTTCTTTTTTGGAAAGAGTGGTAGATGCGTGGAACAGTCTCCCAGTGGAGGTAATAGAGATGAGGACAGTATCTGACTTCAAAAAAGCATGGGACAAACACAGAGGATCTGTAACGGAAAATAGGGGACTGTTACAGTGTTTGATATGGAAGGGCAGACTAGATAGACCATGTGGTCTTTTTCTGCTGTCATGTTTCTATGGTTCTTTACACCTGATCTCTGATACCCTCACATCTTCTGCTTTGCTTTCTAAAATACACATACAAGACCTACCCCACCTGTAGGAGCTCCTCTGCCCATGCTGGATAAACAGCATATATTCCAGGAAAAATACTCCTTTATCCATGGAAATGCCTTTTCTAATTATCCTCTAATTGAGCACCTTTCACGGGTCTTTCCACGGGCAGAAATAACCTTTGATTCACCTGCCCACCCAATATGGGTGTAAACCTGGTACAGGGGTGGGTCTGGGGAGGAGTTTGGGAGAACTATCCACTGAAACTGGCAGATGTAACTGCCTGCAGGAAAGTTTTGTGGGGCATGAAAATATGCACAATACGTTCTCCTCACAAACCTGGGGATAAATGTATAGCAGGGCACCTCTCTGCAATGTGATAAAAGGTGCCTTCTTTACAACGACAGAAAAGGCATCTCCTCGCCTTTCCAACCCAGCCCTAATATGGGCCGATATATAGTCAAAGCACTTCTCCAGCTAACAGGACTTGCCCGTGCAAGGGTGGCCCAAGAGATTATCTCCTTAGTGGTGATTTTCAGTCCATTAACCAGATAAGGAACCACAAACGCCTAATTTTCTGTTTTTGATTTCTGGAGAGCAGCTGAATTTCACCACTATTACTACTATGTATCATTTGTATAGCGCTACAAGGCTTACACAGTACTGTACAGAGACATGTAAGAGACAAATTCCTGCTCCATAAGAGCTTACACTCTAGTCAAGTCAAATACAAGTGGGGAGTAGGATATACTCATATCTAGGGGTATGGTAAGGAGGTGAACAGGACACTGGGTGATTAGGGTCCACAAGCAGTCTCAAAGAAGTGAGATTTTAGCCTGGCTTTGAACAAGGCCACCGATGGAGCCTGACGTACTGACTCGGGTGGTTTGTTCCAGGCATAAGGAGCAGCAAGGTAGAAAGATCAAAGTCCGGAGCTGGTGGTGGCAGGAAGGGCACAGCCAGAAGAGCGGAGCTCCTAAGGAGGAGTCTGGTAGATCCCTTCAATCTGTGCCATTCTCTGCCACCGCCAACTCCAAGCTTCGATCATTCCACCTTGCTAGATATGTAACTTGCAGCTATTATTGCTGAAACTGAATAATCTGAGGAAGCTGCTACCAGAGGCTTCAGATGCTTATTTATGTCGTTTATTTATTTAACAGGATTTTTTATACCACTTTATCATTTCAATCAAAGTGGCTTACATTGTAACTTAAACTTGGTGATGTATATTAAACAGGGGTGTTGATAACTTTGATTCATCTGATGCAATGTAGTTGCCCAAGGCCACAAGGAGTGCTGTGGGAAATGAACCCCAGTCTTTTGGTTCCCAAACAAGTGCTAAAACATTAGGCTACTACTCCACTGGGTTACTGGTGACTATGGCAGCTGGTGTCTTACAAAACGCTGACCACCACAGACTGAACAACAGCCCAATAGTGCACAAATTTTCCTGTACAAAGTTACACAGTTAGTGTGTATGTATTCGTGTAATATGCACATACATTGCTTTATCACCCCAGCCCCATGTACTAAGCGTCGATGAGAGGTATCTATTGAAGTGCTTGTACCCACTGAGGCCGATATCAAAGGATTTATGCTCCTAACTACGAGAGCTATGCTCCAAAATTGGTCTCTGAAAATTTACTAGGGCTGAGTGCTTTCAATTATATTCAAAATTTCCCTAAACTCATGATGCTTCCTGCTTTTTCAACAGCTCTGTTGTGAAGCACCAGATCTGGTGTCAACCATTCTCATGTGGGTTCCATCATTAGTTGGGTGAGCAAAAGCCCTTGTATGGCATCCACGATCTTCCTTCTCCTTTCCAGGTTTGCAGATGGAGTACTCCAATCTTCAGCTGGTAGATTATAGGATCTCAGTATTGCAAACTCTCCCTTCGTTCCCATCTTTGAAATGTCATTGATCAGGTCTTTGTCCAGTTCTGTTAAGATGGAGGTCTGTAGTCCACATTGTGTAGATGGAAGTACAAAACAATCCACAGCATTTCCTCTTTTCCCCACATCCACTGCATTTAATTGCATTTGTGCAATGGATTGAGCATTTATGCATTTGGATTTGTGCATTTGTACAATGGCTTGTACAAAAATCATTTTGACTCATCTGTGGTAGTCAACGATGGAAAAGCTCTATAACATCAATGCAGACAAAACCTGGAGCTGACTGGTACAGATCACCTACTACTAGTATGCAAACTCAAGCTAAAGTTAAAAAAGAGCAAGCCACTCATGAATGTGGCAAAGTATGACCTCAACAATATACTACCAGAATGTAAAGATTGCCTAAAAAAATTGATTTGCTGCTTTAGATACAAATGATAGAGCTCCAGAAGAGTTATGGGATGACATCAAGAAGGTTGTGTTGGAAAAAAGTGAGAAGTCTCTACAAAAGGTGAAAAAGCAAAAATGGCCAAAATGGATGACCAAAGAAACTCTGAAAATTGCCCAGGAATGCAGAGAATCTAAAGTCAAAGGAGAAAGAGAGGCAATCACAGAACTCAACAGAGATTCACAACGTACAGCAAAACAAGACAAGGAGAAGTACAATGACGCATGCAAGGAAATAGAAGCAGAAACTATCAGAGAAAGAACAAGATCAGCTTCCCTAAAGCTATGAGAGTTAAACAAAAAATCCCAGCCTCAGATTGGAATGTTACAAGATGCTCAAGGATCCATGTTGAATGATGCTGAGAAGATCAAGAAAATGGAAAGAATATACAAAGTCATTATATGATAAAGATGGAGTGGACCAACAGCCGTTTCAACCTGTACCTTATGATCAGGAACCATTGATGATGAAAGAAGAAGTCGAAGCAGCACTGAAAGCCTTATCAAAGAACAAAGCACCAGGCATTGATGGTATTCCCACTAAAGTATTTCAGCAATCAGATGCAGATGTTAACATGTTTACAAGGCTCTGCCAGGAAATTTGGAAGACATCATGGCCAACTGACTGGAAAAGATCTGTGTTTATACCTGACTGACTGGAGAAATTATTGCACAATCTCTCTGTTCCCACATGTCAGCAAGATTCTACTCAAGATCATTCAGCAGAGACTACAACTATACCTGGAATGAGAACTGCCTGGAGTGCAAGCAGGGTTCAGGAAAGGATGAGGAATGAGAGACATCATTGCGAATGTGAGATGGATCCTTGAAAAGAAAAAATAATACCAAAAGGATATCTATATGTGTTTTATAAAATACAGCAAGGATTTTGACTGTATAAATCTTGAGAAACTCTGGGCCACTTTAAGAAGCATGGGTATATCAGAACACCTGATCGTTCTCTTGGCACAATGGCTATGATGGACCTAGACAATATTCTCTAGAGCAGAGATGTCTCTCTCCATACAAAGATTTGACTTGTTCAAGCCATGGTATTTTCAATAACGTCATATGGATGTGAAAGTTGGACAGTGAAAAAGATAGACAGGAAGAAAATTGATGCCTTTGAATTATGGTGCTGGCGTCAAATACTGTGTATCCCATGGACTGCCTGAAGAACAAACCAGTCAATTCTAGCGATCAAACCTAAGCTTTCCTTAGAAGCTCAGATGACAAGACTTCGACTTTCATACTTTGCGAAGAGAGAGATCATTAGAGAAAGACATTGTGCTTGGCAAGATAGAAGGTCAAAGCAAAAGAGGAAGGCCAGAAATGACATGGATCGATACAATAACAGCAGTTATGGGTGCCACTCTGTCAACAATGAGCCGCCTGACTGAAGACAGAACACAGTTTAGGACAACTATCCAGAGGGTCACCATGAGTCGACACCGACTCGATGGCACTTAACAAAAACAATATTATATCCCCCTTCCTTTTCTACCATGTCTATCCCCTGCTAAATAGATCACAGCCAGGGAAAAATTTGGAATTTGGTCAATGTGCATACTCCTAATATGGAGCAGGGGGCCTTCTTTAGAAAAGACAGGGGACAGACTTCTTGACAGGCTCCACTGGGCTGATAGCATGTGCTAATGTTTAGTATACATGACCCTTAATGCATTATTTGGCCAAGAAAGTTCATTCTTCTCTCTCAGTGAGGTGGGGAAGGAGTATTCAAAAAGAAAGATTTGTCCAAAAAAGTCTCACGTTACCAGGATAAATCTTCAGTCTATTGGCCTTTTAGGGATTAGGTTACAAAAAGGGTTTTTAATTACTCCTGTAATTGTAGAGTTGGGGTGCACTCAACCAGATGGAACGAACTAATGGAGGAACCACCTTTAATGAATGGTGGCAGCTGAGAGGAAAGCTCCCTCACTGTTTCTGCATCTTCCTTGCCAGCGACACGCATACAGAGGACTGTGCTTGCCGAATGAGCTCTGTGCAGAATGGTAGAAGGATGGTGGTGTAGCACCGAGAGAGTTTTCAGTGCCTGTTCCCCCTCTCATGGAAATGAATGGCATGTGCACACTGTCTAAGGCTGGAATTGTTTTCTCTGCAGTCCCCTCCCCATTTAGACTCTTAAATGTTTGAGGTTTATAGAGCATATTTACTGAAGGATACAGCAGTAATGCATGGCGGGCATGGAAAGTTAGTGCAGAGAGCAGTGATAGCTTTTGGGGGCATGTGCATCTGTCTCTCTGCTGTTGGTGCAGTGCTAATGTTTGGGCATTTTTACTCCGCCCCTACCTGCCCATTGCATGCTGATCGTTAGCGCAGCACTTTTAACATGGGACCTCATGCTGAAGCCTATACACATAGTAAACATTTATTTATTTATTTGGTTCTTCTATACCGCCCTTTCTAGAGATCAGGGGCACTTTACATTTAGCACAACATATTACAAAGAACAGAGTTTGAACTATTCACATAGAGCTATAGGTACATTTAACAGGAAGCAACTGCTTCACATACAATGTTGTCTGAACTATCAACTAGTATCTATTTACAGTTCACTGCTTGTGTGTATTTCTGTGAGTTTAGATATGAATAGGGTTATAGATTGGAGGGGGTAAAGGGGACTGGGTGGTGATCATAAGATGTGGTGTCTTAGGTGTTTGTGAGGTAGGGTTATCATTGGTGTTACCGTAGTGTTAAAGGAAGAGGTATTATTTATTTATTTTATTTAACATTTCTTATATACTGCCTTTCATGATATCAAGGCGTTTTACATTGAATAAACTGAAATTACATTGAACAGAGCATTATAACTTGGAGATAACTATTTTACAGGGAACATGGGCAATGGAGGGTTAAGTGGCTTGCCCAAGACCACAAGGAGCACCTGTGGGACTAGAAACTCCAGTCCTTCTGGCCCAAGGTTGCTGTCCTCTAGTGGGATTTGAACCCCGACCTTCAGGCCTTATCTTAGTGTGGTATTCGCTTTTTGCATTATTAATGGCATTTTTGTAAGTTGTAAGTAGGTTGAGGTAGAGTGTTTTGTTTTCTTGTGTTTTGGTGAGTTTCCACTTTTTTTTCCTTGCTTTCTTAGTTGTCTTTTTAGTTTAGTAAGCTTGTGGGTGAACCATTTTTCCAATCTTTTTGTTGTTTGCCTGATGGGTCTGATGGGAGGAGTTGCTCCATGTAATTATAAAGTTGTTAATGTCATTGGAATTGGTTGTAAGTTGTGGCAGAACTTTATTTAAGAACGCTTCTTTATTGAAGTGGGCAAATTTCCTTTGTTGTGGTTCTGTAGTTGATGTAGATGTGAAGGTCATGTGTATGAGTAAGTAGAATGTCACCAGGTGGTGATTAGACCAGGGTACTTCAGTTATTATGGGAGGCATAGACATGCAGTTATTTGTAATGGGGGTCGGTAGGAAGATTAGGTCCAGTAGGTTTCCCCTTGTGTGCATTGGGGGAGTGTACGATTTATTGGAATCCCATTTCTGACATTGCATCTAGGAAGTTAGAAGTGTGGGAGGGATTGAGGGTTGGGAGATTTAGGTCTCCAAGTAGTACAAGCAGTTTGCTGAGTGCTGCCGAGCAAGCTGCTTCTAGGATTGGAGTCAGGTTGTTGTTATCATATGATGGGGGGGGATCTGTAAATGAGACAAATGGATATGTATCTGTTTTCTACTTTAAGAACATCCATTCCATCTAGGTTGGTGGAGATGGAGGGGGAAAGTTTAAGTTCTATTTTACTCAGAATAAGAATTCCCCCACCTCTTTTGGAGTCACGGTAGCAGTTGAATAGGTCGTATCCGTAGCTTTGTAATTGGTTTATTAAAATACTGTCAGCTGGTGACAGCCATGTCTTGGTGATGCAAAGGATGTCTGGATTGGCATCTTGAATTAGGCCATTGATTAGTGGTATTTTATTTCGTACTGATCTCACATTGCTGAGGATGCACTTTAGTAGGGTGGGGTGTTTAAGAATATCTGGGGTAGTATTTATCTGTGAGGTTTAGATTTGTATCAGTCTATTTCTGTGTTTGTAGTTACTCTGGTGTGTTTTATGGTTATGATTATAGAGTCTTGGTTGAGGGTGTGTATCATATCTGATGGAGTTGTGTAAGATTGGGATGGAATTATAATAGTGTGTTTCTTGTTTGTACAAAAGAGCTTTTGTTATCTGTGATGAGAGGAGGAGGAGGCGGAGAGTGATTATGAATACCGTTTTAGGTTCCATTGCAGTGGGATGGATGGCTTAGCGACAATTGAGGACTGTGTTTTTAATGTAGTTTTTGATGTATTAGATTAGGATGCATGCAGTGGGAGGGTTTAGTTTAAGTTGGTGGGTCAGGGCTCAAGGCAGCTCGATGGGCTGGGATTACAGATGTCTTTGCTATTCCTTGATATTGCCAAGAGTTACAGAGTGAATGATATAGCAAAGGTTACCATTGAGCTTTGTGGAGTATTCCTAATTGGTATCTTCTCTTATGTGCACACGTTTTGATGTTTTCATGTTAAAGAGGGTGCTGTCGCAGGTGGTGAGGTAAATTTCAGCAGCGTTTCCAAGGGCCACACCAAAGGGCCCTCAGATGCAGGCCCACCAGGCGCGGGCACGCCCGATGGCGTTCACTTTAAAGTCCTGCAGGGAGCCTCTGATTGGCCTTTCGGCCTGGGACCAGGGAGGAAATTCACTTCCCGCTCCTTGGCCCTATGGCTGGTCAGTAGGCTCACGATGTTCCCCATGCCCAATCTGTATTACCTTTTATTAACACTAACTACAGCCTCTTGTAAACCATTATGGCATCAATTATTTGTACCTATTGAGGTATATAACAAGTCTCTGAAATACAGCAAGCTGCCCTGGGCTTCTGGATGCTGCAGGACCCAACTTCCATTTCAGAATGTGCCATTGCGGAGCTACAGGAGCAGGTTTGAAACCATCTCCATGAAAGAGACTGGTGACGATTTTCCCCTTCTGTGTCGATTTACCGCTTCATCAGAGTCAGGGCTTGCCATGCAATAGATATATCCCCATGCACAATTTATCAGATGTAATTTTATAGAGGATTTTTATAAGTTTACTCCATGGTTACATGCATAGAAGTAAGTATGGCCACAAGAACGCATGTAGTGTAATGCGGCCTGTGTGTAGGCATGTTCTGGGGGTGAATTTGGGCAAAGTGCGGGCAGAGTCACCATTTGTGTGTATAGTTTATAAAATACAGACATTACTTTATGGCTTCAGTCTAGCCACGATTTCTGCTGGTTTAGCAATAGTATTTTAAAAAGACATAATGACATCCTGTTAGAAAATTACACCTCATGTGGAGAAGTAACCTAGTGGTTAGAGCAGCAGGCTAGGACCCTTAAAAGCTGGAGTTCAGAGTTCAAAGTCCAACACGCCTTGTGCAAGTCAGTTAAGTCTCCATATCCTCAGGTAACCCTCTGGGAACAGGGAAATATGTGAATGCAAATTGCTTTCAGTTACTACTGGAAAAGCCTGAGCTAAAAGCACAAAGAAATAACTTGTCAGAGTTGTGGTGTTTTCATCTGCAGTTTACTTTATTTCAGTATATATGGAGACCAGCTAGTTGTACTTCTCTTTCTGCACAAATGTTGAGATAAGACGAGGAACGAGAATATGATTTAAGTAAGTAAATGACATCCTGGGAATCCCCCTATAACTAGAAGTCCAAGATACATTGCAGGAATATCATCTCTTCAGTTTAGAAGTTAAGACCTGGATCCTGATCCCTTATTGTCCGGCTCACCACCTGTGTGTGTCTTTACCATTTCCCCTACCCCCTAGTTGGTGGTGTTTGTCTGTCTTGTTTAAATTGTCAGCTCTATTGCGCAGGGCCTATCTCTTAAACGTAAAAAGACAGCGCTGTGTACATCTTGCAGTGTGGTGGGGCCAGCCAGTCTCCTACAGCAGCACTATGCTAAAGGTAAGTGGCGGAACCATGCTATATATGCAAAGAAGTAATGCTGGTCTGGTGTCCAGTGGCAGACTGTGTGCCAGTTGCAACCAAAGCAAAGCAGTCCAAAGGAATCAGAGTTTTGTATCTGTAAAGGAGGCCTGCGGGGTTTGACTTCTCACCTCATTCATGTTGCTTGTTAGGATACAAATGTTCAGATGGTAAAGTGAGACATCACAGACACGCACTTCACTGGAATGCATATTATAGAGTCCTATTAAACCTTCACAAATGTGAGATCATTTCTCGTAGGCAGCATTGCTGGGGGGAGGGAGGGGGGATTTTGCCTTCCACAGTGCCCATGATTGCAGTCTGTAGAATGCAGGAGACCCACTGAGGCAAGGCACTTTGGGATTTAAGTGTAAAATGCATCCAGAGAGTGTCATTGGGATTATGGCGATGGTAGTCATGACAACGGTGGTGTCCGAGATGACTGTGTTCACACAAAGTGAGAGATCCCATGCCTGGGACTGCAGGTACGGTGCCCGGCTGCTCTCTGGAGGTATAAATAGTAGATTTCAATTACTCAGCTTGGCAGGGAAGGAGGGAGGGGAGGTGTGCACGCAGATAGCCACAGACTCCAGCTGAATTTAGCCATCATATAGGTCCATAGAAGCTTAGTTTCTTTACAGATGTTTTGGGAGGGATTCACGGGACAGGATGACAACAGACCACCTTCAGTTCTAAGATGACAGCAGAAAAGTGCAAAAGCAGGTGCCTGGGCTTTGAGGTTATGTGGTAGGCGAAGGCCTATGATCCATAGTGTCTGAAATAAGCGGACAGGCCTAAATAGCTTGACCTGTAAATGAAGCCTGTGGAGAGGCCCAGAGGAATTGCACATCCCCCAAAAATGCTGCTACCATAGAACTGAAACCTAATTGAACACAGTTTAGTATAGCTAAGCAGAATCGAAACTTAGAAAATATAGAAAAACAAGTCTAATTGGTATTGATAAGAGAGCACAGCTTCTATGAAATTAATTAACTTTGCTGAAAGAAAGGTTACAGTGCCCTTGTTTCCCACATGTTCTAGCTAGCTAAGTGACCTTGGAGGAGAGAAGTATCAAAATTGGTGAACTGACCATTGTAATTGAGACTGAAAGGGGGGTAAGCAGGTGCGGAGCCCAGTCGAGGGACATCATTGGATAGCCATATCGGTACCCGAACCAATAGAAGGTGTACGAGGGGTTACCCCTTGTATCGGAGGGAGTCGGCCGGACCTCGGCGGGTGCCGGGCCCGGTTGGAACCAACACCTCGAACCCGAGTGAGGGGAGTCCGAGGTCCAACTCATGCGCTTGCTTTTGAACTTTGAGGACCGGATCCGGTGAGTATAGTTTTGATTTGATATATCTAGACAGATGAGACAGAGCAGTACTGCTGTTTGAATTTTGGAACTTGGAACTTGGAAAAGAGAGCTTGATCACCTCTCAAGATGGTCCGTATGCGCAGGGCGAAACTATCGTCTTCTTGATTTTGGAATTTGAACATAGCCTAGTCAGAAAAGACAGGATTGGGCTGTGTTTTTTGGGATACGTTGCTAGCATGATTGTGTGAATGAAGTATGAATGAGAGGTCTGGCAGCATGGACCAAGCGAAGGCGGACTCCTGAGTAACGCATTTCCTGGCCGGGCGACCGCGTCCAGGTCGTAAAAAGGAGGAAGCGACCGTCGTCTTGTCTTGTTATTTGTTTCCTTTATATGTTTCTAGGGCCGTGAGGACCCCTTACCCACGGTCCGCCCTCCTTTTCCCTTCTGTTTGTTGTTGCGCGCACACATCGATATGGGAGGGGCGGGGTCTACTAGGCACACTCCGTTAGAATGTATGATCACGCATTTTAATAAAGGATATTCAGGAGATTATGGGATTAAAATGACTGCGACACGATTGCAAGTTTTGTGTACTAGGGAGTGGCCTGAACTAGACTCTATGTGGCCCCGAGAGGGAACTTTTACTATAGGAATTATTCAGTCAGTTCACCAGAAAGTGCGAGTAGCGCACCCCGATCAGTATCCCTATATAGATTCCTGGTTAAGTATTTGTGAGAGCCCGCTCCCTTGGGCGAAGCGCTGTTATGAAGAACAGTGCAGAATAATGTTAGCATTAACAGATCAAACGCAGAAAACAGATCAGACTCAAAAGACAGGGACAGATGAGAAATCCAGACAGAAACCCATCCTTGCAGATCCTGAGTCCCCGGAAGTGGTAACTAGACAACCCCGAGCCCAGCGTCCAGTAAGAGTGCCACCGCGTCCCGCCCCGGGACCACAGAGACAGCGGGAGCGGGAGCAGGACCCAACCCCAGGCCCACCACCAGAAGAGCAGGCAGATAAGCTCACTCTAGATGAGGAGGATGACTCGACCGAGACTGAGGAAAAAGTTGAGTCTGAGGCAGAAGAGGAAGAGGAAGGGTCTTCCCAGAGCGATACTGATAGTATAAAGACAACTGTCAGTACGAGCTCATCAGTCAAAAGTAAAGCGTCCCAGACTAAGTGCACGAGCAAGAAGAAAGCCCCTGCCAGGAGAGTCTCTAAAATCCCCCTCAGATCCAGAAAAACTTCCACGGCAAAGATGATGCCTTTACGGCAAGTCCCGGGAGTGCCCGTAAGAGATGAAGATAATCAGGTGGTGGCAGGACCCCTAAGTTTAGTATATGTGCCCTTCTCCACTACTGATTTGTTAAACTGGAAGACGCATTATGCTTCCTATACCAACAAGCCCCAAGAACTAACAGAATTAATGCATACCATTATGGAAACCCACCAACCCACTTGGGCAGATTGCCGTCAGCTCTTGTCCACTTTATTTACTATTGAGGAGCGGACACGAATTAGGCGAGCAGCTGTCGACTGGCTGGCGGATAATCCTTTAGCACCGGGGGATGAGGTAGGGATAGACAATCAAGAAGTAGCCCAAGGAGAATTCCCAAATGAAGACCCTCGGTGGGATCCGAATACAGAGAGAGGTTCCAAAGCCCTATCCCGGTTTTGCCAAGGCCTCATGCAAGGTCTGAAAAGGGGGGGCCAGAAAGCTATGAATCTTTCTAAAGTGACCAAAGTCAATCAGGGAATAGATGAAAGCCCAGCAGTATTCTACGAGAGATTAGTTGAAGCATACAGAATGTATACTCCCTATGATCCAGATGCACCAGGAAGTTTATGCATGGTGAATGCTGCTTTTGTAAATCAGTCACAACCAGACATTAGACGCAAGTTACAGAAACTAGAAGGGTTTGCGGGCATGAATGCAACTCAGTTACTGGAAGTCGCTCATAAAGTGTATGTGAATCGTGATAATGAAAGACAGAAAGAATGTGATCGAAAGATGAAGAAGAAAGCTGATTTTTTGGCTGCGGCCATAGTTGAACAGAAAAGGGGAGGTTTCCCTAGTCAAAGGAGCAGAGGAAGAGGGTGGGGCCGAGGAGATGGCCGGCCCCTACTAAGCGTGAACCAATGTGCTTATTGCAAGGAAGAAGGACATTGGAGAGATACATGCCCGCAACTCGAAGGCACCTCCCAGGATGACGAAAATAATGCCCATTGGAGAGGAGGAGGAAGAGGCCGACCCCGGAACCGCGGAGGGGCCAATCGGGAACAATTTCAACGAGAAAGAGGAGAGGCCATACAGGCGGTGGCCGCAGCGACCTACGATGTAGATGAAGCCGATTAGGACAGACCGGGCTCCGAATTCGCTTTAGGTCTCCAGGAGCCTATGGTCAGCATACAAATAGGAGACCAATTTATGGCCTTTATGGTTGATACTGGAGCAGAACATTCTGTAGTAGATAAACAAATCGCCCCATTTTCCACAAGAGCAGTCACCATTGTGGGAGTAACTGGTGCCAAGGCCACAAAGCCTTTTCTTCAGAACCGTGTATGCAATCTGGGAGGACAGCAAATAACGCACCAATTCCTTTACATGCCTGAGTGCCCAGTGCCATTGCTGGGACGAGATATGCTAGCTAAGCTGCAGGCCCAGATATCCTTCACTGAGAAAGGAGGAAATGCAAATGACAGTAAACTCAAAGCCCGCTGGATTAATGCTGCTTACTGTTCCTCGAGAAGAAGAATGGAGATATTATAGTAATGAGTCCGCCCAGGACACCTATTTTGAACATACTCTGAAAAGCATTGATGCCCCACCTGGAGTATGGGCAGAAGGCAATCCCCCAGGCCTAGCCAAACATATAGCTCCAATAATTGTGAATCTCAAGCCTAGTGCTGAACCAGTGCATGTCAAGCAATACCCCCTCCCAAGAGCAGCAATTGAAGGCATTCACCGCCACTTGCTAAGGCTACTGGAATATGGCCTACTCAAAGTTTGTCAGTCACCATGGAACACACCACTCCTGCCAGTAAAGAAGCCTGGAACAGGTGACTACCGTCCAGTGCAGGACCTAAGGAGAGTGAATGAAGCAGTTGAGACCATACATCCAGTTGTGCCAAATCCCTATACACTCTTAGGATTGATTCCAGCGGAAGCTACCCATTTTACTGTTTTGGATTTGAAAGATGCGTTTTTCTGCATAAGATTAGCCCCAATTAGCCAATTGCTGTTTGCCTTTGAATGGCAGGACCCTGTCTCCGGAAGACGGGGCCACCTCACTTGGACACGATTACCCCAAGGATTCAAGAATTCACCTACCATTTTCAGTGCTGCACTAAACCAAGACCTTTCAAGCTATTCAGTGGCCCCGGGGAAGAGAGTACTTCTCCAATATGTGGACGATCTGCTGATAGCTGCTGTATCGGAAAGTGAATGTATACAAGCCACCAAAGACCTCTTGCAGCTACTGGATGAAGCTGGATATAAAGTTTCCAGAGCAAAAGCACAGCTATGCCAAAAAGAAGTGAAATACTTAGGCTTTCGCTTGACTAAAGGAAGCCGACAATTAGGACGAGAGAGAAAAGAAGCTGTGTGCAGAATCCCAACCCCAACTACCAGAAAGCAAGTTAGAGCTTTTCTGGGAGCAGCAGGATATTGCCGAATCTGGATTCCCAACTTTGCTCAAATTGCTAAACCACTGTATGATGCCACCAAAGGAGAAGAAAAGTCGCCACTAGAATGGGGACCTGAGCAGGATGCAGCCTTTAAGACATTGAAGGAAGAATTGATGTCGTCACCAGCACTCGGATTACCAGATGTTTACAAGCCTTTCCATCTATTCGTGCATGAGGTGCAAGGGAATGCCCTAGGCATGTTGACTCAGAAATTGGGACATTGGGAGCGACCTGTAGCATACCTATCGAAACAATTGGACACTGTGGCCAAAGGATGGCCACCATGCTTGAGAGCAGTGGCAGCTACAGCATTGTTAGTGAGTGAAGCAGACAAACTCACCTTAGGACAGAATCTATGAGTCACTGTGCCACATGCCTGATAGTGCATGACCAGGGATTGACTCATACACTGACAAGAAGCAATGCAAAAGAAAAGCCCAGTAAAAAATCCCTGTTGGCTAAGTAGGCCCGGATTCTTGACCCCTCTCTAATTCCCCTCGACCACCTCTGGAGATGGGAGGCAGGAGGGATGCCCGCACAATCACTTCTCTTGCAAAATGGCAGCACCTGACTCCTTGTAGCACATTGAGATGCACTGCTAGGGTAAGAATGCCTAAATAAGGGAGAAAAGAGTCCCCTAGAGCTTTCTACACCAGGGCACCCTGGGTTAGGGCAACCCTGGCCCAGGCACATGTTGCAGAGGCCCTCAACTGGCGAGGCTGCAGTGATGTGGCAATCCTCCTGCCCCATGTACCAATATACTTACCTGGTCCTGGGGAAGCATTCAGTAGCATCTTGTTCTTCTTCCTGCCACCATCTTCCAAAATGGTGGTGCCTGACCCCCTAGTGGTACATCTGGATGCATTGGTAGGAATCAGTCTCCACAAAAAGTGAAACACTTATCTTATTTGGAAGATTTCCCCCTAGCAATGTGTACCAGCATACAACTAGAGGTCAAGTGCTGTTATTTTTTTGAAAGATTGCAACACTGTAAGCAGAAGCAAATGTGCATTGCTCCTACTTTATGACTCCAAGCTGCAGGTGGAGAGGGGGGTGGGGTTGGAGAGGGCCTAGACACACTTGTGAGAGCAAAGAAGCCCTTGTGGGGTCGAGATGAAGAGTCAAGGATCTGGGGGATGAGTTGACCCACCAAGGATGGGTAGGGGGTTAGATGAATCCTTAATGGATTTCAATGTAAATAAAACCATGCCAAATTTTGGCATTGGCTTTTGCTCCATTTATAGCACTGTATCTTCACTCCAGTTAAGGGTTGCATTCATCTGAGCTGAAGTGTGACAGTTCACCTCAGATGACTCTGTTCGGTCAAGATCCAAGGTGGCAAAGTGATCCCCAGGCCCTAGACCCTCGCCTCCACCCCTCAGCCCCACAAAACATCCCTGGAGGCCTAGGTGAACCTCTTAACCTCCACACCTCACTACTACTACTACTACTACTACTACTACTGAACATTTGTATAGCGCCACAAGATGTACGCAGCGCTGTACAAACACATGTAAAAGACAGTTCCTGCTCATCAGAGCTTACAATCTAGTGAACAGGGACTCCTAGGCCTCCAGGGATGTTTTGTGGGGCTGAGGGGTGGAGGCGAGGGTCTAGGGCCTGGGGATCACTTTGCCACCTTGGATCTTGACTGAACAGTCATCTGAGGTGAACTGTCACACTATGGGTGTAATAGGACTTATCTGCTCAAGAGTGGTCACATCCAGGAGCTGTCCTCCTTCTCCTAGGGGGAAATAAGGGTGCGGCTTTTGGCATCTTCACTTTTCTTTGCTCTCGTGCTCTCTGCCTGCCTTCACTGTGGTAGCATTGCTGCTATTGATCTAGGAGACATTTCCCACTCTTCACTCGGGAGGGTGAATTCACGTCTTGACTTCCAATTGCCCTTTATTTGTTCTCAGGGTCAGCAGTGTCCATTATCCCATTTCTGTGGGTGATTTACTGCTTGAAAGTCTTGAACCAGTGTCAGTCAGTCAGCCTAGACTCGATGGGCCCCAATGTTCAGCACATGATGGTCAGCACTTGTAAAGCGCGCCTGGTTGCCATGGGCAAAAGTGAAATCAAATTTTCAGCATTGGATGCTCGATATCCTCTGGCACTGAATATCGGGGTTTGCCATCAACCTCCTTTGCTGTCCGGTCAGCAGCGATATTCTGCTTAGGAGGCTGGCCAGATAGAGGCTGGTCGTGCCCCAGCCTCTCCCCTGTTGGCTACCCTGGCATTATTGGGATAGGAGTGCCCAAGGGATCTGTGCTGGGTTCCCTGCTTTTTAACATATTCATAAATGACCTGAAAATGGAAACAAACGAGTGAGGTTATCAGATTTACAGACGACACAAAATTATTCAAAGTTGTTGAAACACAAGAGGATTGTAAAAATTTACAAGAGGACCTTGATATATTGTATGACTGGATGTCCAAATGGCAGATGACATTTAATGTGGAGAAGTGCAAAGTTATGCACCTAGGAATGAACAACTCTAACTTTAGTTACACAATGTGAGATACCACCTTAGAAACAACCAGCCAGGAAAAACATATAGGCGTCATCGTGAATAATACACAGAAACTCTCCATCCAGTGTGCAGTGGTGGCCAAGAAAGCAAATAAAATGCTAGGAATCATAAGGAAAGGAATGGAGAATTAAGCCAAGGATATTATAATGTCTCTGTATCTTTCCATGGTGCAACCACACCTTGAATATTATGTGCAATTTTGGTCACCCTATCTTAAAAAGGATATAGTAGAATTAGAAAAAGTACAGAAAAGAGCCACCAAAATGGTAAAGGGGATGGAAGGATACCCCTATGAAGAAAGGCTAAAAAGGTTAGGGCTCCTCAACCTGGAAAAGAGACGGCTGAGGGGAAATATGATAGAGGACTATAAATTAATGAATGGAGTGGAACGGGTAAACAATGACTGATTATTTACACCATCAAAAAGCAGAAACACTAGGGGACATGCAATGCAGCTACACTGTAGCACATTTAAGACTAATCAGAGAAAATACACAAATCCTTAACGAACTGCATCGGTCCCACGAAAGGGGTGATTTCTCTATTGCGGTTTCCTTGGATCTTTCTGCAGCATTTGATGTCGTTGACCATCACACCCTTCTCACCCGTCTATCTGATCTTGGTACCCAGGGCACAGTCCACCAGTGGTTTCAGTCTTTCCTCTCTTCCCGCACCTTTGCTGTCCAATCAGGCTCCACTTCCTCTGCCTCTATCCCCCTGCACTGTGGTGTGCCCCAGGGTTCCATTCTTGCACCACTTCTTTTCAATATCTTTCTCAGCCCCCTTGCACTACTCATACAACAATCCGGTCTGTCCGCCTACTTTTTTGCAAACGACATTCTTTTGATTCATCACACCTCTCCCTTGGCCCCCGATCTCTCTCGCCTCGATGATTGTCTCGCCTCCATCGCCGACTGGTTCCATAGCAACTTTCTCATTGTCAATCCCTCTAAATCAGCGGCTATTTGGTTCACATTTGGTGCCCCACCACCCACCCTGACGCCACTCATGTCCAATTCACCGATCCCTCTAGTCCCAACTCTTCGTTATCTTGGTGTTACCCTGGATCCCTCACTTTCATTTCATCAGCACATCTCTGGAGTGGTGCGCAGCTCTTTCTTTCACCTTTGTAAGATTAGGGCGGTCCGATCTCTCCTTCCCCTAGCATCACTCACCACTCTTGTTCTTTCTTTAGTAATCACTCGGCTTGACTATTGTAATTCCCTTCTTGCAGGACTCCCTCAATACCAACTCCGTAGACTGCAACTAATCCAAAATACAGCTGCCCGCCTCCTTACCTTCTCCTCCCATCGAGATCATGTCACTCCCTGTCTTCTCTCCCTTCACTGGCTCCCTATCACTGCTCGATACCGTTACAAGCTCCTTACCATCACCCACAAAGTCCTCCATACCAACACCCCCCAGTACTTGGCTGACCTCATCTTTCTCCATCCTATCCCCCACCTGCTCCGTTCCGCACACGGAAATCATCTCTTCCTACCGTCCCCCATTCAGGCCCACCTCGAGTCCACCCGCCATGCCGCTTTCTTCTTTGTGGGCCCAGCCCTTTGGAACTCCCTCCCGCACTCTCTCCGCACTGAATCATCTTTTCCACGGTTTAAGGTTCTTCTTAAAACCTACCTCTTCTGCCAGGCTTTCGATCTTCCCGTTCCCCCACCTACTCCCAACTAGTTACATTCATTAACACCCGCTTTTCAGCCCAGGTATCCTGTTCACCTCCCCATATTTCCTCACTGTGTTGTCCCTAGTGTTTCCCGCTTTGCTGTTTCTGTTCTTTACTGTTTTCTCTCTTTTTCTTTCTATTCACTGTCCTGTCGATTTTTGGCGTTCTTTTCTTTCTATTTTTCTTTTGCAGCCTTATTTTTATTGTACAGCGCCTTAACACCTCGGTAACAGGCGGTATATCAAATATTGCAAATAAAGATAAAGATAATCAGAGAAAATGTTTTCACTCAACTGTAATCGAATTCAGGAATTCGTTACCAAAGGATGTTGTAAAAGCTGTTAGTGTAGCTGAATTTAAAAGAGGTTTAGACAAGTTCCTGGAGAAAAAGTCCATAAACCATTATTAAAGAGGACTGGGGAAATCCACTGCTGACCCATTGGACAAGCAGCATGGAATCTGTGTGCCTTTTGGGATCTTGACAGGTACTTGTGACCACTGTCAGAAACAGGATACTGGGCTTGATGGACCCTTGGTTTGACCCAGTATGGCATACCCTTACGTTATCTTATGGTCTCTGGGATTATTCCGAGGGCTGAATATTGGGCTCAGAGGGGCTGGTGCAGTAAGCAGGTCCTGCTCACTGCACAAACCCTTTTGAATATCAGGCTGAATATTACTTTACTACAGCAGCTCTTTCAGGTGCTTTGCTGTGACTTATTCCTGTACCATGACCTTAAATTACTTTACACTGCAAGAACCCAGTCAACCTTTCAAGGAAAGACACATAAGCCCAAACAGCTGTGAGAGTACGTTCTGACTCCCAAGCACCACTGCTAGAGATGATGTTCGATATCGGAAGATTCCACCCCTGCCGCGCTTCCTTTCCATTACTGCAGGTTGTGGTTATCAACGGAATCAGCTGCTGCTCTTTCTTTCTCAAGCTGCAGCAGACCAGTGGCTCGTTCGTTCTCTGCTCGCCCGTTGATACAATCTCACTGTCCTTGTCCGCCGGACGGCTTTACAGCTCCTTTATGACATCATGCTCTGATCTCTTAATCTGATTAAGTCTACAGCCAGCACATTAGAAATCCGTACAAGAGACTGTACAATCTATCCACGCCAAGTAGCAAGAAGCAAGACATTTTTCAACTGCTATGCAAACTCTACTCCTGCAGAGACATACTTCAAGCCTGAGCATGTAATAACAGAGCAGAATTAGTAGAAATATTGCCTCTTTGGACTGAATCCCAGCAAATGCTAAAATCTGATGACTTCAGAAACATTCCTACAGCCTCTGGGGTGGATGGTCCTGAAACCTCATGGAAATTATCTCTAATTCTATGATATAGTGAGATGGATACTGTGTTCTCCACTTGAATGCATTTTTTTTCTTTTGCAGAGTTACAGATATCAAAATTAACCCGGCATCTAAATAGGCTGCTGACAGAAGAGGAAGTAATGCAATGTGAGCTTTCAAATCAATGCCGGCTCCTGATAGCCCAGCAGCTCCTGGGCTTTCTTATCAAGGTGTGATCAGAAGTGGTACAGCACTACATATTTATTTTATTTATTTACTTAAATCTTTTCTATACCGCGCTATTTAGAATCAGTGCGGTTTACAAGTAACATTAATTTGTACAATGCAGGCTGAAACATACATTGATTTTACAAAAAACAGGTATTACAACTTGGATTTCAAACAGGGGTAACTATACAAAGTAAGCAGATGTGGAGTGGAGGAGTGGCCTAGTGGTTGGGGCAAGGTACTGCAGACCGGAAGGTCGGTGGTTCAAATCCCACTAGCAGACAGCAACCTTGGACTGGAAGGACTGGGGTTTCTAGTCCCACAGGTGCTCCTTGTGGTCTTGGGCAAGCCACTTAACCCTCCATAGCCCATGTTCCCTGTAAATAGTTTTCTCCAAGTTATAATGCCCTGTTCAATGTAATTTCAGTTTGTTCAATGTAAACCGCACTGATGCAGAATAGCGTGGTATATAAGAGAATGTAAATAAATAAAATAAATAAATAAAATATTTACATGGTTGTGTCAGATGATATATGTAGGCTTATGGTGCTATCATGGTGGATGTGAGGGTATGCAGAGTTGTGTTGAATCATTGGTATGGGCATAATGTTGAAGGAATAGATGATGCTTTAGTGCCTTCCTGAATTGGGCAAGGTCGATAATAGCTCAGATGGTGGTTGGGAGGGCATTCCAGAGAGTAGGTGCGTAGTATACAAAGGCTCTGTTCTTTGTTGCCAGGGTGCATTTTGTTATTTCGTTGGGAATTGCGAGTGTGTTTGTAGTGAATGACCTTCTTGATCTGTTCAGAGGAGTGGGCAGCGGCATTCATTGCTAGTTGTAGTGGGTTCAGTGTACTTTTAGGGAGTCCATGCAGGATGGTGTAGTCAAAGTGGGGGGTTACCAGTGCTTGAAAGATTGTACGGAGGTTGGCAGGCTCCAGTAGGGGTCGTAGGTGGCAGATAGTCCATATTTTGTGATAGATGGCCTTGATGGTGTTGCTTATGTGTGCTTTCATGTCGAGCTGCTGGTCTAGGGTGATACCCAAGTAGTGGATGTTGGGCCTGCTCGGGAGCTCAGCGTCTCTCACCTTAATAGAAACAGGAGGGGTAAAGGATTGGTTTCTGGTGATGAATAGGACATCCGTCTTCTTAAAATTGATTCTGAGGCTTTGCGTATGGAGCCAGTCACATATGCCTTGTAGCACAATAGAAATGCTTAATAATAGTAGTAGTAGTAGTAATAGCAGCCGTCTTTCTTCTAAGGCAATGGTGGGTAAAGTGACTTGCCCAAGGCCACAAGGAGTACCAGTCGGAACTGAACGCTGGTCTCTTGGTCACTAGGCTACTCCTCCACTCCACAGAAAGCAGAAGTAAGATGGACAATAAAGAGGCCTAAGTTAGCCAATCCCTTGGCACTGATGGACTGGGGGCAGAATGTTATAGGGTCTTGGAGGATTTAGTGGCTCCCCTGATTCAAAGGTGGGAAGAGGTAGTAGTGCATCAGAGGGGGTTTGAAAAGTGGCAGAATGTGGGTCCCAAAGAAGGAGGTATCATCTGTGGGGGATAAGTGGAGAATGCATGCTTCACATCCACTCATTTCACTGGTTCATCCCCTGCCATCATCCCAAGCTATTCTCATCTTGAGGTTCTGCGATGAGAGTCTTCACTGTCCTGGTGTGTGGGAGCTGTGGAATATGGACATTAGGGTGCCCTACCACTTACATCTGATGTTCTGGTACCCAGCATAATCTGTGTGCCTGGTTCTTGGCAGTCATCTGTAGTTGTGTGCCAACACTACCTGCGCTTATGCGGCCAACATTATCTGCTGTGATGAAGCAGATGCCAGTAAACCCATGGAGGAAGAAGAAAACACTGATCTCTTTAAAGGAAATGATATACATAAAGTGCAGTTAGTGAGAAGTGCAGCTAGAGGGAGCATGCACAGAGATTCAGAAGGTAGGCTGACACGCCCAGGTTGGGATGATGCAAGAACTAATTCAAAGCATAATCAGATACACCTGGTCAGAGGGACAGAATCCTTACCTAAGAAACAGCTTTATAAGCAAAGCATAGACAAGCCAGAAGGGAGAGGAGCGGCACGAGCCGCAGCAGCTGCTGATAGAGAAGAAAGAGAAAGGAGATGGCTCCAAAGAGAGGAGAAAAGGCAGTTGAACTTGCAGCCCTTACAGGAAAGGAACAAGTTCCAGGAGAGCCAGTTTCAGGCTGGGAAGCTCCAGAAGGAAGTCTTCAGGAAGGACAGAAGGAGAACCGGGAGAGTGCCTGGTAGGGAGAATACCAGAGCCATAAACCCAAGAGTTCAGAGGTACCTTTATGCTTCTTCCCCTGTATGTGAGCCCCAAGGAGTTCAGAGGTGGGTGAACCAGACTCAGCCCAGGAGTCTAAGAGACACAGATCTGAACCAGGAACTGAGGTCAGGTCACAGAAAGGTCTGGAAGCCAGGGAGCCGTAAGAGCAGCCAAGGCAGCTGGAGAAAGGTTTGGGAACCTATAGAAAGAGTGCTTACCAAAAGTCCTGTTGCATATTTGCCAGACCGGGTACAGCCAGGCTGGAGAGCCTTAGAAAGAAGTTCTGAAGTAAAACCAGGAATATATGGGGAAAGCTCAGGAGCCACAGATATCTCAGCAGAACAAGAGGCTATGCAGATAGACCCTGCTGAACCTGACCCTTTGCTAACTGAATGCCCTATGGACTGTACGCTTTGTTGTACTGGGAGTTTAGAATCCTTGAGAGAAATATAGCATGCAGGATATACTTTTTGAAACACAGTTTTGTTTGACAAGCTGAAAGAAGAAGCATTGCTTTTGTTTGTATAACCTGTTTTGTTTGAACCCTGCATAAATAACAAAGACGGTGAAGCACATCCAAGTTTTGACTTATGTAAATACCTTATGTGAAAATCCTGAACAAGGTGAAAATCCTGTTGTCTTCGTTTGAACCTTTTGTGCATTAAGGGAATAAAACCCTATACTTTACCATTCACATGGCTTACACAACTATTCATTATGAAGAAAGGGACTACTAGTACCAGAATGCTTCTGGGCTAACAAAAGTTTCTACCTTCAATACAACAATAATCTCCACCCTGACCTTTGAGCACATGGCTAAAGGGAGGGTGTTGTGACACTGCATAGAAACATAGAAATATGACGACAGAAAAAGACCACATAGCACCTCTAGTCTGTCCTTCCATATCAACAACTACAACAGTCCCCTTTTTACCTTTAGAGATCCTCTGTGTTTGTCCCGTGCTTTTTTGAATTCAGTTATTGTCCTCATCTCTGCCACATCCACTGGGAGACTAGTCCATGGATCCACCACTCTTTCCGTAAAGAAATATTTCCGCATATCACTCTTGAATCTATCCCCCTTCACCCTCATCCCATGTCCCCTCGTAGCAGAACTTGCTTTCAATTGAAAGATGCTCTCCACCTGTACATTTATGCCACGGAGGTATTTAAGCATCTCAATAATATCACCACTGTCCCACCTTTCCTCTAAGGTGTACATATTAAGATCCTTAAGTCTGTCCTCATATGCTTTATAATGAAGACCACTAACCATTTTAGTAGCCACCCTCTGCCCCAACTCCATCCTGTTCACATCCTTTTGAAGGTGCGGTCTCCAGAATTGCACACTATACTCCAAATGAGGTCGCACCAAAGACTTATAGAGAGGCATTATCACCTCCTTTTTTCTGCTAGCCATTCCTCTCCCTATGCACCCAAGCATCCTTCTAGCTTTTGCCGTCACCTTTTCTACCTGTTTAGCTACTTTAAGATCATCAGACACAACCACGCCTAGGTCCCGCTCTTCTTTAGTGGACAAAAGTACTTCACCCCCTATACTATATTGCTCCCTTGGATTGCTGCAGCCCAAATGCATGACCTTACATTTTTTAACATTAAATCCCAGCTGCCAAATTCTAGACCATTCTTCAAGCTTAGCTAGATTCCTCCTCATGTTATCTACACCTTCCTGGGTGTCTACTCTATTGCAGATTTTGGTATCATCCACAAAGAGGCAAACCTTATCCGACAGCCCTTCTGCTATATCACCAACAAAGATGTTAAAAAGAATCAGACCAAGGACAGATCCCTGGGGCACACCACTGGTAACATCCTTCTCCTCAGAGTGAGCTCCATTTACCTGTACTCTTTGTCGCCTCCCACCCAACCAATTTCTAACCCAAGCAGTAACTTTAGGGTCCATCCCTAGGGTGCTCAGTTTGTTTATAAGTCACCTGTGAGGAACAGTGTCAAAGGATTTACTGAAATCTAAATACACCACATCTAGGGCTCTCCCTCAGTCCAACTCCCTGGTCACCCAGTCAAAGAAATCAATCAGATTTGTCTGACAAGACTTGCCTCTGGTGAATCCATGTTACCTCGGGTCCTGTAATCCGCTGGACTCCAGAAACCTCACTATTTTCTCTTTCAGCAACGTTTCCAATAATTTACTCACCATCAAAGTTAAACTAACCGGCCTGTAGTTTTCAACCACATCCTTACTTCCACTTTTGTGTAAAGGCACCACATGAGCCTCTCTCCAGTCCTTTGGCACCACTCCCGATTCCAACGAGGAATTGAAAAGGTCAGTCAGTGGAGCTGCTAGAACATCCCCAAGTTCCCTCAATATTCTAAGGTGTATCCCATCCGGTCCCATCGCTTTGTCCACTTTAAGTTGAGCTAGTTTCTCATGAACAGTCTTCTGAAAATTGTTCAAGATGTCCCTAGCTTCTGTTCCTGTTTGTGGGTGTTTTCTGAGGTCCTGCTCCTGGTTCTTCATCTGTGAACACAGAACAGAAATATTTCTTAAGCAATTCCGCTTTATCCTCATCAGCTTCTACATATTCATTCCCTTCACCCTTGAGTCTGACAATACCACTTTTGCCCTTCCTCTTCTCACTAACATATCTGAAAAATGTCTTAACCCCCCCCCCCCCCCATTTTATTGCATTGGCTATTTCCTCCTCTTTTTGAATCTTTGCTTTCTTTACTACTTTGCTAGCTTCTCTACATTTTTCCAAATATAGATGCCTGCCTTCCTCTCTCTGTGATCTCTTGTATTTCATGAAGGCCTCCCTCTTTTTCTTCACTTTTTCAGCTACTTCTTTCAAAAGCCATAGTGGTCTCCTTTTCCTTTTACCTTTATTTACCATTCTAACAAAAAGGTTGGTTGCCCTTAAAATATCCCTTTTCAGTTTTGCCCACTGTTTTTCTACATCCCCCAGCTGTTCCTATCCCGCTAACGACTCCCTGAGGTATTGGCCCATCTTGGCAAAGTTAGTCTTCCTAAAGTCTAAGACCCTCGCCTTTGAATGGATTCTAACAGCCCTAGTCCTAATACTGAACCACACCATCTGATGATCACTGCATGTAAAATGATCTCCCACTATAACATCAGAAACACTTTCACCATTGGTAAGCACCAAGTCTAGTATGGCCCCTTCACGTGTGGGGTCTGTTACCTATTGCTTGAATAGTTCTCCCTGCAGAGAAACCAGATCTCCTTACTTCTAGATGATACTGCAGCAGGAATGTGCCAATCAACATCTGGCATATTGAAATCCCTATCAGTAGCACTTCCCCTTTCCTAGCAATGCTGCGTATGTCTTCAATTAACTTTCTGTCCCCCTCTTCCTGTTGTGAGGGAAGTCTGTATATCACATCAATGCAAATAGAGTTCTCTTTCCCTCTTTCTAGTTTAACCCACAGTGCCTACTCTCTTCCTTTTAAGCTCTGTAATTCCAACGCTTTAATGGTATTTTTTAAATATAGTGCCACACCTCCTCCCCTTCTTCCTACCCTGTCCTTTCTGAATAAAGTATAGCCAGGCATAGTTACATACCAGTCATGGTTTTCTGTGAAGCATGTTTCTGTAACTGCCACTAAATCCTGAGCTTGGAGTGGGGTCTTGAAAAGCTAGTTGCATGCCTGCAGGCTTAGCCTTGCTACTCTGTGCCCATAGCTCATGGTATCTGCAGACATCTCCATATGCTACTGCCTGCTTGTCCCTGTTCTCTCACCAAGTGTCAGCCCTCTTCAGCTTGTTTCCCTCACTGATTCTCAGATACTGCTATGGCATGGGCCAAGCTAGTGGTGTGTGTGTGTGTGTGCGTGTGTGTGCATGTGTGCGCGCACGTGCATGCGTGTGTTTATGTTTGGGGCTGCAGGGACTGCTCTTTGGCAGGCATCACAAGTGTTCATGGCAGTGCCCTCAGTTCTGCGGTTGGGGGTTGGCAAAGCATCAGCCTTGTGGCCATTGGGACTCTACCCTTCTGACTCACATCCTGTCTAGCAGAATCATGGTTCTTATTACTTTTCTGTTGCCCACTCTCCCTGCTAGCTTCAGACATCCAGGAGCAGTATCAGAGTGCATCTGGCTTTGCTGCTACTGCTGTTCTCTATCAGATGCCCTAGGTGACTATGCATTCTTGTCTAATATTTGTGCCAGCCCTGGCTGCCATTTTCCCTGCCTGCACACTGGATGTCTGCCTGCAGCTAGTTGTCTCCTGTGAGATGTGTCTGTTCTCTCATCTGGCTAACGCCATGCAGATCCTCTCCCAGAAGTTCCTTCTTGCAGTGGAGGGTGGCCTGCACAGTCCTGGGCAGAACAGGAGGGTTTCCATCCTTGAAAGTTAGGCTGGCGCATGTCCATTCTGCTCCTCTAATGTTGTGCACAGGGAATAGAAACATGGATATGTTCTCCAAGGCAGGGTGCTACTAGAGGACAGCAACCTTGGGCCGGAAGGACTGGGGTTTCTAGTCCCACAGGTGCTCCTTGTGGTCTTGGGCAAGCCACTTAACCCTCCATTGCCCATGTTCCCTGTAAGTATTAGTGTGTTTGTGTCTCATATCCCCACGTGTTAAATGTATCCCCCAATTGTGTTGTGACCGCTTTGATTGAAGGATAAGGCGGGATACAAAACTGTCTAAATAAATAAATAAATAAATGTGGGTACATGGGTCCTGCATGGGCATGGAAGGGCATCTACATGTGTACAGCACAGAAATCAGCATGCTTGCATGTGCAGATCTGTGCTGCCTCCCGATGTCTCTCCTGCCCATCCATCCTGATTTAGGGACACAGATAAATGTCATCGTGGCTCCTGTTGCTTGTTAGTGCTATACACGTATGCATACTCCATGTTCCGTCATGTGCACATAGAACACCCCCTCATATTTTTTTCGGGGGTAGGGATGTGTTGATTTTAGAATGGCTGTGCACGTAACTGTGGCTCTTTTGAAATCGGCATGCGATTTTGGATATTTCCTCTTCCACGTCCCAAATGCTGCCTAAATGGTCTTTCAAAATGTGCTTTTATGCATTTGGCGGCCAAAGGACTCCTCCGGTTATCACCTGATGTTAATCAGATAACGCTCGTCTCTTTTTCATTTATAAGAACATAAGAACATAAAAACATAAGATATGCCATACTGGGTCAGACCAAGGTCCATAAAGCCCAGTATTCTGTTTCCAACAGTGGTCAATCTAGGTCACATCTACCTAGCAGTTTCCCCAAGAGACACAAGTTCCACAATGCTTGTACTGGGTCAAGCATTGATATCTTCGGTCACTTCTTAATAATGGTTTATGGACCTTTCCTCCAGGAACTTGTCCAAACCTTTTTTAAACCCAGCTACACTAACAGCCTTTACTACATCCTCCGGTAACAAATTCCAGAGTTTGATTACACGTTGAGTGAAAAAATATTTTCTTTTATTAGTCTTAAATAGTTTACCCTGTAGCTTCATTGCATGTCCCCTAGTCTTTCTATATTCTGATAAGGTAAACAATCGATCTACGTTTACCCGTTCCACTCCGTTCGTTAATTTATAGACTTCTATCATATCTCCCCTCAGCCGTCTCTTTTCCAGGTTAAAGAGCCCTAAGCTTTTTAGCCTTTCTTCATAGGAGTATCCTTCCATCCCCTTTACCATTTTGGTGGCTCTTCTCTGTACCTTTTCTAAAATCGCTATATCCTTTTTAAGATACAGCGACCAGAATTGCACACAATATTCAAGGTGCGGTCTCACCATGGAACGACATAGAGGCATTATAATATCTTTTGTTTTATTTTCCATTCCTTTCCTTATCATACCTAGCATTCTATTTGCTCTCTTGGCCGCCGCTGCACACTGGGCCGAGGGGTTTAACATGGTATCCACAATGACGCCTAAATCTTTTTCCTGGGTGGTGGTTCCTAATGTGGAACTTTGCATCGTGTAACCATAGTTTGGGTTGTTCTTCCCTAGGTGCATAACCTTGCACTTGTCCACATTAAATTTCATCTGCCATTTTGATGCCCAGTCTTCCAATTTATCAAGATCCTCTTGCAATTTTTCACAATCCTCTTGGGTTTTAACAACTTTAAATAGTTTTGTGTCATCTGCAAATTTGATAACTTCACTCGTTATTCCACTTTCCAGGTCATTTATGAATATGTCAAAAAGCAGCGGACCCAGCACAGATCCCCGGGGTACACCACTATTCACCTTTCTCCATTGGGAAAACTGGCCATTTAGCCCTACCCTCTGCTTTCTATCTTTTAACCTGTTCCTGATCCACAATAGTACACTGCCTCCTATCCCATGACTCTTTAGTTTTGCCAAAAGTCTCTGATGAGGGACCTTGTCAAAGGCTTTCTGAAAGTCCAGATACACAATATCAACCGACTCACCTTTGTCCACCTGTTTATTCACTCCTTCAAAAAAACATAACAGATTAGTAAGACAAGATCTTCCTTGTCTAAAGCCATGTTGGCTGTCTCCCATTAGGTTGTGACTATCTACATGCTGAGTAATTTTATTCTTTATGATGGTTTCTACCATTTTTCCTGGTACTGATGTGAGGCTCACCGGTCTGTAGTTTCCCGGATCACCCATGGAACCCTTTTTAAAAATTGGTGTTACATTGGCGATCCTCCAATCTTCAGGTATTAGAGATGATTTTAATGATAGTTCACAGATTACTGATAGCAGTTCTGCAATCTCATATTTCAGTTCTTTCAACACCCTTGGATGTATACCATCCGGCCCAGGTGATTTGCTACTCTTCAGTTTATCTAATAGTTGTAAGACATCTTCCCGATGTATCGATATTTCTTTCAATTCTTCCGCACCTTTAAATACCACTTCAGTCATGGGTAACATCCCTACATCTTCCTCAGTAAAGACCGAAGCAAAGAATTCATTCAGTCTCTCCGCTATCGCCTTGTCGCCTCTTAGTGCTCCTTTAACCGCTTTATCATCTAATGGACCAACTGACTCTCTCACAGGTTTTTTGCTACGAATGTACTTGAAAAGGTCTTTATTTCGCGTTTTTGCTTCCGCAGCAAGCTTCTTCTCAAATTCTCTCTTTGCCTGCCTTATCAATGCCTTGCATTTGACTTGCCAGTGCTTGTGCTGTTTCCAGGTTTTGTCGTTTGGCTCTTTTTTCCATTTCCTGAAAGATGCTTTTTTGGCAACAACAGCCTCTCTGACCTCACCTTTAAACCATGCTGGCAGTTTTTTGGACTTCCTTCCACTTTTCTTAAAGCGTGGAATACAGCTGGTCTGGGTTTCCACACTTACATTTACCTTTCTTTACATTCCTGGGCAGATTGCAGCTTTATCACCCACATTCAATTAAAACAATACAAAAAACTGTTACTCACAGGACTCTCTTAATTCTCAAAATCAAACAAAATTAGAACAGACAAAGGAAATGACAAATACTAACATACGTCTCATGGAGCATCCGAACACTGAAAATATCAAGTACATAAGAACATACAGTAAGAAATGCCATACTGGGCCAGATCAAGGTCCATCCAGCCCAGATCCTGCTTCCAACAGTGGCCAATCCAGGTCACATGTACCTAGAAGATTCCCAAAAAGGCACACAGGTTCCACGATGCTTGTCCTGGGGCAAGCAGTGGATTTTATTCTTTAATAATGGTTTATGGACCTTTCCTCCAGGAACTTGTCCAAACCTTTTTTAAACCCAGCTACACTAACAGCTTTTACTACATCCTCTAGTAACAAATTCCAGAGTTTGATTACACGTTGAGTGAAAAAATATTTTCTCTTATTAGTCTTAAATAGGTTAACCTGTAGCTTCATTGTGTGCCCCCTAGTCTTTCTATTTTTTGATGGCATAAACAATCGATCTACGTTTACCCATTGTACTCCATTCATTAATTTATAGACCTATCTCATATCTCCCTTCATCCATCTCTTTTCCAGGATGAAGAGCTGTAACCTTTTAAACATTTCCTCATAGTGGTATCCTTCCATCCCCTTTACCATTTTGGTGGCCCTTCTCTGTACCTTTTCTAATTCTGCTATATTCTTTTTAAGATATGGCAGCCAAAATTGCACACAATACACAAGGTGTGGTCACACCATGGAACGATACAGAGGCATTTTAATATCCTTTGTCTTATTGTCCATTTCTTTCCTTATGATACCTAGCATTCTATTTGCTCTCTTGGCCGCCGCTGCACACTGGGCGGAGGGTTTCATCTTGTTATCCAAGATGACGCCTAAATCTTTTTCCTGGGTGGTGGTTTCTAATGTGGAACCTTGCATCATGTAACCATAGTTTGGGTTGTTCTTTCCTGGGTGCATAACTTCGCACTTGTCCATATTAAATTTAATCTGCCATTTGATCATCTAGTCTTCCAATTTATCAAGATCCTCTTGCAATTTTTCACAATCCTCTTGTATTTTAACAACTTGGAATAATTTTGTGTCATCTGCAAATTTGATCATCTCACTCATTATTCCCATTTCCAGGTCATTTATGAATATGTTAAAAGGAGCAGACCCAGCATAGATCCCTGCATACTCCACTATTCACCTTTATCCCTTGAGAAAATTGGCCAATTTTTTAAACTTTTTTGAAAACAAATCGTTTATAGACCTAACATCAAATGGTATGGAATTCTATAAGTTGAGTCCAGCAACAAAGAATGTCCAAATCACGGAGCAATATGGGACTAAAGGCATTCTCAGCACGCTTGCTTATTTATTTAGCAAGATTTGTATGCCACCTTTTCCTTCAATCAAGGTGGTCACGTCACATCACAATAGGAGGGTTACATTTAACATTAGGGTACGTGTAATCATTTAGACAGCACAGTTACGTAACAGTATTTAGACATTTAGGGGTATGTTTACTAAACTGTGTTAGTGTGATTCGCGTTAGGAGCCGCGGTAGAGACAGAAATCCCAAATTAGGACATGGGCGGTACATCGTTACCGATAACGCGCGTTACCAGGCGCCATAAATGAACGGGCCGCTACATGGCACGTTACCGTGCGTTAATCTTAAGAAGGCGCGCAGGCATACAAGCACAGCAACAGAGCTGTAACACAATGGTTACAACACTGACTGATGGTACAGGGGTCATGGGTTCGATTCCCCAGTGGGCCTAATGTATGAGGCTGGCTGAGGCATCACCCTTTACATTTAAGTAGTGATTGTTGAGGCATTTGACTTGTATTTTAATTAGTGCTGCCAGCAAACACACCCTCACGGTGGCATAACCTAAGATGCCGCATAAGGCACCCCATAACGCACTCCATAGGGCACATTATAAAGTGTACTGTCCGCCAAGGCACCCTATAATGTCCCCTATAGGACACCTTATAAGGCTGTGAACAAAGCCATGGCTGGCTGCAGAAGGACTGCACGTCACCACACAAACTGTCTGATGTGGTTACTAGGATGGGGTTAACCCACCCATACCCATGATGCACTGCACATGCAAATCAGCAGTCGAGAGATGGGCACAAGATTGGGTATGCACCCCCACAGCACCTCGGCCTGGTAGGGGGAACAGACCATGTGTGGTACTGCCACAGAGTAGCCACAGACAGTCACATTGTGCGGGTACTGTGCCCACCCTGAGGTTGAGGTGGGGCGCCCAGCACCAGGTCCACAGCACCTTTCATGGCTGAAATACGCCATGCTGCAGGTCCCCATCAGTGTGTGATAGGTAGTTCTGTTAGACACACCTAAGATACATCCGTGTCCTGCTGTATTTCTTGGTCATGTCTAGTCCTTATGGGCGATGATGCACCCAGAATAGTGCATATCTTGTGTTGGTGCCATGGTTACCTGCTGTAGGTGAAGAGGGAGGGAGGGAGGGAGGGGAGGGGAGGGAGGGAGGGAGGGAGGGAGGGAGGGAGGGGAGGGAGGGAGGGGAGGGAGGGAGGGGAGGGAGGGAGGGAGGGAGGGGAGGGAGGGGGGGGGGAGGGGGGGAGGGAGGGGAGGGGGGGAGGGGGGGAGGGGGGAGGGAGGGGAGGGAGGGAGGGGGAGGGGGGAGGGGAGGGGAGGGAGGGAGGGAGGGAGGGGGGGAGGGAGGGGAGGGAGGGAGGGGGGGGGAGGGAGGGAGGGAGGGAGGGGGAGAGGGAGGGGGGAGGGGGGGGGAGGGGGAGGGGGGGAGGGGGAGGGGGAGGGGGAGGGGGAGGGACCCATAGGCAAATTATGTACCACCACACAACCTACCCTCTGGGGCTCAGGGTGGGAAACAGGATCACCCACCAATAGATCCACATTCTACTTCCCTGCAATGGTAGCAGTAGAGGGGACCATCAACCCCAGTCCTGCTGGGGAACAGACAGAGCGGTACACATCTATAACGCAATAGCAGACAGATGGCAGGCCTGGAAATGCTCAGCTGCCCCCCACCATTATCTGACATTCTCCAGCAACAAGCCTCCAGCCGCTGCACCCTGCAAGGTGTTCCAACAAGACACATACTAGCTGCAGACAGTCTGCCAGCTAGTCCATAGTACATGGTCCTGGAGAAGATGCACGTACCCAGAATGGGGAAGTTAGCATATACATCAAGCAGATAAGTCAGTGATTGGGCCCCAGAAGAAAACCCATAAATATCACTGAGAGAAATGCTATATAGCACTATGGGGGAACCTAGCCATGCCATGGTCACTGCTCAGTCAGGGTGAGTGTGACCTCCCAGCAGGACAAGCTATGGCCACCCTGTCCATGCAGGTGGTGGCCAGGCACTACAATGTCCGAGCCATTGCCCTATGCCGTGTGCAGATGTATCCAGGCCAGGCCACCCTATCCAGGCTATTCCCACGGTACCTTGCTCCTCATTATGCACATTGGCAGGCCAATACTGGCAACAGTGCTAGCAGAGTGGGCTGTGGAGGGTGTTGGCAGCCACCACACACTGGATAGACAGACACACACTTCCCACACCTATGCCAGCATTGTGCAGCTATAGAGGTGTTGGGCAGCCCAGGCCACCACACCAGTCCTGGGCACAGTGCAGACATGGCTATGGTACGAAATACTGTAGGAGTCACTCCCTAGGTTGGTAAACACTGTCAGACACAAGACCTGTAGCACACTCCACAGACATCAGAAAGGTTGCTATGATGCAGCTCTCTCAGAAACTTGTACTTAACTTAGGAATTGCTATCTGCCAGTAATCATAGCAACCTTTTGATAGATGTGTACCATATTCCCAGGTTTAGGGTGGCATTACTAAGGTATGCAAGTGCTAGTATTGGGAGATGCACGCAGAGCCCAAAGTCCTGCCTCTCCAGGAGGCGTTGGATAATGGGGCCTGTGGGTGCGGGTGTGTCTACCCCTGTTGGCTGCTGCTTTATGGCAGAGGTTCCCAACTCCAGTCCTGCAGTGCCAAACACTGTTCGGGTTTTCATGCTGTCCCTCATGAATATGCATGAGATACACCTGCATACCATGGGGGTGGCGCATAGAAATGCAGCACAGGCATCTTTATCAGAGGCAGCATGGAACCGGAATGGTGTTTGGCCCTCCAGGACTGCATTTGGGAGACTCTGCTCTAGATAATGTGCATGTTTATGGTGTCTGTGCTCTGTAGGGTAAAATGTAGGTGTCTTGGGCATGTT
This sequence comes from Ichthyophis bannanicus, assembly GCA_033557465.1. NCBI lineage: Eukaryota > Metazoa > Chordata > Amphibia > Gymnophiona > Ichthyophiidae > Ichthyophis > Ichthyophis bannanicus. The sequence continues at coordinate 7,703,744 of CM066042.1, read as the reverse complement.
TACGTCATCTGCAATAAAGGTGCTGTCTGTATTAGCACGTTGTAGTAGTGGGTAAAATATGGGGACTGGGTTGGCAGGAACCATAGCTGGGACTTGAATCTGTGACCTTCTGCTTCTGAATACACTGGTTTTGTGCACTGCACCACCTTGTTGTCACAGAGTCAGTACTTTCCTTGGTGATACCATGACTGTTCGTCAGACAGGGCCCGTCTGTTGCAGTACACGGCACCCACCTACACATGGCTAGGCCACGGTCTGCTCTGGGCAGCTGCCACTGCCCCCTCCACCACCAGTATCCCTCAGCCACCATGCTGATATGCCCTTCTGCTGGTGGTGCGCAGTCTCAGGCCATCCAGTGTGCAGGTAGGCGGCTGCCTATGGTGCGGATTCTGGGGCAGGGGTGCCTGCATAGACATCCACGCTCCCCCCAGCCCTGCCTGCCAATGTTCCGTGCCCTTGGAGGTAGCTGTTGGGTACTATCCCCTGTGCCACTGTGGGGAACACACTCGTGCCCATGTTGGGCCTTCAGCAGTTGCTGTCTGGCTGCTCTGCTGTTTCAGCATTCGTATGTGCCACCTAGGCATCACCCTAGTCCGCACTGTGGCCCAGCTCCACCACAGCATGTGCCGCCTGCGGCCCTCTGTATCCCCTTTTCCGGCATCTGTCCAGTTGCCATTCCGACATGCCCGCCCTGATGTTGCGGGACATGTGCACGCCATAGGAACCCTGTGCGATGGTGGGGAAAACCCTGAGCAGTGCTATTTCACTGTGGGCTCATTCACCTTGTATGGGGACGGAGTATAGACCCTTCCATGATTTATATCTTTTCTATGGAGCTTACTCGGGGGGGGGGGGGAGGGGTTGATGTTTCTCATTAATACCACTATTGGCCAGCTTGGTTATGTTTTTTTTCAAGTTTGTTGAGGTCATTTTCAGTGTTTTTCTGTGCCCTTTTGTTCTGTGCACATGTATCACACTTATCAATTTATACATTTTACAATAAATCCAAGCAAAATAAAACTTGAATGGAATAAGGATACAGAAAACAAAGGTCTGACCTTTGTTTTCTGTATCCTTATTTCCATTCAAGTTTTATTTTGCTTGGATTTATTGTATCACACTTATCACTTTGTTTAGGTTTCCCGCCTGGGCTGTACATTGCTGACAGGTTTTCAATCGCGTTTGGATTCAGCTCTTCATATCAGCGCGTTAGTGTGAAGGGAGCCTCTACCCGCCCACTCTCCGTCCACTGACCCCTTCTCTCCACCCTCTCTCCACCTTCTGCGGTGTTTTACCACGCCACGGAGCTTTACGATCGTTAATGTTGGTTAACGCGCTTTATGTAACGTTAACGATCGTTAGCGCATCATAATGCGCGTTATGTAACGTTACCGCAGTTTAGTAAACATCCCCCTTAGACAATGTTTAGACAGTACAGTTGAAGTAACATTTAACATAAAGATATTTACTAATGAGGTGTGTTGAATTTGTGTGTGTGGATGGGATGGGTGTGCGTTTAGTTGGTGGAGGTAGTAGTGTTGCTATTTGGGTAAGGGATGTTGCTTGAATGCTCATAGGTTTCTATAAATAACCATGTTTTGAGGTCTTTGCGGAAGTCTGTGAGGTCTTCTAAGGCTCTCAAGCTCAATGGTAGGGAGTTACATAATGAGGATGCCAGTAGTAATGGTGCTCTTTTTGAGGTTGTTTGTTTGGTTTTGTGATAGTCTGCAGGTGTGCCGATCATGTTGTTGTTATTGGTTCTTCTTGGTCTATAGCTGATGTCTCTTGTTATAATGTTTTGGAGTACGTCTGCTGAGAGATGGTGAATTACTTGAAGATTATCATGATTGTTTTGTATTTAGCTCTTGCCACCATTGGAAGCCAGTGTAGTTGTTGTAGGATGGGAGTGATGTGCTCGGTTCTTGGGGTGTCTGTGATGATGCGTGCTGTAGTGTTTTGTACTTATCTGTGAATACGGTGTTGGGGGTGATGGCGACATGGCCAGAGCAGGCCACCAAATTTAGAAGTGCACCCCTGATTTCAGAATGGCCGGTACGTCTTGGCCCACATCGGTCTGTACCTGCTCCAAGGCACTACTAAGCATTAGTATACCCCCTAGAGAGTGTATAGTAGACAGCTCTCTGGTATTTCAGCTACAATCCACAACCATAGTGACTTTTAATAGGAATTTGGGACACCTGTGTTGCAGTTCTCTCTCTCAACTCTTTGCAGAATGGCTGCTTGGGACACGTTCCCTATATGGAATATTGTCATGAGGATGTCTATGTAGGTGTCCCCAACGACGTCCATATGAAGGATATCAAAGTTTCTGAAATTGTGCCCAGACTTGGATGTGCCTGGTCTTTCTGGACAGATTTACACCTGGACATCCTTGATTGTACCTGGATATCCTGTGTAAAATTCTCCTTTAAGTCAATCATAGGAAAACAGAATAGCATCTGATAAATCAGACATAAACACTTGATATGAGTTAGCATTTTATCGGAAGGCAATGGAGAGCCTTCAACTATGGAGTCACATGTTGAAAATGACATTCGTCATGTATTATCCTTGCACCTGCAATTTGACTAATTTATTGTAGACAAACTGCAACAGCAACTAACTTAGTCTACAAAACATTGCAATAGTCAAGGCAGAGTAAAATTAAGGTCTAATCCACTATCCTAATATCCTGAGAGGAGTTTTGTTATTTGCTGTGTGCTGGTTGTGCAGTGTGAAGTGGCCAGAGCTTGGAAGCATCTTATCTGAAGATAAATGCTTTTCAGGTGAGACGTGGTCTTGTTTATTTAATGAGTAAATTAACTGCCATTCACAGAAGGCAGATGGGCAGTTCTACTTTTTGAAAGATGGAACGTGATTTAATGCAATTTTATTGATTATTGGATAAACCTTAAGGATTATGGACCCGAAATTCAAAAGGCATTTAACCAGCCAGTTAACTGTGTAAATGCCTGCTAACCAGATATTCGATGGCACATAGACGAGTTGTGCCATCGAATATCACTGACTAAGTCCCCCTATGTGCTCCGATGCTAGCCGCCAGCATCTGGGTGTTCCGGGACAGAGCGGAGGTGGGAACTGGCGCTAACTGTGCAGTACCGATATTGGAAGCAGCACGGTTAGCGCTCGGTGCCTATCTTATAGGTCCGAGACTAACCGTGCAGCATCCAATATTGTTGCTGCATGGTTAGCCTTGGCGGTCTCTGGGCAGCATGGCCAGACCCGGATAGTCACTTCGGTTGCCGTGGAAGTGAAAATCTGGGGTTTTGGGGTCAGCAGGCAGGGCTAAGGGGCTACAGCACTTAGCCCTGCCCAGTTGAATATCGGGCCCTATGTTCTTGGAAGTACAGCTTGATGCAGTAAGGGGGAGGTGAAGGAGGGACGGATACATATATGAAAAATACTTGCCAAGTGGGAAATGTTATTGTAGCTTTTTTGGGTGCTAAATAAATTCTCAATCTATGTGCCTTTTGAAGTTTAAAAACCATTACTCTAGCCAGTGACATTTGATCTGCAAGGCCCTGCAGTTTTAGTTAGGAGGTATAGTCAGTAGGGATAGAGGGGTTAGCATTCCAATGGATGTTCTCCTGAGAGGGAAGAAGATTAAAGTTAGATATGATGGGAAGTGGTCATTGTGTATGACTGGGGAATGCCACCAGGCTCGTCTCTAACACCAGTACTGTTAATATAGATTCGCAGCCGTTGGGGAGCCTAGTTAGAGCTTTTATTTGTATGCAGAGGATGCACAATTATTGATACCATTAGAGGGAAATGAGCTTGAAGAAATGGAGAAGTTGAATGGGTGTTTGGGTAAAGTAAGAGAACGGATGAAGGAACAAGGTATGGTTTAAAATTTTGGGAAAAGAGTTTGTATGCATTTTGGAGATTTACCATATGAGGATTTGCAAAGTTGGTTGAAGTTAGATGAATGGGAGGTTCCTAGGAAGGAAGTGATGACATCACTGTGTGTGGTTGGAGAAGTAGAGAAAGGTGCTAGTAGGTAAAAGGGTCAATTGCTGATATTTACGAGGCTAATATAGAGGTCATTTCGTGGTGTAATCTTGGCCCTGTATGGGTAGGATCTAAAGTTGGACCCAAGATTGATGCTTTAAAGTTTTAGGGAGAAAAATTCAGCAGCAGCAGCTGTTCTAATGTGACTAGCTGCCACCGCTGAAACTTAAACCTGGATATTCAATGTCAGCTGCTGCTCCCAGAACTCCTTGATGCATCGGGGCATGCAGTGGCGATACCCAGGGATATTCAACGGCACTAATGGCGTTAGAGCTGCTGAGTATCCTGAATAGAGGGGTTAAGATGGCCAGCAGGTGTACTAACCATGTTAATCCCTCTGAATACTGGGCTCTTAGTGCCTAAATTTTTATTTATTTATTTATTTATTTGCTTTTCTTATATACCGCGCTATTAAGATCAGTGCGGTTTACATTACAACTGAACAATGCAACAATGTTTTTTACATAACACAATGTGCTTACATAGAACAAGGGTACAGTCATAACGGGAGAATAACGGGGGAAATTATTTACAAGATATATACACATAAAATTTACATAGAGTTAAATACAACTGATATTTGGTTATAGCTAGATCGGATGGGGGACAGGATACAGCCATAGGGAGAGGGCGGCTAACCGTTTTCGTGTTGGGTTAGTGCGTTGGGATAATTAGAGCAGGGGGTGGATGCCTGCGACTTATGTTTTTCAGGACTGGTTTCAGGATAGTAGATTTGAAATAGATGGTGTTTTATTTCTTTTCTGAATGTGGTGAGGCTTGGTATGGATCGAATCCAGGTGGGAAGTTCATTCCAGGTTGTCGGAGCATAAATCGAGAAAGCTCTATTAGTAGTTGTCTTTGTGCACCTTGTGGTAAATTTGGGTACTATTAACATGTTGAGTAGTGCAGGCCGTCTTATTCTATTTTCAGGAATATTGTTAATCAGGTTGCTGATAGGTGTAGGAGACTGGTTGTTCAGTGCCTTGAAAGTCATGACTAGTACCTTGTATTGGATTCGGGCTTGTAGTGGTAGCCAGTGTAACTCTTTCATCACTGGTGTTATATGTTCCATTTTTGATACACCTGTTAAGACCCTAGCAGCTGAGTTCATGGCCAGCCGAAGCGGGTTGAGGGTTGCCTGTGGGAGACCATGAAGGATGATGTTTGCGAAATCAAGATGTGGGATTACTAGGGCCTGAAATATCGTTCGGTAGTCAGAGAAATCTAGCAGAGGGCGGAGGTGGCGGAGGGTTCGTATCTTGTGGTAAACTGATCTTGTAACGGCCTTTACATGGGTTGTCATGTCCAGACGCCGATCTAGAGTAATTCCTAGATATCGGATTGTGTCTCTTGTTTTGAGTTCAGCATTTTTAACTTGCAGGTAAGGAGGTGTAACGAACTTCTGGTTCCTAGTGACAAAGAGGACATCAGTCTTGTTATGATTGATCCTCAGGTTTTGAGTGAGGAGCCATTCAGCAACTGCATCAAAGCATCTGATGATAGGGGAGAAATCGGGCTGCTCAATAGTAAATGGAATGTATAGTAGTATGTCGTCAGCATACACCAGGCATTCTACATTTAGGGAGCGGATCAGAGAGCAGATAGGCTGCATATAAATGTTAAATAGTAAGGCAGACAGGGATGATCCTGGGGTACTCCCTGCTTCTGTAGAAAAGGTTCAGAAGAGGTGGTGCCTGTTTTTACTTGCTGCCATCTATTGGTTAAGTATGATTCACACCATTGTAGCGCAGTATCCTGTAGCCCTTTTTCCTGGAGACGCTGTAATAGTATCTTATGGTTCACAGAATCGAAGGTGGCAGCAATGTCGAGGAAGATAAGGATGAAGCCTTGGTGTATATTATTAATTCCTGTGATTAATTTGTCGAAAAGGGTAGTTAAGATGGTGTCTACCCCATGCGATTCTCTGAAGCCATGTTGAGCTGGGTCGAGAGGTGACTCAATGTCGACGTGTTGCTGGATCTGTCGCTGGACTATTTTCTCGATGATCTTGGCCAGCAGGGGGATACTCGATATAGGTCTATAGGATTCGACTTTGGATGTATCAAGGCGACTATTTTTTAGTAGGGGCCTGATTGATGTGTGTTTTAAACTTTGTGGGAAGATGCCTCTTAGTAGAGATTGGTTGGTTATATTGCATAATGAGTGGCTTAGTTCATGTCGAAGTTCCTTTATCCAGCTTGCTGGGCAAGGGTCATTTGGGGCAGTGGTGAGATTGATGGAGGTGATGGTGTCTTCAATTTCTTTAGTAGATACTGCAGAGAAATTGAGTAGTAGGGTAGGCTTTGTTGTACTTATTACAATGGTTGGGTTATAGGTGGATGGAATCGTGTTGGATTGGATCATTTTTGATTGTAGGTAGTTCGAGTAATCCTGTGGTTGAGGCATGAGTGGGCTTACTGGTGCTGGGTCCCCTGTTAATGACTTTACTATATTAAATAGGTCATGTGTTTTATTCAAAGACCGTTTTAGAATGGTTGAGTGATGTTGTTTCTTTTTTTCACTTATTTTTTCTCTGTGTAGAGCTAGATGAGAGTTGTAGTTGTGATAGGCTGCTGTAGTCTGGTTCCTGCGCCATCGTCTTTCGAGTTTACGTAGTTGTAAAAGGGAAGCTCGAAGGTCAGTAGAGTACCAGGGAGCATGTGCACGTTTCCTGGGTACCTTGTTGGTGGATGGGATACAGGCTATAGCTCTGATACTGTTGTTCCAATTCACTACAAGTTCGTCTGGGTCAAGGATAGGAACGTCAAGGCGTGGCAGTAGCTTGATAAGTACATCTTCCTTGTCGAGTGGACGAAATCGTGTTGTTAGTATTCCGGGGTCAGGGGTGCTGGCCTTGTCACTGGTCTTATGGTGGTGTGTGATTGGTATGTGGAAGTTGAGGAGGTTATGGTCAGACCAAGGTACTGGGGATATAGCAGTCAGCAGCTGAGGTGTGGTGTCAGCTATATATTGAGGGGCAAAAATAAGGTCAAGGATACCACCCTTTGCATGCGTAGGGGAGTGTACTATTTGCTTGTAGTCCAGGTCGTATAAAGCTTCGAGGAAGGTTCTTGCTTGTGCTTCAGGTAAGGAGGGGAGGTTGAAGTCTCCTATTAGCCAGTTTGATGAACGTGGATTATCCGAGTTGCATGCAAGCTTGATGATTGCTGGTAGGTCATCAGAGGATGATGTTGGTGCTCTGTAGAGTGCGTTTATTGTGCATTGGTCATTTGATATCGTAATAGTGTCAAGGTGCGTTGAGGTAGATGCGTCGTTTAGTTTGAATTTCAGTTCTGCTTTTGCGAGGATGAGTACCCCACCTCCTTTTTGTTTAGCTCTGTGACAAGTATACGGTGAGAAGCCGGCTGGGGTCATTTGATTGATGATCGCATTATCACAATCTGACAACCATGTTTCCGTGATTATTAATATGTCAAGGTCGTGGAATGTTATAAGGTCGGTGATTGCTGGCCATTTTTGGCGTGTAGATCTCGCGTTTATGAGCGCACATTTTAGTAGATGATGTTGCTGATGTTTGACTGAGTGAAGTGTTGATCTATCTTAGAGAATCAGGAGGTGGTCCAGTGCATAAGGAAGATATTCGGGAATTTTCTGAAAGAAATGACACAAGACAGGTAACTATGAACATATGAAACCCACCAGTGAAGCCGCTAATATATCTCCTAGAAAAGGCTCACTCAAAACAATCCCAAAAATTGCCTTGCCTACATTTACTTATTTTAATGGACAGAGTCTAATTTCCCAATTTAATTTTTGTCGGATCGTCTGTCATGAGGATGTGGAACATACTCTAGTAACAGACCCTCCATTTTATTCAATATTTTAAAAGGTCTAAACGACCAAATTCGCGTGGGGCTATAAGGTCCTATAGACCAGCCCCCGCAATTTTAATGTGTTCAACTCTAAAGAATCACTTTCTAATGAAGCTGTTCCAAAGTCAAATTAAGAGGATCCAAACTACTCAACTGAGATTGCGAGTCAAGACGGCATCCCCTCGGCAGGGCAAGTTGGAGAATTCTGGGAAGTTTGTATTACGAAAATGGATGAAAAAGATCTGTGAGAGACGGTATATTCCTCACCATCCCGGAAGAACTTTCCCCTGTTCAGATGAGTAGTTTGGATCCTCTTAATTTGACAAGACAGGTATCGGCAATGCTCTTAAGGTTACACTTGGAGAGTGCTTGCTTATGTAGTAAATACAACTGGGTAATAAGAGGAAGCATGCATATTATAAGTCACGATTAGTGAGCTAGATGCACCCTTATTTGTAGACAAAGGCAGTACAGACATTGGACCAGTTCCTGGCACTCAGTATATTAGATTATTGTAAAGGAATGTGTATAGGAATCCTGAGGAAATGTTTTTCAACAATGTATGTGGTCCAGAACACGGCAGCTAGGCTGATTACCGGGGCCAGAAGATGGTAGAGTTCAAGTCCAGTTAGGAGCATTGCCAGTTCAAGGCTTTAAGGATGACTTAAAATTTTACCGAATGGGCAAAGAGCTGTTGTAGCATAATATTCCTGGACACACTTCAAGGGTCACTCCTTCCAAGTAAATGGAGAGGTAGCCTCAGAAGGATGGAACTGACTTGCAGATGGGATTTAGAAAGAATTTGAAAGCTCTCCCACTGGAAATAAGAATAGTAAGATGAATTTTATATTGGGGGGGGGGTAGTATTTTATTGTATCATGAACATTGGATGCAAATTTGTAAATCTTTTTTTTTAGATGATTTTATTTCAGGAAAATGATATAGAAAAATTGTACAAATAAATAAACTCTTTGTTAAGAGGACAGAGAAATAAGTTAGAATCTGGATGAATCCCTAAGGGGTATGTTTACTAAACTGTCTTAACATTGCAGCGGTGGTATTATCGTGCGATAACTGAAGTTATTGCACGATAAGTGACGTTATCGCGCGATTATCACGCAATAACGCAGCAGCGGCGTTAAGGCACACTAATGCTGTGAAATCCGGGTATGAAGGGTGGAGTAAGGCTTCGCAGAGGGGGGAGAGAAGGGGTCAATGGGCGGAGAGTGGGAGGGGAGAGGCTCCAGGCACACTAACGCTGTGAAATCCGGGTCTGAACACAAACGCCAGTGAAACCCTCGCGTTAAGGCACATTTGCAGGAAAGAGAAACCATTTCAGTCGGCAATGTGCAGCAAAGGCAGGGAAACCCAGAAAAGTGATAGTTGTGATACATGTACAGAAAACAAAAAGGCAAATAAACATATAAAAGGACCAGAACCACATCTAAAATCCTAATAACCAAGCTGGCCAATAGTGATATTAATGATAAACATAAAGCAACACTACTGACAAAGTGTATAAATTAAGATATCATGTTTCGGAAGGGTCTATGCTCTGTCCCCCTACAAAGTGAATGATCCCACATTGAAATAGCGCTGATCAGGGTTTCTGTCATTTATATTGGGCAGGTTTGTTATGGCGTGCACATGTGCAGCAAGAGCAGAGTGGGCATGTAGGAAAGGGCAACTGTACTGATGCTGTAAATGGGATCAGGGGGCTGCAGGCAGCACATGCTGTGGTCCAGCTGGGGCACAGTGCGGGCAAGGCAGATGCCTAGGTGGCACATAGGAATGCTGAAACTGTAAAGCAGCAAGACAGCAACTGACGGGGGTCCAACATGGGCATGAGTGTGTGTATATTTTACCCTACAGAGCACAGACACCATAAACATGTGCAATCCCTAGAACAGAGTTTCCCAACTGCAGTCCTGGAGGGCCAAACACCATTCAGGTTTCATGCTGTCCCTAATAAATATGCCTGTGCTGCATTAGTATGCTCTGCCCCATTGTATGCAAATGTATCTCATGCATATTCATTAGGAACAGCATGAAAACCTGAACAGTGTTTGGCCCACCAGGACTGGAGTTTGGAACCTCTGCCCTAGAGCAGCGGCCAACAGGGGCATAAACACCCACACCCACAGGCTCCACTATCCAAATCCTCATGGGGAGTCAGGCTGTTGGGCCCTGCATGGAGCAGCATCCCCCAATACTGGCACCTGCATACCTTATCAATGCCGTCCTAAACCTGGGAATACGTTACACATATATCAAAAGGTTGCTATGATTAATGACAGATAACATTTCCTAAGTTAAGCACAATTTGATGATAGAGCTGCATCATAGCAACCTTTCTGATATCTGTGGAGTGTGTTTCAGTTTTGGTTTCTGACAGTGTTTACCACCCCGGGGAGTGACCACGACAGTATTGCGTACCACAGCCATGCCTGCACTGTGTCCAGGACTGGTGTGGTGGCCAGGGCTGCCAAAAGTCTCTATATTTGCACAATGCTGGCATAGGTGTGGGAGTGTGTGTCTGTCTATCCAGTGTGTTGTGGCTGCCTAAACCTTACTCAGCCCACACTGCTTGCACTGTTTAAAGAGTTAGCCTGCCAATGTGCATAATGAGGAGCAAGGTACTGTGGGTATGGCCCAGACAGGGTGGCCTGGGCAGGATGCATCTGCACAGGGCAATGGCTGGGACATTGTAGTGCCCGGCAACCACCTGCATGGACAAGGTGGCCACAACATGTCCTGCTGGGAGGTCACTCTCACCCTGACTGAGCAGTGACCACGGCATGGCTAGGTTCCCCCATAGTGATATATAGCATTTTCCTCAAGTGATATTTATGGGTTCTCTTTTCTGGGGCCCAATCACTGACTTATCTGCTTGGTGTGTGTGTGCGCGCGCTCACGTCCCAGTTTTGGGTGCATGTATCTCCTCCAGGAACATGGACTAGCTAGCAGACTGTCTGCTGTTAGTATGTATATGGCTGGCACACCTTGCAGGGTGCAGCGGCTGGAGACTCACTGTGCTTGCTGCTGGGAGAATGTCAGCTAGTGGTGGGGGGCAGCTGAGCATTTCCAGGCCTACTGTATGTCTGCCATTGCCTTATGGAGGTCTACAGATCTGCATTGACTGCCCTGTAGGGTGCCCGTTCCCCAGTGCTTTATTCAAATAACAGAAACGGTACTGCGAGAGATTGCTCCTCTTCTGTTTTCTGGGTGCCCGTTCCCCAGCAGGACTGGGGTTGATGGTCCCCTCTTCTTGCCACCCTTGCAGGGATGTAGAATGTGGATCTGTTGGTGGGAGATTCTGTCTCCCACCCTGAGCCCCAGAGGGTGGGTTGGGTGGTGCTACATAATCTGCTTATAGGTCCAAACACCCACCCCCCCTAACTTAAATCATCTGACCATGGCACCCACACAGAATATGCACTATTCTGGGTGCATCATAGTCCACAAGGGCTAGACATAACTGGGAAATATGGATGGACACAGGTGTATCCTAGGTGTGTCTGCACGGACTACCTATCACACACCTGCACTGATGGCAACCTGCAGCATAGCCTATCTCAGCTAAGCCAGGTGCTGCAGACCTGGTGCTGGGCGCCCCACCTCCCACCTCGCCCTCAGGGTTAGCACAGTACCGTGTATAAATACTTTATTGATTTAACATGTTTAACTAACTGTTAACATTTCTGAGTCAATCTTTAAGCTTGTTCAAGTAGTTATATAAGCTTAATAAATGTTTCTAAAAATTCTGTTTATAGACACTAAGGGCCTGATTCTGGGATGCAGGTTGCGGGACGATCATACTGCATCATTCGGAGACGGGACTGAACCCAACACACCTCCTCCTGGCTAGCCCTGCGGGATACCAGGTGGTCCACTTTTACCAATACTACTACTGACCATTTGTATAGTGCTACAAGGCATAAGGAGCACTGTACAGACACTTGTAAAAAATGGTCCCTGCTCATCAGAGCTTACATAAGAACATAAGATATGCCATACTGGGTCAGACCAAGGTCCATCAAGCCCAGTATCCTCTTTCCAACAGTGGCCAATCTAGGTCATACGTACCTAGCAGTTTCCCCAAAAGACACAGGTTCCACAATGCTTGTACTGGGTCAAACATTGATATCCTGGGTCCCTTCTTAATAATGGTTTATGGACCTTTCCTCCAGGAACTTGTCCAAACCTTTTTTAAACCCAGATACACTAACAGCCTTTACTACATCCTCCGGTAACAAATTCCAGAGTTTGATTACACGTTAAGTGAAAAATATTTTCTCTTGTTAGTCTTAAACAGGTTACCCTGTAGCTTCATAAATAACTGAATAATTGGCATTGGTCACATATTCAGAATACAGATAGATCCTCACCAGGTATAGATTATATTACCACAAACTAAAAATAAAATTACGCAGGCAAAAATTAATTGAAATTCAAGAAAATACCAAACAGCATCCACTACAACACCAGAGAAACAGATCTACAGGTGCCCCTGTACTGTGCAAAGTGTAAAGATAAAACTTGTATTGCCCAATATTCAAAGGGGTTCATCCAGTTAGCAGCAGGGCCGGCCCAACCACTAGGCAAACTAGGTAACCATCTAGTGCGGCATCTTTGAGGGGGGGGGGGGGCAGCAAAGAGCAGGGCTTTGAAAGCTAAACAATAGATCCTGACAGCCAGGGGAGGCTTAAGGCTTAAAGTATGCCTAGCGCACCAACACCTTATTTATATTTATTTATTTCAATTTTTTATATACCGCACTATTTACAATCAGCGCGGTTTACAGAGAACCAAAGACCAGAACAACAGGCTGTTCGGTATTACATATAACAGGAAGATAAACTTGGATAAGATAAACTTGGATAATATGGGGGAACTATATACATAGAATATTGATCTGTTATTCGATCACATGAGAGAAATAATTACGTAAAATTAGCAGAAGTGCTAGGGACAGGAGGGAATGTGGTTGAGTTTGTGGTGAATATTTTGCACTTTATGTAGGATAGTATTTGATGAATAGGTTATGTTTGAGGGCCTTTCTGAATTGGACTATGTCGGTTATGGCACGTGTTTCGGGTGGTAGGGAGTTCCAGTGTTTTGGGGCGCAAAACATGAAGGCTCTGTTTGCTCTTGAACCAACTTTGGGGCCATCCCTGGTTAGCAGGATCTGCTAGCTGACAGAGAGATTCAGAGGGCACTAACCGGCCAATGCTGCTGAATATCTCATCTAAACACATGTCACTGTCTAGACAGTGCCAGGGCGATACATGGGAGGGGCAAGGTAGTCCCAGCACTTAGCTGGTTAGCATTGATTTTCAGTCCACTGACCAGCTAAGTGCCCATGTAGAGTCAGGACATTTCAGTAACTGTTCTAACTTTATGTAATTCAGCTATCTGAACATCAGCCGAGTATTGCCACTGTGTGGATAGCACTGTCTGCTCAGCACTGAAACTGGGTATTTAGTCCCAGAAGATATCCGGGTTCCAGCACTGACTATCTGGTTTCACGTCTGCGCATGGTGGTCAGGCACTTTAAACATGCTGATCGCCGTAGGCTGAATATCGGGCCTATAAAATCTAAAGACAGACATATTTCAATCACTAAATTAAAAATAAAATTAATTTTTCTACCTTTGCTGCTCTAATCCTGTTGATCCCAGCCTCTGATTTGTTTTCCTTCATCTTCATTTAACGCACTCTTTAGAGTCTCTGATCCGTCATTTCTCTTTCCTCCTATCTTCTTCACTTCCTTCCAACTCCGACACTGATCTTTAACGCACTCTACAGTCTCTGGTCCATCTGTCACTTCTTTCCCCTCCTGTCTTCCTTCCAACTCCGACACCGATCTTTAACGCACTCTACAGTCTCTGGTCCATCTGTCACTTCTTTCCCCTCCTGTCTTCACTTCCTTCCAACTCCGACACCGATCTTTAACGCAATCTCTAGGGTCTCTGAGCCGTCATTTCTCTTCCATCCTGTCTTCTTCACTTCCTTCCAATGCCAACACTGATCTTTTCCTTTCAGCTTTCTTCCATTTATTTTTCTCTATCAACTCAGATTTCATATCCCCTTGTTACCATCCAATCCTCATTCTCCCTCTTTTAATGCGTCTGCCTACCATTTTTCAATTTTTCACAGTTCTCTTACTCCCCATCTATCCTTCTCCAGCCTTTAACTAGCTCTTCCCTTTCTCTTTCTTTCACCCTCCCCATGTCCAGCATCTCTCCCCTTCTCTCCTACCCTATCTTGTCTGTCCCTCTGTCTTGCACCATCAGCGCTTCCCCTCATTTTCTCATCCTATCCCTCCACTATGTCCAGCACCCCCATCTTTCCCCCACTCTTTGTCCAGTATCTTCTCTCTCCTCAACTCATGTCAGCATCTCCTCTCTCTTCCCCATGTCCAGTATCTGCCCACTGCCCCCCCACTTTGTGTTCAGCATCTGCCCTCCAACCCTACCTTGTGTCCATCCTTTGCCCTGCATCTTCCTATGCCCCCAACCCCATGTCCAGCATGTGCCTTCAACCCCTAATGACTCCTACTGTATGCCCTGCATCACCTACCCCCTGTCCAGCATCTATCCCCCTACTCCCTCAACCTGTATCCACCATCTGCTTTTAATCCTCTCACTCCATGTCCAGCATCAACCCTTCACACCTCACTTGTGTCCAGCATCTCTTCCATCACCCCTTTCCTTCCACTTCTGTCCTTTCCCACTTATCTCTGCTCCCCTCCTTCTCTCAGTTCTTCTTCCCCTTTCTCATCTTCCCTATCCTCTTGCTTTTTCCATCTCTTCCCTTCACCTTCTCTTCCGCCTTTATTTCCCCTCCCCATCTCTTTCCATCCCTGTCTTCACATCATCCCTCATATTTCTCCCAGTTCCATCTGTCTCTCACCTTCCCATTCCCCTGAACACATTCTCTCCTTTACTTTCTCCTATGAGTCTCCCAGTCTTCCTCCCCCTATGGCCCCCCAAATCTTCTTACCACCTCGGTATCACCAAAACAACACAACAACAAAAAAACCGTGGTGCTGAACCTCTCTCCCAACATTCCCCCTAACCTCTTGCTTCCTTCGGGGAATTGCTAAAGAAAAAAAAGCAACATGGCACTGAACCTTGCACTGAAGTGCTGGGCAAGGCTCTGAGGGCCCCTTCTTCAGCAGCAAGAAGTGTTTCAGAGGGGGTGGAACATGTAGAGCCTTGCCCAGAGCCGTGTTGCCTTTCTTTTTTTTAACGATTCCCAAAAGGAAGCACGAGGTTTGGGTGGATGTTGGGAGAAAGACTTGGCGCCTTGGGGGTTTTATTTTGCGATACTGGGGTGGCAAGAGGTTTTGGGGGGCCTTTCTCTGCCTTCCCGCTGTTTTTGTTTTTGCTCAAGCATTCTTGAGAAACGGAAAAAAAGTGGTGGGAAGACAGAGGCAGGTCAGAGGTGGCAAAATTCAAAATAAACACAGAGCCAGTGTGCTGCTGCTATCGGAGTGCCACCCCCTCGAAACTGCCATCTGAGGCGACCGCCTCAGGTGGCCTAATGGTAGAGCCACCCCTGGGCCCAGTCTCTTTTCCAGAAGTCCCGTGGTGTCTTCTTCCAGGAGATCTGATGTCACAAGGACTCAGGATTCCTCTGGTCCAGTAATAATGCAGACTTTACCTATGCCTTAACTTTAATAAATCAATAAATAAAACTCATCTAAATTGAGGCCGCATCCATAATCACTTGGAGGTTAATATGTTGACTGAGATCTGATGTGGAAAACTGTCCCTATTCTTATCCAGAAACAAAATCATAATTGAATGTCCCTATCTAAGTCCATACAAACACTGTCCAGTCACATCTTTCACAGTCATAAGAATGTATTCCTATAAGAGCCCAGGATTTCCAGTTTAAACCTTAATTAGGCAGTGTCCTTCTGCCAGAAGTCTGAAACCAGTGCCTCTCTCTCTCCCTCTACACTGCTTCCAATAGCATGCAGCAGTGTCACTACCCTTAGGATTCTAAACTGCCCAGACTCAGCAGAGCTATCTGAATTCCTTCACGGGATTAAACATCAATATTTTCCAAAGAGCTTCTCTATAGTTTCAGCTTCCAGTAATCATGGGTTCCTTAGAGGAGCTCAGTACAGCTTTTCTTTCCAATTTCTCAAGCAGTTTCAAAGAAAGGCAGTTTCCCCTTTCCTCCTTGCTCAGAGAACTACAAACAGCCACACCCAGCAGAACTACCAGCAAATCTGCACTGGATTTAAAATATTCCTTTCCTCTAAAACATTTTGCTATAGGGAACAGCTGTGGGATGTAGAAAACCAGTGGGAAAAACTGAAAGGGGATATTTTAAGGGCAACCAACCTTTTTGTTAAAATGGTAAATAAAGGTAAAAGGAAAAGGAGACCGCTATGGTTTTCAAAAGAAGTAGCTGAAAAAGTGAAGAAAAAGAGGGAGGCCTTCATGAAATACAAGAGATCACAGAGAGAGGAAGACAGGCATCTGTATTTGGAAAAACTTAGAGAAGCTCGCAAAGTAGTCAAGAAGGCAAAGATTCAAAAGGAGGAGGAAATAGCCAATGCAATAAAATGGGGGGATAAGACATTTTTCAGATATATTAGTGAGAAGAGGAAGGGCAAGAGTGGTATTGTCAGACTCAAGGGTGCAGGGGAGGAATATGTAGAAGCTGATAAGAATAAAGCGGACTTGCTTAACAAATATTTTTGTTCTGTGTTCACAGATGAAGATCCAGGAGCAGGACCTCAGAAAACACCCACAAATAGGAACAGAAGCAAAGGACATCTTGAACAATTTTCAAAAGACTGTGTTTGTGAGAAACTATCTCAACTTAAAGTAGACAAAGCGATGGGACCGGATGGGATACACCCAAGAATACTGAGGGAACTTGGGGACGTTCTAGCAGCTCCACTGACTGACCTTTTCAATGCCTCGTTGGAGTCGGGAGTGGTGCCAAAGGACTGGAGAGAGGCTCATGTGGTGCCTTTACACAAAAGCAGAAGTAAGGATGTGGTTGAAAACTACAGGCCGGTTAGTTTAACTTCGGTGGTGAGTAAATTATTGGAAACGCTGCTGAAAGAGAAAATAGTGAGGTTTCTGGAATCCAGTGGATTACAGGATCTGAGGCAGCATGGATTCACCAGAGGCAGGTCTTGTCAGACAAATCTGATTGATTTCTTTGACTGGGTGACCAGGGAGTTGGACCGAGGGAGAGCCCTAGAAGTGGTGTATTTAGATTTCAGTAAAGCCTTTGACACTGTTCCTCACAGGCGACTTATAAACAAACTGAGCACCCTAGGGATGGACCCTAAAGTTACTGCTTGGGTTAGAAATTGGTTGGGTGGGAGGCGACAAAGAGTACAAGTAAATGGAGCTCACTCTGAGGAGAAGGATGTTATCAGTGGTGTGCCCTAGGGATCTGTCCTTGGTCCAATTCTTTTTAACATCTTTGTTAGTGATATAGCAGAAGGGCTTTCAGGTAAGGTTTGCCTCTTTGTGGATGATACCAAAATCTGCAATAGAGTAGACACCCAGGAAGGGGTAGATAACATGAGGAGGGATCTAGCTAAGCTTGAAGAATGGTCTAAAATTTGGCAGCTGGGATTTAATGTTAAAAAATGTAAGGTCATGCATTTGGGCTGCAGCAATCCAAGGGAGCAATATAGTATAGGGGGTGAAGTACTTTTGTCCACTAAAGAAGAGCGGGACCTAGGCGTGGTTGTGTCTGATGATCTTAAAGTAGCTAAACAGGTAGAAAAAGCGACGGCAAAACCTAGAAGGATGCTTGGGTGCATACGGAGTGGAATGGCTAGCAGAAAAAAGGAGGTGATAATGCCTCTGTATAAGTCTTTGGTGCAACCTCATTTGGAGTATAGTGTGCAATTCTGGAGACCGCACCTTCAAAAGGATGTGAACAGGATGGAGTCGGTGCAGAGGGTGGCTACTAAAATGATTAGTAGTCTTCATTATAAAGCATATGAGGACAGACTGAAGGATCTTAATATGTACACCTTAGAGGAAAGGCGGGATAGAGGTGATATGATTTGAGATGTTTAAATACCTCCGTGGCATAAATGTTCAGGGAGAGAGCCTCTTTCAATTGAAAGCAAGTTCTGCTACGAGGGGACATGGGATGAGGGTGAAGAGAGATAGATTCAGGAGTGATATGCAGAAATATTTCTTTATGGAAAGAGTAGTGGATCCGTGGACTAGCATGGGACTAACACAAAGGATCTCTAAAGGTAAAAATGGGACTGTTGTAGTTGTTATGGAAGGACAGACTAGATAGGCCATGTGGTCTTTTTCTGTCGTCATATTTCTATGTTTCTATGTTTCTATAATTTTAGCTTTCAGAACATTTAGTTCCTTGAAGGAACTTAATCCAGTATTCCTTAGAAACCTTTCAATTTATAAAGCTGGACAACTTTCCCTGTTTCTTTTCAAACTCTGCTCCAAGAAGAATGTTTTCAGCTTCTTCCTAAAGTCTTTTAGGTCTGTGGTGGTCCTCAGTGCTTCTGGAAGGGAGTTCCAAATCGTGAGTGCCGCTAGTGATAGAACTCTGTTGGTCATGGAATTGTTGGCTTTGGTGAATGAGTTGGGTGCTTGCATGCTATCAATGGACCGTTGTCTTCATGACCTGTTGCTGGGTTGGATGCAGATTAGCTCCTGGAGTGTGTCTGCTGAGAGGTTTTCAGTAGACCATTGAAAATGGAGTTGCAGTAGTCAAGTATTGGTATAATGATAGCTTGACAGACTGTGCGGAAATGGTCCTGACTGAGGAGAGGTTTGAGTCTGTGGATAGTTGCAATTTTGTGGTATGCATTTCTAGTGACTTTGTTGATGTGAGCTTTTAGGTTCAGGTTGCTGTCCAGGGTGATTTCTAGGTACCTCACTTCTTCTTTTACTGGGATGGATGCATCTGTCAAAGTGATTGATTTTGGAGGGATGAAGGAGGTATTACGTGGGATGATTAGGGCCTCAGTCTTCTTATAACATAAGAACATAAGAACATAAGATATGCCATACTGGGTCAGACCAAGGTCCATCAAGCCCAGCATTCTGTCTCCAACAGTGGCCAATCTAGGTCATACGTACCTAGCAGTTTCCCCAAGGGACACAGGTTCCACAATGCTTGTATTGGTTCAAGCATTGATATCCTGGGTCCCTTCTTAATAATGGTTTTATGGACCTTTCCTCCAGGAACTTGTCCAAACCTTTTTTAAACCCAGCTACACTAACAGCCTTTACTACATCCTCCGGTAACAAATTCCAGAGTTTGATTACACGTTGAGTGAAAAAATATTTTCTTTTATTAGTCTTAAATAGTTTACCCTGTAGCTTCATTGCATGTCCCCTAGTCTTTCTATATTCTGATAAGGTAAACAATCGATCTACGTTTACCCGTTCCACTCCGTTCATTAATTTATAGACTTCTATCATATCTCCCCTCAGCCGTCTCTTTTCCAGGTTAAAGAGCCCCAACCTTTTTAGCCTTTCTTCATAGGAGTAGCCTTCCATCCCCTTTACCATTTTGGTGGCTCTTCTCTGAACCTTTTCTAAAATTTCTATATCAATTTTAAGATATGGCGACCAGAATTGCCCACAATATTCAAGGTGCGGTCTCACCATGGAACGATATAGCGGCATTATAATATCTTTTGTTTTATTTTCCATTCCTGTCCTTATCATACCTAGCATTCTATTTGCTCTCTTGGCCGCCGCTGCACACTGGGCCGAGGGTTTTAACATGGTATCCACAAGGACGCCTAAATCTTTTTCTTGGGTGGTGGTTCCTAATGTGGAACCTTGCATCGTGTAACCATAGTTTGGGTTGTTCTTCCCTAGGTGCATAACCTTGCACTTCTCCACATTAAATTTCATCTGCCATTTTGATGCCCAGTCTTCCAATTTATCAAGATCCTCTTGCAATTTTCCACAATCCTCCTGGGTTTTAACAACTTTAAATAGTTTTGTGTCATCAGCAAATTTGATAACCTCACTCGTTATTCCACTTTCCAGGTCATTTATGAATATGTCAAAAAGCAGCGGACCCAGCACAGATCCCTGGGGTACACCACTATTCACCTTTCTCCATTGGGAAAATTGGCCATTTAGCCCTACCCTCTGCTTTCTATCTTTTAACCAGTTCCTGATCCACAGTAGTACACTGCCTCCTATCCCATGACTCCGTCAAAAAAACATAACAGATTAGTAAGACAAGATCTTCCTTGTGTAAAGCCATGTTGGCTGTCTCCCATTAGGTCATGACTATCTATATGCTGAGTAATTTTATTCTTTATGATGGTTTCTACCATTTTTCCCGGTACTGATGTCAGGCTCACCGGTCTGTAGTTTCCCGGATCACCCCTCGAACCCTTTTTAAAAATTGGTGTTACATTGGCGATCCTCCAATCCTCAGGTATTAGAGATGATTTTAATGATAGTTCACAGATTACTGATAGCAGGTCTGCAATCTCAAATTTCAGTTCTTTCAACACCCTTGGATGTATACCATCCGGCCCAGGTGATTTGCTACTCTTCAGTTTATCTAATAGTTGTAGGACATCTTCCCGATGTATCGATATTTCCTTCAATTCTTCCACACCTTTAAATACCACTTCAGTCGTGGGTAACATCCCTACATCTTCCTCAGTAAAGACCGAAGCAAAGAATTCATTCAGTCTCTCCGCTATCGCCTTGTCGCCTCTTAGTGCTCCTTTAACCCCTTTATCATCTAATGGACCAATTGACTCTCTCACGGGTTTTTTTGCTACGAATGTACTTGAAAAGGTCTTTATTTCGCGTTTTTGCTTCCGCAGCAAGCTTCTTCTCAAATTCTCTCTTTGCCTGCCTTATCAATGCCTTGCATTTGACTTGCCAGTGCTTGTGCTGTTTCCAGGTTTCATCATTTGGCTCTTTTTTCCATTTCTTGAAAGATGCTTTTTTGGCAACAACAGCCTCTCTGACCTCAGCTTTAAACCATGCTGGCAATTTTTTGGACTTCCTTCCACTTTTCTTAAAGCGTGGAATACAGCTGGTCTGGGCTTCCAAGATAGTATTTTTCAACAACACCCAAGCTTGATGTACGTCTTTAACCTTTGCAACTGCTCCTTTTAGTTTTTTCTTAACTGTTTTCCTCATTCTATCATAGTCTCCCTTTCGAAAGTTAAGGGGTAGTACTGTGGATTTCCTTACTATCCCTCCTCCACTAATTAAATCAAAGGCGATCATGCTATGATCACTATTGCCAAGTGGCCCCAACACCCTTATCTCTTGCACTACATCTGGTGTTCCACTAAGGACTAGGTCTAATATTGCTTCCCCTCTGGTCGGTTCATGAACCAGCTGCTCCAAGAAGCAGTCATTTATTTCATCTAGGAACTTTATCTCCCTAGCATGTCCTGTTGTGACACTGACCCAGTCAATGCCGGGGTAATTGAAATCACCCATTATTATTACTGCACTGTAACTTTTGCTAGCTTCCTTGATTTCTTTGAGCATTTCATCATCCATTTGTTCATTCTGGCCAGGCGGACGATAGTACACCCCCACTGCCATCGCCTTCCCCTTTTTACATGGAATTTCAATCCATAGAGATTCTACAGCAAATTTTGTTTCTTGCAAAACTTTAATCCTTTCTGACTCAATGCCCTCTCTAACATAGAGCGCAACCCCTCCACCAATTTGATCAGCTCTATCATTTCGATATAGTTTGTACCCAGGTATCACAGTGTCCCACTGGTTGTCCTCCTTCCACCATGTCTCTGATATTCCAATCATATCTAACCTCTCGTTTAGTGCTATATATTCTAACTCTCCCATCTTGTTTTGTAGACTTCTAGCATTTGCATACAAGCATTTTAGAGACTGTATTTTATTCATATTAATTTGGCTATTGGTAGACATGGGTAATTTGGGATCTTTAAGTTCTGTCTGCTCCATACTCGAGGGCATTTGGGCTACTTTACTCTTTTTTGGAACCTCTCTGCTTTTTGTAGTATCCTTCAAGGATACATTCTTTCCGAACCATGCGCTCTTGGGCGGACTGTCGGCTTTCCCCTATTATCTAGTTTAAAAGCTGCTCTATCTCCTTTTTAAAGGTTAATGCCAGCAGCCTGGTTCCATCCCGGTTAAGGTGAAGCCCATCCCTTCGGAAGAGCCCCTCCTTTCCCCAGAATGTTCCCCAGTTCCTAACAAATCCGAACCCCTCATCTCTGCACCATTGTCTCATCCACGCATTGAGACTCCGGAGCTCTGCCTGCCTATTGGGTCCTGCGCGTGGAACGGGAAGCATTTCGGAGAACGCTACCTTGAAATTGATGTTTAGATTGTTCTTTGATAGCCAGTCATTCATTTCTTGTATGCATACTGTCATATTTGTATAGTCTGGT
This sequence comes from Ichthyophis bannanicus, assembly GCA_033557465.1. Lineage (NCBI taxonomy): Eukaryota > Metazoa > Chordata > Amphibia > Gymnophiona > Ichthyophiidae > Ichthyophis > Ichthyophis bannanicus. The sequence continues at coordinate 7,681,475 of CM066042.1, read as the reverse complement.
AGGTTTAGGTGGATTGGGGTATATACCATTATATCTGCATATATGGCATATTGGATGTTATGCTTCTTGAAGATTTTGCAGATGGGTTGGACATAGAGGTTGAAGAGTAGAGCAGACAGTGAGGACACTTGTGAGACTCCTTATTTTGTGATGAACGGTGTTGAGGTGATTGCTCCTACTTTTACTTGCTGGCGGTGATCACTGAGGTAGGACTAAAACCACTTAAGAGGTGTGCCATGGAGCACAGTGTTTTTGAGTCTGTCTAGAAGGATGCTGTGTGCTACTGAGTCAAAAGCAGAGGAGATGTCGATTTAGATGAGGAATACACCTTTGTTTATATTGTCAATACCTCTGATCAAGTTGTCAAATAGTTGTATGAGGAGGGTTTCAACACAGTGGTTGGGTCAAAATCCAAGTTGGTGGGGATCCAGAGGGACATGAGAGTCAATGTAGTCCTGTAATTGGCGCTTTACTATCTTTTTGATAATTTTTGTTAAAAATGGGAGGCTGGATATTGGGCAGGATGATGTGGGATCTGCAGTATCTGCTGCTTTGTTTTTGAGGATTGGATGGATGGTTGCTGTTTGAGGGAGTGGGCATATATTTTTGAGTTATGGAGGAGCTTATTATTGTTTATTGTTTATTGTTTACAGAACATTTGATATACCCCCCCCCATTACATCGAGGCAGTTTACAATGTGAATAAAGCATTAGGTCAGAGAGAGAAAAAGAAATTACAACAAATTAGAGGAAAGGAGAGATGGAGAATAGAGGGCATAAAGATGGAAAGGAGAGTGGGGTTATGAGATGTCATAGAGGGTCATGAAAAGCGGAGGAGAAAAAAATGGGTTTTGAGGAGAGAACGGAACTTGGGGTAGGATTCTTCTAAGCGGAGGGCTGTGGGCAGTGAATTCCAGAGGGAAGGACCAAGGTAGAAAAAGGCTGATTTACGAGTGGATTGGAGGTGTGCACGAGAGGGGGCTGGAAGGTGGAGGCGGTTGACATGAATGGACCGAAGGCTGCAAGTAGGGACGTGAAAAGTGAGCAAATCAGAGAGGTATTGGGGCCTGTGGAGGTAGATAGCTTGATGTACTAGGGTGAGGACTTTGAAGGGAATCTGGAACTGCAGCGGCAACCAGTGGAGATGCTGTAACAGAGGGGTGATGTGATCACGTGGAGAGGCGTGCAGGATCATCCGGGCAGCTGTGTTCTGAATTAACTGTAGTCGATGTAGCTGATACTGGGGGATACCGGCATAAATGGAATTACAGAAGTCTAACCGGGTTATAACCAAGGAGAGAAGAAGGGTAGTGAGAGCTTGAGAAGATAGGACAGGCCGGAATAGCACGAATCTGCCTAAGGCAGAAGAAGGAACGCTGAGAAATATGGGAAATGTGATCATGAAAAGTAAGAGCGCTATCGAGAATGACACCGAGATAACGGAGTTTACAGACCGTGGAAATAGGGATACCGGAAAAGGAAGGAGTGAGAGACGGAATGGGAGAGCCATGGGTGAACCAGATAGCCGCCGTTTTAGAAACATTAAGAACCAAACAGTTGGAGGAGAGCCAGGAGGAAACTGAGGATAGACAGGCCTCCAGAGGAGTTATATCGGGCTGGGACGAGGAAGTATGATGTAGAAGAAAAATGTCGTCGGCATAATAGTAGCCCGAGATCCCCAGCTGTTGGACAAATAAAGACAAGGGGGCCAGAAAGATGTTAAACAACAAGGGAGCCAAAATGGAGCCTTATGGGACACCACAAGTGAGAGGGAAGCGATCTGTGGTGGAAAGGGCAGAAGTAACCGCAAATGAACGAGAAGATAAGAAAGAGTGAAACCAACGATAAACAACACCACTAATACCCACATCCCGCAGTCGAGAGAGAAGGAGGGTGTGATCTACCAGGTCAAAAGCAGCTGAGAGATCGAGGGATACAGCTATCGTGATGCTACCCTGGTCTTGGGAGGTGCGTATTATCTTGTGGATATGTTGGACAAGCTCATATTTGGCTGATCTGATCCATTTTACTGGACATGTAGCAGAGAGCGCTGTGAAGGCATTCAGTTCAGTGATGGTGCATGCAACTTGATCAGTTGTGGGTATGTAAAACTTGCCCCATTTCTGTGTAAGGGAGGATAAAACGTAGTCTGGGGGATCCAGATGAGGTATGTCTTTCAGCGCGGGCTTAGGCTTGGTGAGAAGGAAGTTTGCAAAGGACTGAGGGTGGATTGCATCTTCTATAGTCTGGGATGGTTCCTTTGTAAGTGTGCAGACAATCTCTAAGAGTTCTCTGGGTTTGTTACTGGATCTTAATATGAGGTTGGTATGACTTCCCCCTACCTGTTTAATTTCTATGCACAACAAATCATCAGATAAGCAGGACTGTATGAAGACAACAAAGGTGTGAAGATTGGTGGAAGACTCATCAACAACCTTCACTATGCTGCTGATACTACATAGCTGGCTGAAAGTGAAGACGATTTGAAACATTTGGTTTTCAAGATCAAGGAATATAGTCTTAAAATGGGTCTGCACCTTAATGTTAAGAAGACAAAGATCCTGACAACTGGCAAAATGAATAAGTTCATAGTTGATGGAGAAGAAATTGAAATAGTTGACAACTCTAACCTACTTGGATCAACCATCACTAAAGAAGCAGCAAGCAATCAAGAAATCCGATGTCGCATTGCTCTTGGCAGAATGGCTATGAAGGACCTAGACAAGATTCTCAAGAGCAGAGATGTCTCTCTCCATGCAAAGATTCGACTTGTTCAAGCCATGGCATTTTCAATAACATCATATTGATGTGAAAGTTGGACAGCGAAAAAGATAGACAGGAAGAAAATTGATGCCTTTGAATTATGGTGCTGGCGGCGAATACTGCGTATACCATGGACTGACCGAAGAACAAACCAGTCGGTACTAGAGGAGATCAAACCTAAGCTTTCTTTAGAAGCTCAGATGACAAGACTTTGGCTTTCATACTTTGGACACCATACGAAGAGAGAGATCATTAGAGACAGACATCATGCTTGGCAAGGTAGAAGGTCAACACAAAAGAGGAAGGCCAGCAATGAGATGGATCGATACAATAACAGCAGCTACGGGTACCAGTCTGTCAACAATGAGCCACCTGACTTAAGACCGAACACAATTTAGGAAAACATTTCAGTGGGTCGCCATGAGTCGACACCAACTTGACGGCACTTAACAACAACAACATGATATTCCTGCTTGTGTCAGCTGATTAAATTGTTGTAGTCCCGTTGTTTTATTTGATATTGTTTTGAAGTGGTTTCTGTTTTGTTTTGCCTCCAATGTCATTTCAGCTTGTGTAGTGTTTTCTTTGCTTTGCAGAGTACCAAAGCGCTGATGAGGTTCTTGTTGTTAAACGACTGTGGTTTACTCTCACAGGAGCTCTAGCCACTGAAGCAATGGCTGTGTTCCATGTTTCAATTTCCTCATCCAGATTGTTAAAGTCTTGTGAGAGGTTTTGGAGGGTTGATTTGAGGAATTGGTCTTTATCAAACCCTTTGAATCTTCTCTCTGCTTGAGGTGTTTTTTGTGCTGATCTTTGGGGTGGGGTATGCAGCTTAAAGTGAATAGCATGATGATCAGACCAGGGTATCGGTATGACCTGGGGGAGTGTCATGTTGTTATCTTATAGGAAGCTTTGTGGCACAAATATGCAATCTGAGGTGGTGCCTAGGCGGTGGGAGGAACCCGTATGTAGTAGTGTGAATTGCAGGGATTCCATTGCTCTGAGGAAAGCAGCTGACGTTTTGCTGGGTGAGGATCTTAGATTAAGATCTCCCAATAATATGAGAGTTTTATAGAGGGAGTTGGCTGCACACACTGTTTTGAGTATGGTGAATATTTCATCATCAGTGGCGTTAAGGGCCCTGTTGCTAAGGCAGATGGCTAGGTGCCTATTCTCTATGCTGATTATGTTGCAGTGATCTGTGCTTGTGGACTTGAAGGTTTTGAATCTTAGGTCGGATTTAACCAGTATTAGCACTCCTTCGCCTCTTTTGTTGATCCGGGGACAGTTGAGTGCAGTGTGGGTCCAAGGTGTGACTTGGTTTATGATGATCTGGTCAGTGTCTTTCAGCCAGGTTTCTGTGATGCAGAGAATGTCCGTTTGGTGTGATTGGAGGTAGTCCTTAATATTGATCTTGTTCCATATAGTATTAGTCTTGTTCCGTATAGATCAGGCATTAATAAGTGCTATGTTAATCAGTGAGCTCTGTATGGGCTGTTTGTGGTGGTTGGTGTTGTGTGGTGCTGGTTGGATTTTTATAAGTCTAGTGTATCTCTTGTTTGAGTGTCAGATGGTGTTGTGTCATGTAGGTTGTTGTTGTAGAAGGAATAGTGGTGCGTGGGTAAGGGCTGTTGGAGTTGTAGCAGTGGTGTGGAAAGTTTTTGTAAGGTGGAGGGGGAGGATCAGGATCAGCATGGTGGCATAGATATTTAGGGTGGCTGGTTTGTCTTTTTCCGTGCCATGAGATGTGTCCTGGGACACCGGAGGGTGAATTGGGAGAGTAAAGGCATAGCTCTTTTCTGTGTACCCCGTCCCTATTGGTCGCTACTTAAAGTTTCTGCACTTTTTTGCAGGCCTGTGGAGGGATTTTCCAGTTCAGAAGGGTTTGTGCATGTTGGTGCGGTCAGTAGTTGTCTGGAGTATTTTCAGATAGTTATGGTACACTAGCCTCGGGGAGATACCGATCTTCTTTATCGGTCCTGTTTTTGAATTAGTGCCAGCCAGCAGATAGTGCCCAACTCAAGTGCCTCCTGGCGTGGCCCTCCGGCGCAGGCATGCCTTTAGCTCTGGAGTTTTTAAAAACAGTCCGGTGAGCCTGATTGGCTTTTGGTGCAGGGAGAGGGTGGAGTTTAAGGCCCGCTCCCTTTGCTGGATGCCGATCGGGGCTGCTTCTTCCAGTTCCACTTCTAGAACTGCAAATACTACCACAGCAATGGTCTGGAAAAGGGCAAAAAGCCCCAAATCTCCAGATTCAAGTATTTTTCCACAACACATCAGAATATATCCTAGGGTTCTGTGCTGTTCTTGTAAGCCTCTGAAGCAGCAAATTTAAATATTGCCCCCTTGCATCAGTCTCTGCAGCTTCTCTCCTGCTCACTAAAGAGATCTCTGCACTTCCCCCAGCAGACTCAATGCTTACCTATGGGCCCTGGACTTGTTTTTAAATTAAACTTCATTTTTAGCATTAAAATAGGCTTTCTAAAGCCTGCAAATCCAGGATTACATGTCTTTTAATTTATCTGAGTCCTGGGAGTGAAGCCCTGCACCCCTCCTGGGGCACCAAACAGGTAATCTACTTATTTTAACCTATTGGTTACGTTATAATGAAATCATTTCATTTGTAAAGTTTGTGCATTTGGGGGGTCATTTGATAAAGTCTTTTTTACATGCTGAAAAAGGTTTTGTTTTCCTTTAAATTGTGCAGGTGTGTAAGCAGATATACGATCATGAATCCTTCTGTACGCGCCAAGCAGAGCAGGCATGAGACTGCGATGCTCACACGTGTTTTACAAAGCACATGGGCACACACAGACTTCCAACTTCTTTGGAGCAGATGTGAATTTCTGCATGAGCATTTGCACACTACTGGGGCTGTTTTATAAAGTAGATTGGCGCATAGGCATCTTGTTTCTTTGAACAGAGGCTCTTATAAGACTCCCCTTTGTGTTTTGTTAGGTGTTGTACTATTGTTCTGTGCTTATATCGGTGACTGGATTTGCACAAAAGTGTGATGGGCTTATAAGTAGTTGGGTTTGGAGGTTTGGCAGCATAGCCACACTGCAGAAAAGAAGTGAAAGACATGTACACTGCAGTGATAACACTGTGAAGATGGTCGTTTACCAGAGAAGCTCATACAACGCTGGTAGCAGTGAAGAGAAGTGCACAGCACCATGATGACACTGAGAAAACTAAAGACTAACTGTAGCAGCCGAGCGCAGACAAACCAATGATACCAGGAGTCTGTTCAGAAGGTCCAAATCATTTATTTGTGCACAAGTCTCAAGCAGAATCAAATTCAAAATGGCTGAGCAAAGGTTTCTAGCAAAACAACAACTTTTATAGACTTCTTCTCCATTCTAGACATAGGCAAACTTTTCATTGATCCCGGTAACCCCTCGTACACCTTCTATTGGTTCCGGTACCGATATGGCTATCCAATGATGTCCCTCGACTGGGCTCCGCACCTGCTTACCCCCCTTTCAGTCTCAATTACAATGATCAGTTCACCAATTTTGATACTTCTCTCCTCCAAGGTCACTTAGCTAGCTAGAACATGTGGGAAAGCAGGGCACTGTAACCTTTCTTTCAGCAAAGTTAATTAATTTCATAGAAGCTGTGCTCTCTTATCAATACCAATTAGACTTGTTTTTCTATATTTTCTAAGTTTTGATTCTGCTTAGCTATACTAAACTGTGTTCAATTAGGTTTCAGTTCTATGGTAGCAGCATTTTTGGGGGATGTGCAATTCCTCTGGGCCTCTCCACAGGCTTCATTTACAGGTCAAGCTATTTAGGCCTGTCCGCTTATTTCAGACACCATGGATCATAGGCCTTCGCCTACCACATTCCCCCCTTTGATTAATCTCACCCTATTACTAATAAGGTGTGAGAGTTAAATCACTCAATTATACTATGGTCGGGTTCCGACCAAGTGTAGTAGGATTAGGGTGCCATAAGGCTAAAATCTTAGTTGCGGTCTTCTGCTCCACGGTGTTCTCAATAACACTGTTAATAGATCGCATACAACATGGGATTATACATGGTAACATAAAGAACAAGGCTACAAAGATTAATATTATCATAGCAAAAGTAGTGAATCCTCCTAATCCAGAAAAGATAGATGCAAACCAATTGGGTATCTGAAGACTATGCCAGGTCTGTACTGGCACATAAGTTTGCTTCCGCATGTATTCAGCAATTTCTTCAACAACCTGACCCTTATCATCTATCTTTAAGCAACAATTGGTGAGGTTCAGCTTACCACAGACTCCTCCTTCAGCAGCTAACAAATAATCTAGAGCTAAGCGATTTTGATAAATTGCAGTGCGCATTTGTGTGCTTTGTCTAGCTAAAAGTGTAAGTGCTTGGCTAGTTTCATTAGTGATAAGTTCAACTACCGCTTGCAAGCGTATGATTCTATTCAACATATAAATTGGGGTACGATATCCCCACATGCCATCTTGCTCCCAAGTGGCAGGTCCATAATAGGCAATAATTCACTCTGGTGGCCAATCTTCACCATCCCATTTCTCCCACTTGCCTATCTGTAAGGCTGCTCTTCTCTGTCTTTTTGAATAAACTGGATAGCCTAGTTGTTCACCATGTTCTGTGGGCAACAGAAAGAAAGAGGGTCGAATAGTTCCTAAGACACATGCTCCTTCCCAGTAAATAGGGAGTCGAGCATATGCTCGGGTTCCGCAAATCCAATATAGGCCAGGTGGGGCTTGCGAGTTATGATGTCGGTCAAGGTTAGTCCATAGAGGGGCAAGCTCGGGGAACCGTGCTAAGGGATTGGTGGTCTCTAATTCATTAACTCCTGACCACCAAGATGTCCGTTTTGTGGTATCATTATAGAACTTTTGGCTAAGACAGACAAGCTGCCCTACCTTAGAGGTAAATTGGGGTCCGGTTCGAGCATAACACAAGCGCCCAACTATTGGGTGTGCTAATACCCATTCGCTGGTAGTTTTGTGTAGCTCTGTCTGATTATAGACTACTGAGTAATTCAATTCTTGGGCCTCCCAAGGCCACTGATCACCCATCTTGGTTCCACCACAGAAATAACAGTCTGAAATGCGGAGGCTGGATACCACAGCTCCGGCCAATTCTAGGAATAAATTCTGAGAGGGATGAGGGATATCAAACTTGTTTACATGCATGGTTTCATAAAAAGTGTTATGTATGTGATACTTTGATGATCGATGGGCTTGGGTATTTAGTCTAATATACACAATGGTTCCGGGATCTGATCCAGTACCTGTAATGCGCAACCCAAATTTATACCCTGGTTTCCATACACTGGGATTGGCTATGGATAATTCTAGTGGATTACAAGTACCTTTTTTGCAATTCTTAGGATCCTTCATAGTTGGCTTAGTTAGGGTAGCTATCCGATGGTCGTTAAAGGTTACCCCCGTGTCAAGTTTCCATGTAGAATAAAGCACACATTCCCATCTTGGGCAATAATAGTCTTTAACTGGTGCTGTGCTATACACGTCTTCTACACCTTTTTTACTTATACATGTCCCCCACCCAATTGCTCCTTCTGGACACATATACTTTTCATCCTTAGCATAAGTTTTCTCCCAATCGGCACACTTTGAGCGACTATCTCTATTGATGGCATCACAGGCATCAAAATATAAAACAGCAGGCTGTGTGGGATCAGTGAGTGGGGGTGTGGCATTTAGTAACGCTCCATCTGCATCATTCCATCTTATCTCCAAAGTATAATAGGATGGATTCTGATGCGGGTTAAAACATACCTTGGTATTACCTCGGGTACAAACATTCAGTTCAGTGGTGTTATAAACACACCGGGTTACTTTACCAGTGCAGATATAGTAAGAATGATAAAGCAAAGTCTGAGTTACTTTCATTCCAGTTCGAGTGGTAGTAATACAGGCAGTACATGGGAGTAAAGCATGTACCAGTTCAAAGCTCCCCAGGCAAGCAGCCAAAGTAAGATAATAACAAAGATGCATGTTGATTGTAGTTATTCTGGATCTCCGCTGGAAAATCTTGACCACGTCGTCCTCAACGCGATGCCCGTTTGCTAATGAAGCAATTCAACGGGTGTCAATGTTGATTGAAGATCCTCAAAAGTCAAAAGTCTGGTTATGATGCCAACTTATCAAATGTAGTTGGTCTAATACTAGTCTATAAAGGCACAGTTAGTCGATGAAGAAAACAAATGTCTTTGCTGTATTGGAAACAGCAATCCTCTTCGAAAGACTTGGCTGCTGTAGGGCACTATAGCACATGAGTGTCTCCAATGAGATCTAGGCTGCTGGCTGCCTCCGTAAGGTGAGACGCAACAGGACGTCAGGATGTGGCTCCGCTGTCCACTGGTCCTGGTCTGGAACTGCTGCCGGCTTGACTCTGCTGTGATGAATCCAGGAATCAATCTCTGCTACCTTTACTGCAGTTGGGGTAGACAGGATGACGGTGTACGGTCCCTTCCAATGAGGTTCCAACGGTGTCTTTTTCCAGTCTTTAATCCACACCGAGGTACCAGGCTTGTAGGGATGTAGGGGTTCCGTCAAGTTGATAGGCAACTGGTCCTGAATCCACGCATGAAGAGCCTGTAGAACAAAACTAAGAGCTAGAAGTTCTTGTCTGGTTATTTCTGAACCAATCTGAGCTAAACTACCCTTGATTCCCTGCACTATTGGTGGGGGTTTTCCATATACTACCTCAAAAGGGGAGAATCCTGTTGATTTCACAGGAGCTGAGCGTATTCTGAGCAAAGCTATTGGGAGCACTTGGGGCCACTTCAGGCGAGTCTCCTGGCAAAGCTTAGACATCTGGGCTTTCAAGGTACGATTCATTCGCTCAACTTTCCCTGAACTCTGAGGTCTATATGCAGTGTGTAGTTTCCATTGTATCTGTAGGGCATTTGCTAACTGCTGAGTAATCTGAGACACAAATGAGGGCCCATTGTCTGACCCTATTACTGCTGGAATTCCAAATCTGGGGATAATCTCTCTCAGCAAAACTTTGGTAACTTCTCGGGCCTTTTCAGTCCTGGTGGGGTAAGCCTCCACCCACCCAGAGAAGGTACAAACTAACACTAACAAGTAGCGGTATCCATTGGCTTTTGGCATTTCAGTAAAGTCAATTTGCAGGTGGTGCATGGGGGTTACACCTCCTGACTGAACTCGGGGTGGTGGCGTGGGACCCTGTTTGGCATTGTTCTTGGCACAAATTAGACACTAAATTGAAGAAAACTCTGTATATTAACATGAAAAGTGAACGTGTCATCAGAGGCCACTTATATATTTCTTAAAAGGCATTTGCATAGCTTTTTATAAAGCAACCAGGGGTCTCAGTCTTCCCGGGCAAAAACAAAACCCGCCAGAAATGATCTGGCAAGGCAAAGCCCAAATAACATCAGCGACCCGTATAGTAACGTTGCTTTAAGATAGAAGTAAACCAACTCTTTCATTTACCAAAGTTAAACCATATTCATAACGAAAGAGTGGAACTTAGCTTTGCAGTCTGTAGCAGTGCTCGTGAAGTGGTGCTAAACCAATAGCAAGATCCCAGCAAGGGGATCTTGCTATTGGTTTAGCACCACTTCACGAGCACTGCTACAGACTGCAAAGCTAAGTTCCACTCTTTCGTTATGAATATGGTTTAACTTTGGTAAATGAAAGAGTTGGTTTACTTCTATCTTAAAGCAACGTTACTATACGGGTCGCTGATGTTATTTGGGCTTTGCCTTGCCAGATCATTTCTGGCGGGTTTTGTTTTTGCCCGGGAAGACTGAGACCCCTGGTTGCTTTATAAAAAGCTATGCAAATGCCTTTTAAGAAATATATAAGTGGCCTCTGATGACACGTTCACTTTTCATGTTAATATACAGAGTTTTCTTCAATTTATTTGACAATATTAGCTCTGTTGTGACTTGACCATCCTTTATTTGTGTTGCACAAATTAGACACTGGCGTGCTACTGAGGCTGATAGAGCTCCCAACAAGGCAATGCAAAAATGTGGCTTGAGTGCTTTTTCCATAGCACTTTTTCCATAATGTGTGGCTTGATGGAAAGCTTTGACAAAGGCTGGTCCCAATAGTTCAGGGATCACTATTCGTCCTGGGGGTTGGCTGCCCTCGGTTGGTGGCAGCTCAATCCACCCGTCTTTCAGCTCTCCCTCTTCCTTATTACAGTAATAATCCAATTCTTTGGTGGTATATCGTGGTGTCCATGAATTAAGGGGTACTGGAAACAAGGCTGCCTGCATTGGCATAGCTTGCGATGAAATTTGGCCTGTCATGGCTGCCTTTCGTGCTGAGGCATCAGCGAATCTGTTTCCTTGGGCAACATCTCCTTTACCCGCTTGGTGTCCTCGGCAGTGCATGACAGCTACACGTGTTGGGGCCCATACTGCATCTAATAACATCAATATTTCTGGGCCATATTTGATCGATTTTCCTCCTGATGTAATGAGCCCTCGTTCTTTGTAGAGAGCTCCATGTGCATGCAAAGTGGTGAAGGCATATTTTGAGTCTGTATACACATTCAACAAACGTTTTGCACCCAATAATAATGCTCGGGTGAGTGCAATCAATTCTGCTTTCTGGGCTGATGTGCCTGATGCCAGGGCTGATGATTCAATGACTTTCTCCCAGGTGATGACTGCATACCCGGCACAACGTCGTCCATCGATAATGAGACTGCTTCCATCCACAAAATAGGTCTGATCAGGTTTTTCCAGGGGCACATCGGTCAGATCAGGTCGACTTGAGAATACAGTGTCCATGACTTCTATACAATCATGCTCTGGGGGTTCTTCACTGACAGGTATCAATGTGGCTGGGTTCAAGGCATGGCTCACTTCCAATTGTATCTGTGGGTTTTCACATAGCATACTCTGGTATTTCAGCATTCGGGAATTGGTGAGCCAATGATTCGCCTTTTGTTCCATGAGGGCAAGTACTGCATGTGGCACAGTGACTCGTAGATTCTGTCCTAAGGTGAGTTTGTCTGCTTCACTCACTAACAATGCTGTAGCTGCCACTGCTCTCAAGCATGGTGGCCATCCTTTGGCCACATTGTCCAATTGTTTCGATAGGTATGCTACAGGTCGCTCCCAATGTCCCAATTTCTGAGTCAACATGCCTAGGGCATTCCCTTGCACCTCATGCACGAATAGATGGAAAGGCTTGTAAACATCTGGTAATCCGAGTGCTGGTGACGACATCAATTCTTCCTTCAATGTCTTAAAGGCTGCATCCTGCTCAGGTCCCCACTCTAGTGGCGACTTTTCTTCTCCTTTGGTGGCATCATACAGTGGTTTTAGCAATTTGAGCAAAGTTGGGAATCCAGATTCGGCAATATCCTGCTGCTCCCAGAAAAGCTCTAACTTGCTTTCTGGTAGTTGGGGTTGGGATTCTGCACACAGCTTCTTTTCTCTCTCGTCCTAATTGTCGGCTTCCTTTAGTCAAGCGAAAGCCTAAGTATTTCACTTCTTTTTGGCATAGCTGTGCTTTTGCTCTGGAAACTTTATATCCAGCTTCATCCAGTAGCTGCAAGAGGTCTTTGGTGGCTTGTATACATTCACTTTCCGATACAGCAGCTATCAGCAGATCGTCCACATATTGGAGAAGTACTCTCTTCCCCGGGGCCACTGAATAGCTTAAAAGGTCTTGGTTTAGTGCAGCACTGAAAATGGTAGGTGAATTCTTGAATCCTTGGGGTAATCGTGTCCAAGTGAGTTGGCCCCGTCTTCCGGAGACAGGGTTCTGCCATTCAAAGGCAAACAGCAATTGGCTAATTGGGGCTAATCTTATGCAGAAGAACGCATCTTTCAAATTCAAAACAGTAAAATGGGTAGCTTCTGCTGGGATCAATCCTAAGAGTGTATAGGGATTTGGCACAACTGGATGTATGGTCTCAACTGCTTCATTCACTCTCCTTAGGTCCTGCACTGGACGGTAGTCACCTGTTCCAGGCTTCTTTACTGGCAGGAGTGGTGTGTTCCATGGTGACTGACAAACTTTGAGTAGGCCATATTCCAGTAGCCTTAACAAGTGGCAATGGATGCCTTCAATTGCTGCTCTTGGGAGTGGATATTGCTTGACATGCACTGGTTCAGCACCAGGCTTGAGATTCACAATTATTGGAGCTATATGTTTGGCTAGGCCTGGGGGATTGCCTTCTGCCCATACTCCAGATGGGGCATCAATGCTTTTCAGAGTATGTTCAAAATAGGTGTCCTGGGCGGACTCATTACTATAATATCTCCATTCTTCTTCTCGAGGAATAGTAAGCAGCATTAATCCAGCGGGCTTTGAGTTTACTGTCATTTGCATTTCTCCTTTCTCAGTGAAGGATATCTGGGCCTGCAGCTTAGCTAGCATATCCCGTCCCAGCAATGGCACTGGGCACTCAGGCATGTAAAGGAATTGGTGCGTTATTTGCTGTCCTCCCAGATTACATACACGGTTCTGAAGAAAAGGCTTAGTGGCTTTGGCACCAGTTGCTCCCACAATGGTGACTGCTCTTGCGGAAAATGGGGCGATTTGTTTATCTACTACAGAATGTTCTGCTCCAGTATCAACCATAAAGTCCATAAATTGGTCTCCTATTTGTATGCTGACCATAGGCTCCTGGAGACCTAAAGCGAATTTGGAGCCCGGTCTGTCCTAATCGGCTTCATCTACATCGTAGGTCGCTGCGGCCACCGCCTGTATGGCCTCTCCTCTTTCTCGTTGAAATTGTTCCCGATTGGCCCCTCCGCGGTTCTGGGGTCGGCCTCTTCCTCCTCCTCTCCAATGGGCATTATTTTCATCATCCTGGGAGGCGCCTTCGAGTTGCGGGCATGCATCTTTCCAATGTCCTTCTTCCTTGCAGTAAGCGCATTGGTTCACGCTTAGTAGGGGCCGGCCATCTCCTCGGCCCCACCCTCTTCCTCTGCTCCTTCGACTAGGGAAACCTCCCCTTTTCTGTTCAACTATGGCCGCAGCCAAAAAATCAGCTTTCTTCTTCATCTTTCGATCACATTCTTTCTGTCTTTCATTATCACGATTCACATACACTTTATGAGCAACTTCCAGTAACTGAGTTGCATTCAAGCCCGCAAACCCTTCTAGTTTTTGTAACTTGCGTCTAATGTCTGGTTGTGACTGATTTACAAAAGCAACATTCACCATGCATAAACTTCCTGGTGCATCTGGATCATAGGGAGTATACATTCTGTATGCTTCAACTAATCTCTCGTAGAATACTGCTGGGCTTTCATCTATTCCCTGATTGACTTCGGTCACTTTAGAAAGATTCATAGCTTTCTGGCCCCCCCTTTTCAGACCTTGCAGGAGGCCTTGGCGAAACTGGGATAGGGCTTTGGATCCTCTCTCTGTATTCGGATCCCACTGAGGGTCTTCATTTGGGAATTCTCCTTGGGCTACTTCTCGATTGTCTATCCCTACCTCATCCCCCGGTGCTAAAGGATTATCCGCCAGCCAGTCGACAGCTGCTCGCCTAATTTGTGTCCGCTCCTCAGTAGTAAATAAAGTGGACAAGAGCTGACGGCAATCTGCCCAAGTGGGTTGGTGGGTTTCCATAATGGTATGCATTAATTCTGTTAGTTCTTGGGGCTTGTTGGTATAGGAAGCATAATGCGTTTTCCAGTTTAACAAATCAGTAGTGGAGAAGGGCACATATACTAAACTTAGGGGTCCCGCCACCACCTGATTATCTTCATCTCTTACGGGCACTCCCGGGACTTGCCGTAAAGGCATCGTCTTTGCCGTGGAAGTTTTTCTGGATCTGAGGGGGATTTTAGAGACTCTCCTGGCAGGGGTTTTCTTCTTGCTCGTGCACTTAGTCTGGGACGCTTTACTTTTGACTGATGAGCTCGTACTGACAGTTGTCTTTATACTATCAGTATCGCTCTGGGAAGACCCTTCCTCTTCCTCTGCTGCCTCAAACTCAACTTTTTCCTCAGTCTCGGTCGAGTCATCCTCTTCATCTAGAGTGAGCTTATCTGCCTGCTCTTCTGGTGGTGGGTCTGGGGTTGGGTCCCGCTCCCGCTCCCGCTGTCTCTGTGGTCCCGGAGCGGGACGCGGTGGCACTCTTACTGGACGCTGGGCTCGGGGTTGTCTAATTACCACTTCCGGGGACTCAGGATCTGCAAGGACGGGTTTCTGTCTGGATTTCTCATCTGTCCCTGTCTTTTGAGTCTGATCTGTTTTCTGCGTTTGATCTGTTAATGCTAACATTATTCTGCACTGTTCTTCATAACAGCGCTTTGCCCAAGGGGCGGGCTCTCACAAATACTTAACCAGGAATCTATATAGGGATACTGATCGGGGTGCGCTACTCGCACTTTCTGGTGAACTGACTGAATAATTCCTATAGTAAAAGTTCCCTCTCGGGGCCACATAGAGTCTAGTTCAGGCCACTCCCTAGTACACAAAACTTGCAATCGTGTCGCAGTCATTTTAATCCCATAATCTCCTGAATATCCTTTATTAAAATGCATGATCATACATTCTAACGGAGTGTGCCTAGTAGACCCCGCCCCTCCCATATCGATGTGTGCGCGCAACAACAAACAGAAGGGAAAAGGAGGGCGGACCGTGGGTAAGGGGTCCTCACGGCCCTAGAAACATATAAGGGAAACAAATAACAAGACAAGATGACGGTCGCTTCCTCCTTTTTACGACCTGGACGCGGTCGCCCGGCCAGGAAATGCGTTACTCAGGAGTCCGCCTTCGCTTGGTCCGTGCTGCCAGACCTCTCATTCATACTTCATTCACACAATCATGCTAGCAACGTATCCCAAAAAACACAGCCCAATCCTGTCTCTTCTGACTAGGCTTTGTTCAAATTCCAAAATCAAGAAGACGATAGTTTCGCCCTGCGCATACTCATGCAGGGTTAATCGGACCATCTTGAGAGGTGATCAAGCTCTCTTTTCCAAGTTCCAAATTCCAAAATTCAAACAGCAGTACTGCTCTGACTCATCTGTCTAGACATACCAAATCAAAACTATACTCACCGGATCCGGTCCTCAAAGTTCCCAAGCAAGCGCATGAGTTGGACCTCGGACTCCCCTCACTCGGGTTCGAGGTGTTGGTTCCAACCGGGCCCGGCACCCGCCGAGGTCCGGCCGACTCCCTCCGATGCAAGGGACCGGTGGCGCCAGAGAGCGAGCCCACGTCGGAAGGGCGCGATCCCGGTAGGACCAAACCTGTTGAGGCGGAAAGTCATGGTATATTGCCCTATATACCCTCTATTACCACACCTTCCCGGCCAATGCACCAAGAATATGTAGCAGCAGAGCGCAGACAAACCAATGATACCAGGAGTCTGTTCAGAAGGTCCAAATCATTTATTTGTGCACAAGTCTCAAGCAGAATCAAATTCAAAATGGCTGAGCAATGGTTTCTAGCAAAACAACAACTTTTATAGACTTCTTCTCCATTCTAGACATGGGCAAACTTTTCATTGGTCCCGGTAACCCCTCGTACACCTTCTATTGGTTCCGGTACCGATATGGCTATCCAATGATGTCCTTCGACTGGGCTCCGCACCTGCTTACCCCCCTTTCAGTCTCAATTACAATGGTCAGTTCACCAATTTTGATACTTCTCTCCTCCAAGGTCACTTAGCTAGCTAGAACATGTGGGCAAGCAGGGCACTGTAACCTTTCTTTCAGCAAAGTTAATTAATTTCATAGAAGCTGTGCTCTCTTATCAATACCAATTAGACTTGTTTTTCTATATTTTCTAAGTTTTGATTCTGCTTAGCTATACTAAACTGTGTTCAATTAGGTTTCAGTTCTATGGTAGCAGCATTTTTGGGGGATGTGCAATTCCTCTGGGCCTCTCCACAGGCTTCATTTACAGGTCAAGCTATTTAGGCCTGTCCGCTTATTTCAGACACCATGGATCATAGGCCTTCGCCTACCACAATATGTCATATTCCTATATTAATGAGGCTACTTTTGTCTGAAAGGTTGCTTTTGACTTTAATATACTACTTCAAGCTTTGCAAAGTGTTAAAACCTGGGGGATTAGAACCTTTTTAACAATGCCTTCTGGGACTTGTTTATGGGATGTGTATTTTGTCTTGGAAACCAGTTTCCCTTTCAGTTTATGCTCTGTTAATAATTGTTACTCTTAATATGCACCTGAGAACTAGAGGTGGTGGATGCTGTGCCCAGGAGAAGCAAAACTTGTATTATCAAGAGGATTTCCTGGGAACTACTAATGATATACTCTTAATGCAACTTTCATTTGTGGTGGAAAGCAATCTCTTGTGCAATTTGTTTATCGTAATTAGTGTTTAAGATGTGAAATAGAAAAAATGCTTTATGATGTAATATTTCATGTAAAGCTTTCAAAGGGCAGAGGATCCAATTTATTGCCTAAACTGAGGTACAGAGATATATACAGTTAGGGAAGTTTTCAAAGACATTTATATAAGTAAATACTAAGCCATCTCAAAAAATTGACTACCTGAGAACTGCCTTCCTCCAGGGCCAGTGCTACCATCAGGTGAACTAGGCGGTTACATAGAGCACCGGCCCTTCGCTGTCGCCCGTCTTGGGACAGGCGGAGACGATAATGGCTGCAAAGAGCCCTGTGGTGCTTACCTTTAAACTTCAGTGCTGCGAGGCTGTTTGCTTTTGCCCCCTCTCTGACACCCAATGACGACTTCCTGTTTGCAATAGAAAGAAAAACACCCAAAATCGGTGACCAAACTACAGAGGTCAATATCAAAAAATGTCCCAATAATAAAGTGACGGAAACTTAATTTTTAAATTTATTTGTCAGATATGCCATCAAAGGAATAGGAGGAATCTAAGCCTCAGACGCACAGTAGTGTAGCAGCAGAGCGCAGACAACCCAATAATACCAGGAGTCAGTTCAGAAGGTCCAAATCATTTATTTGTGCACAAGTCTCAAGCAGAATCAAATTCAAAATGGCTGAGCAATGGCTGTTAGTAAAACAACAACTTTTTTAGCTTTCTTTCCCATTCTAAGCATAGGCAAACTTTTCATTGGCCACGGTAACCCCTCGTACCCCTTCTATTGGTCCCGGTACTGATATAGTTATCCAATGAGGACCTTTGACTGGGCTCGGCACCTGCTTACCCCCCTTACAGTCCCAATTACAATGGTCAGTTCTTCCAGCTTTGATACTTTTCTCCTCCAAGGTCACTTAGCTTACTAGAACATGTGGGAAAGCAGGGCACTGTAACTTTTCTTTCAGCAGAGTTAATTAATTCCATAGAAGCTTCACTCTCTTATCAATACCAATTAAACTTGTTTTTCTATATTCTCTAAGTTTCGATTCTGCTTAGCTATACTTAATTGTGCTCAGTTAAGTTTCGATTCTATGGTAGCAGCATTCAGGGGAATGTGTACTTCCTTTGGGCCTCTCCACAGGCTTCATTTACAGGTTAAGGTGCTTAGGCCTCTCTGCTCATTTCAGACACCATGGATCATAGGCCTTCGCCTACCACATTCCCCCCTTTGATTAATCTCACCCTATTATTAATAAGGTGTGAGAGTTAAATCACTTAATTACACTGGGGTCGGGTTTCGACCATATTTAGCAGGATTAGGGTGCCATAAGGTTAAAATCTTAGTTGCGGTTTTCCGCTCCACTGTATTTTCAATAACACTGTTAATAGAACGCATACAACATGGGATTATACATGGTAACAAGAAGAACAAAGCTACAAAAATTAGTATTATCATAGCAAAAGTAGTGAATCCTCCTAATCCAGAGAAGATAGATGCAAACCAATTGGGTATCTTAAGACTATGCCAGGTCTGTACTGGCACATAAGTTTGCTTCCGCATGTGTTCAGCAATTTCTTCAACAACCTGACCCTTATCATCTATCTTCAAACAACAATTTGTGAGATTCAGCTTGCCACAGACTCCTCCTTCAGCAGCTAATAAGTAATCTAGTGCCAAGCGATTTTGATAAATTGCAGTGCGCATTTGTGTGCTTTGTCTAGCTAGAAGTGAGAGTGCTTGGCTAGTTTCATTAGTGATTAGTTCAACTACGGCTTGTAAACGTATAATGCGATTTATCATATACACAGGGGTCCGATAGCCCCACATGCCATCGTCATTCCAAGTGGCAGGTCCATAATAGGCAATAATCCTCTCAGGTGGCCAATCTTCCCCATCCCACTTCTGCCACTTGCCTATCTGGAGAGCTGCTCTTTTCTGTCTCTTAGTGTATACTGGGTATCCTAATTGCTCTCTGTGTTCTGTAGGTAATAAAAAGAAAGAAGGTCGAATGGTTCCTAAGACACATGCTCCTCCCCAGTGAAGAGGAAGTTGGGCATATGCTCGGGTTCCACAGATCCAATACAAGCCAGGTGGGGCTTGCCAAGCATGGGGTTGGGCGAGATTTGTCCATAGATCAGCAAGTTCAGGAAATTTCGCTAAGGGATTGGTGGGTTCAGATTCATTAACTCCTGACCACCAAGACGTCTGCTTCGTAGTGTCATTATAGAACTTCTGGCTGAGACAGACCAGCTGTCCCACCTGCAAGGTGAACTGGGGTCCAGCTCGAGCATAACACAGACGTCCAACTATTGAGTGTGCTAAGACCCATTCACTGGTGGTCTTATGCAGTTCAGTGTGATTGTAAGTCATTGAGTAATTCAATTCTTGGGCCTCCCAGGGCCATTGATCACCCATTTTAGTTCCACCACAAAAATAGCAATCTGAAATATGTAGGCTGGAGACTACTGCTCCTGCTAACTCTAGAAACAAGTTCTGGGAAGGGTGAGGGATATCAAACTTATTTATATGCATAGTTTCATAGAAAGTGTTATGTATATGGTACCGTGATGAACGATGGGCTTGGGTATTCAATTTTATATATACAATAGTTCCTGGGTCTGATCCAGAACCTGCAATACGTAGGCCAAACTTATACCCTTGTTTCCACGCACTAGGATTAACTATGAGCAATTGTAATGGATTACAAGCACCTTTCTTACAATGCTTTTCTATATCCTTCACATATGGCTTGGTTAAGGCAGCCATTCGATTGTCTCTGGTATTCTCTACCATACCAGTTTTCCATGTGGCATAGAAAACACATTCCCACTTTGGGCAATAATAGTCTGCAATGGGGGCTGTACTATATTCATTGGCTAGAGCTCGTTTACCTGTACATTCTCCCCATCCAGTCGTTCCTTCTGGACACATATACTTATCATTAAGAGCATAAGTCCTCTCCCAATTGGCACATTTGGAACGACTATCTCTATTAATAGCATCACAAGCATCAAAATACAACACAGCATACTTCGTAGGGTCGGTGAGTGGGGAGGTAGCATTAAGTAGATCTCCATCTGCATCATTCCATCGTATTTCTAAAGTATAATAAGATGGGTTCTGATGCGGATTGTAGCAAACTTTAGTATTTCCATTAGTACAAACATTTAGTTCAGTGGTGTTATAAATACACCGGCTTACCGTACCAGTACAGGTATAGTAAGAATGGTAAAGCAGAGTCTGAGTTACTTTCATACCAGTCCGAGTGGAAGTAATGCAGGCAGTACATGGGGGTAAAGCAAGAACAAGTTCAAAACTCCCCATGCAAGCAACCAGAACCAAATAGAAACAAGGATGCATGTTGACTGTAGTCCTTCTGGGTCTCCGCTGGTAAATCTTGACCATGACGTCTTCTTCTTCTTGGCACGATGCTGACCCGTTTGCTAATAAAGCAATTCAACGGGTGTCGATGTTGATTGAAGGTCCTCAAATGTCCTGCTGCGGTGCCAGCTTATCAATTTCAGCTGGTCTGACGAAAGTCTATGGAAGCACAGTTATTTAATGAAGAAAACAAATGTCTTTGCTGTATGAGAAACAGCAATCCTCTTCGAAAGACTTGTCTGCTGTAGGACACTGCAATTCATAGTTGTGAGCAGTGTGATACATGTGCACAGAACAAAATCTCAAATAAAACCTTAAAATGACCACAAGAAAAATTTTAAAAATTATAATTCAGCTGGGCAACAGTGATATCAATGGGCAACAATAAAAAACACTCCCAGTAAAGCTTCAAAGAAAGGAAATGATTTTTGGAAGAGTCTACGCTCCGTAGACTCTTTCAAAAATCATTTCATTTTATTGGAGCTTTTCTGGGAGTGATTTTTTATGTTGCCCTTTGCTATCACTGTTGCCCAGCATGGTTTTGTTTTTTTGTCCCCTTTTTTCGAGGTCATTTTTGAGGTTTATTTGCACATTTGTCCCCATACAAGGTAAATGAGCCCACAGTAAAATTGTGCAGAGCAGGGTTTCTGACTCATCCTGCCAGGTTTCCTATCTCCAGGGACTGCAATGTCTCTGTGGCCACAGTGTGGTGCAGCAGAGACAGCCAGTGCCTGTAGGACCAGAGGGTCACAGGTTCAAATCCCAGCTGGGGCTCCTGCCAACCCAGTCCCCATAGTTTTACCCACCACTAAACAGTGATAGTACAGACACTCCTTTATTGCAGAGAACATAAGCATGGTTCAAACACCTATATTTTACCCTACACCGCACACAAACCATAACAATGGGCATTACCTACAGCCGACTCCCCCAAATTCAGTCCTGGAGTGCCACCAGTCAATCAGGTCATATGCTTTTTCCAACATTAGGACATGTCTGCATGTTGGCGGAAGGGTACAGGTGGTGGAGGGGGCAGTGGCTGCAAACCACAGCAGACAGTGGCCTTGGCCTGTGCAGGCTGGCACCGTCCACCGCAACAGACAGCCTCTGTCGGATGTACAGTCATGGACTCCCCAGGGAAGATGCCATAGCTGTGGCAACACAGTGGCGCAGTGCACACAGGCAGTGTGTGCAAGAACAAAAGGTCACAGGTTCAAATCCCATCTGTGGGACCTGCCAGCCCAATCTACTTATTTTGCCCATGAAGAAAACATGGTAGTAAAGACTGTACCTGTATTGCTGGGAACAGAAACATGCCTCAAATGCATTTATTTTACCCCATTGAGCACAAACACCATAAACATGTGTGGTACCTAGAGCAGAGTCCCCCAAAGGCAGTCCTGGAGGGCCAAACACCATTCAGGTTCCATGCTGCCCCTAATAAAGATGCCTGTGCTGCATATCTATGCACCACCCCCATGGTATGCAGATGTATCTCATGCATATTCATGAGGGACAGCATGAAAACCCGAACAGTGTTTGGCACACCAGGACTGGAGTTGGGAACCTCTGCCGTAAAGCAGCAGCCAACAGGGGCAGACACACCCACACCCACACCCACAGGCCCCATTGGCCAATGCCTCCTGGAGAGGCAGGACATTGGGCCCTGCGTGCATCTCCCAATACTAGCACTTGCAAACCTTAGCAATGCCACACTACACCTGGGTATACGGTACACAGCTAGCAAACATTTGGAATGGGTACTGGCAGATAGCAACTCCTACGTTAAGCATAGTTTGCTGATTGAGCTCCATCAGAACAATCTATCTGATGTCTGCGGTGTGTGCTGCAGGTCTGGTCTCTGACAGTGTTTACCACCCTGGGGAGCGACACCCAACAGTATTGTGTACCATATCCATGCCTGTACTGTGCCCAGGACTGGTGTGTTGGCCAGGGCTGCTAAACCCCTCGATAGTAGCACCAAAGATGACCAAGCTGGGCAATGGTGACAGCAATGGGAAACATCAAGAAACACTCCCAATAAAGCCGTGAAAAAAAGACATGAATCTCGGAAGGGTCCACGCTTCTGCACCATACAAGGTGAATGATCCCACATTGAAATAGGACAGAGCAGGGCTTCCCTCTCCAATGGACAGGTCTCCTATGGCATGCACATGTTCCACAACAGTATGGTGGAGTTGGGGGGAAGCGTGGACGACTATGCAAGCACTCCGGCCCCTGAACGTGCACCATAGGCAGTCGCCTACTTGCACACTGGATGTCCTAAGACTGTGCACCAGCAGCACCACCAGCAGAAGGGCATGCAGCATGTTGGCAGAGGGGTACTGGTGGTGGAGGGGGGCAGTGGCAGATGCCCTGAGAAGACGGTGGCATAGCCCCCTTCACGTGGGTGCAGTGCACTCCAACAGACAGGCTCTGTCTGACAAACAGCCATGGTATCTCCAGGGACTACATTGTCTCTGTGGCCGCAGTGTGGTGCAGTGAACACATCCAGTGTGGTCAGGAGCCAAGGATCACCAGTTCAAGTCCCAGCTGGGGCCCCCACCAACCCAGTTTGCATATTTTACCCACCACTAAACCGTGATAGTCAAGACGAACCCTCATTGCAGAGAACATAAGCATGGTCCAAAAACCTCTATTTTACCCTAAAGAGCACAGACACCAGAAACATGCGCAACACCTACAGCAGAGTCCCCCAAATGCAGTCCTGGAGGGCCACATATCATTCAGCTGTGATGCTGTCTCCAATATAAGGCTATGTCAGCATGGTGGCGGAGGGCTACTGGTGGCAGAGGGGGCAGTGACTGCTGCCCACAGCAGACGATGGCCTAGCCCCCTTCACGTGGGTGCAGTGCACTCCAACAGACAGGCCCTGTGTGACAAACAGCCATGAACTCCCCAGGGAATGCACTGTTGTTGTGCTAAGATGGTGGTGCAGCAGATACAGTCAGTGCTTTTTCGGACCAGAAGGTCACAGGTTCAAATCCCAGCTGGGGCACCTGCCATCCCACCTTTTACCCATTAAGAAAACTTGGTAGTAAAGACTGAACCTTCACTGCTGAGGACATAATCGTGGGTGAAACGCTCATATTTTACCTTAAACAGCACACACCCCATAAACATATGCATCACCTACAGCAGAGTCCCCCAGATGCAGTCCTGGAGGGTCACAAATCACTCAGGTTGGATGCTGTCTCCAGTAAAGATGCCTGTGCTGCAATTCAAGGTACCGCCCCCATGGTATGCAGATGTATCATAGGCATATTCATTAGGGACATCATGATAACCTGACCAGTGTTTGGCCCACCAGGACTGGAGTTGGGAACCTCTGCCCCAGAGCAGCGGACAACAGGGTCAGAAACACCTGCACCTGCAGGCTCCATTATCCAAAGACTAATGCAGAGGCAGGATGTTGGGCCCTGTGTGCATCTCCCAATACTAGCATGTGCATACATTAGCAATTGCACACTAGACACGGGGATACGGTACACAGATATCAAAAGGTTGCAATGATTACTGGCAGATAGAAATGCCTAAGTTAAGCACAATCAGCTCATTGAGCTGTATCATACCAACGTCTCTGATGTCTGTGGAATGTGCGACAGGTCATGTGTCTGACAGAGTCCACCACCCTGGAGAATGACTCCAACAGTATTGTCTAACATAGCCATGCCCGCACTGTGCCCAGTACTGGTGCGGTGGCCAGGGCTGCCAAATACCTCTACAGCTGCTCAATGCTGCCATAGATATGGGGAGTGTGTGTCTGTCTATCCAGTGTGTGGTGGCTGCCAACACCCTCCGCAGCCCACACTGATAGCACTGTTGCCAGTATTGGCCTGCCAATGTGCATAATGAGGAGCAAAGTACTGTGGGTATAGACCAGACAGGGCGGCCTGAGCAGGATGCATCTGCTCAGGGCATAGGGCAATGGCTTGGACATTGTAGTGCCTGGCCACCACCTGCACAGACATGGTATCCACAGCATGTCCTGCTGGGAGGTCACTCTCACCCTGATCGAGCAGTGACCACAGCATGGCTAGGTTCCACCATAGTGGCATATAGTAGTTCTCTCATGTGATGTATATGGGTTCTGTATTTGTGGGGCCCAATCACTGAGTTAACTGCCTGGTGGGTGTGCTCACATCCCAGTTATGGGTGCACACATTTCTTCTGGTAGCATGCACTATGGACTGGCTAGCGGCCTGTCTGCAGTTAGTGTGTGTATGGCTGGAACACCTTGCAGGTTTCAGCAGCTGGGGACTCACTGTGCTCGTTGCTGGAAAATGTCAGATGGTGGTGGGGCAGCTGGGCGTTTCAGGCCCTACTGTCTGTCTGCTCATGAAATATGGATGCGTACAAAACTGCAGAGAGTGCCCTGTAGGTTGTCCCTATCCCAGCCGGACTGAGGTTGATGGCCCTGTCTTCTGCTGCCACCATTGCAGGGATATATCCCTGCATATACCACACAAGAAAAACATATCAAGGAAAAGAAACTCCGCCCCATGGTTCTCTCCTGATCTGCGGTCTTCTCTTATGCATTTAAGGAGACTCGAAAAACGCTGGTGCCGATCACTGGCCAGCGATGACCACACAGCGTACAATCTCTATTTAGCAACTCACCGCGAAGCAATCACAACCAAGAAGAAGCAATATCACACGGATACACTTAAAAGATCATTGAACAAACCTCGTGATCTTTTCAACCTGGTAAAATCACTATCAAAGGAACCATCATCAGAACAAAAGGAGGATATCCACCCTCAAGAATTTGCTGATTACTTGCAATCTAAACTTCTACAGACGGATGAGCTACTGAAAACAGATGTTCAAGAAACAACCTGCCAAAACTCCTTGTCTACACTTACCACTCCATCAGCCAAACACATTGAAGACACAATCACCTCACTCAATACCACCACCTCTCAAACCGATCCTTGCCCAGCCTTCTGGATAAAGGACCTTCGAAGCACATTTAGCCCGTTCATTGCAAGAATCATGAACCTTTCATTTACAACTGGCTCCTTCCCATCTGCTCTAAAGCTCACATCCATTAGACCACTGCTAAAAAACCCCAAACTAGACCCAAAAAGGGTTGACTCATACAGGCCTATTGCTAGCATTCCCCTCTTAGCAAAAATTTTTGAGAAAGAGGTGCAACGTCAAATTCAAGACCACATAGATTCCGCAGCCCCTCTGGACTATTTTCAACATGGCTTCAGAGAATATCATGGCGTTGAAACACTCATCACCACCCTCTTCAATAATATACTCACCAGCATAGACAACATCAGACAAGGCGTCATGCTAATCTTCTTGGATATAGCAGCAGCGTTTGATTCGGTAAATCATCAGATACTCATTGCACGACTGAAGGAAAAAGGCATCGGTAGTTCAGCACTGGAATGGTGTAAATCTTACCTGGACACCAGAATGCAATATGTAAAATCTGCAACAGGAGAATCAAATCTCTTCCATCAAAAACAAGGCGTCCCACAAGGTTCATCTCTTTCATCTCTTATGTTTAACATATACATGCAGACGATCTGCAATATCATCAGATCATTCAATGTTAAATGTATGATATACGCAGATGATATCCTACTTTATATGCCTTTTTCCACAATGCAAATGGATTTATTGCCCATAATAAATTGCTTTGATGCAGTCTCAGAGTGGCTTCTCTCACAGAACCTCCGCATCCAGCACAAGAAAACTGAGGTTCTCTTTGTTACAAGAGATCCCAACTTCATTCCACCATCACATATAAGTGTTAAGGGAGCTGATCTATCCACCAAAGAAACAATAAGATATCTCGGAGTCACGCTGGACCACCGTCTCGATATGAAATGACACGTAAACAATATTGTAAAAGCTGTATACTTCAAGATACGCACACTCAGGCATTTACGCTCCTTATTGGACCCAGAGGATTTCAGAACCATCTTCCAAGCACTCATCTTGCCGCATTTCGATTTCGCCAATTCAATTCTACAAGGTCTCCCACAATCCACCCTAAGTTCTCTACAACTCGCCATGAATACTGCTGCAAGGGTTCTACAAGGAGCGTCCAGGAGTGATCATGTGACACCAATCCTCAAGCAGCTTCACTGGCTCCCAATACAAGCCAGGCTCATTTTCAAAACACTGATTCTCACATACAAGGCCATCCATGGTTTGTCAGCCAACTCACTAACTGATCTCACACAAACTGTACCACCAACCAGATCCAGAAGACAAATAGCGCTAAACACTCTAATAATGCCAAAGGCCATAACAACATGCAGCCGATCAACAGCGAACAGAGCCTTCATGTTTTGCGCCCCAAAACACTGGAACTCCCTACCACCTGACATACGTGCCATAACCGACCTAGCCCAGTTCAGAAAGGCCCTCAAATATAACCTATTTATCAAATATTACCCTACATAAAGTGCAATAGATTAGCCTTACCACAAACTTAACCACAATCTCTTCCTGACCCTAGCATTACTGCTATTTTATGTAAATAGTTTTTCATGATATCGAAATAATTAATTATATATTCTATGTATATAGTTCTCCCATGTTATCCAAGTTTATACTCCTGTTATATGTAACACCGAACAACCTGTTGTTCTGGTCTTTGTGTTTCTCTGTAAACCGCGCTGATTATAAATAGTGCGGTATATAAAAAATTGAAATAAATAAAATAAATAAAATAATAAATAAATAAACCCAAACGTGGTACGGCCGTGCCATGTCATTCAAGGGGGTCACAGGGGAATGGAATGGTGTGTTCAGGGTGCCACGCACAATGCACATAGGTGTCACTGCACACATGCCCTGACCCACAGCTATGCATGCAGGTGGCACTGGGAACAGTGAATCTCCAGGAACAAGCAGGAATTATTTGTCACATGTTGGTCCTGTCTGCCCTGGCACAGCCTGCGTGTGACCGCACCCCAGCGTCCAATAGGAAAGCATATGGGGGCATCCCACAGCGCCTGAGTGCTGCCCTGATGCCTCTCCCAAATGCTGCTCCCCAGTTCATCATGTTCCACAGAGCCAGCAGGTCATTGTTCCTGTCAGCGCAAAACACCTCTATGGTATTGCCATTCTTGTGTCTGCGCCTGATGACGTCTCTGTTACCGGTAACACTGGTGTACTGTAACTCCCATCTGTAGAAATCGTGTTGAGCTCACACAAACAAAATACCACAGGAAGAGTGAAAACGTCCTTTGCACGTCTCCTCTCGGTTTGTGCATAGGCCCTAATTCCCCCGCCATCATGGAAAGGTACTCCTTGTGTCAGAAGACATGCTCAAAATGTGCCGGTAGCTCCTCTGTAACTTACAACCATGCTTGCTGTCCCGAATGCCTAGGGCCCACTCACTCCATGTCTGACTGTTTGGCCTGTGGGATGGTATCCTAGAGGGGTCAGCCGAAAAGAGCAGCCAAGCTCAGTACCCACCACCCCACCGACGTGGCCGTGGTGGCAGCCATGTCCTCAGGGGAGTTCTTTACCTCCTGTGGATCCCATGTCACCAAACATAAAGCTGGCCAATTCTGAAAGGATAAATTCCCCTCCAAACATTGGGATGCCCCGGTGTTGGCCCTGAGGAATGTACTCTGGCCAAACTGTCCTGGTGGGATTCCCCAGCCTCCACAAGCCACTTTGTGGCTACAGCAAGGTATGGAGGCCGCAGCCTCCCCTGAACCCCTTGGGCCCTGATTTGGGGTATTGGCTGTGGCTGTTACCGATACACAGGCATAGCCAGTGTCACTGGACCAGAGGATGCTGGCCAGCAAACGCAGTCTTGCGGCTATCCTTGTGGCATCAAGGTCCTCGTTACCACCCCAGACCACACACATTGCGTCACCGGTACCAACACAGATTGGGGTCCCAGCATGGGCAACTGGACAATCAGTGCTGATGGGTGCTGTCTCCAACACACTGGTACCAGGTCACTCCTGTACCCACACTCATCGGTACCAAACCCACACTAAACCTGAGCGCCCAGTGACAATATACATCCAATCCTATGAGGGTTCTGGTGACTGTGACAGCTCAGAGGGCACTAATGTACCTCTCCAGGAGGGGCCTGCATATCCCAAGAGGAGATTGTCGCCACCTGAGGATATGTCCCACCAGGATTTGATCAGACATGCAGTCAGGGTCCGCTCTGTTCCAGTGGCAACTGAATTTGAGCACAGCCCACAGGAGCCAGTCAATCACCAATATCCCCAAACGAGGCAGCCACCCTGCCAAGACATCAGAACGTACAGGATCCTCTCCTGAAAAGGATGGGACACACCTCTCACCACCTCCCCATATTCCCAATAGCTGGATACTCTGTACCCTGAGGCCTCTGTCCCCTGCCTCTCAAACAACATAGCTCCCTCAGCACTCCATTGTGGTGGAGTCTGCTATGATGAGAATATAATGCCACAGATAACATGCCATCAACCCGTCTGGTAGGGGCGTAAGAACGTAGATGCTTTGGGTTGCCGTGTCTGCCATGCATCCATGCTGTCAGCCAGGATATTTTCCAATATCCTGTACATGGAAATGGTTCTGATGGAGTTCCCAGTACATCTATAACTGCTAAGTCCGCCTCTCCAGTATGACAGAGGACAGGTATATGTAGCACCTGTCAAACATGGCCAGAAGAGGACAAACGTTGTCAACAGGTTAGCATTGGACTGTTGTGAGGGCATAGGCAGAGTCTCCGCCATTGACATTGTGTCAAGGACACGTGCCTGGCTGTTAGTCGCCAACCTGGAACACTGGTTACAGGATAAACTGTGCAAAATCCCCTGTACTCATTGAAACCAGTCAGGGACAAGGTGGCAGCAAACACCCAAACTATTGGATGCTGACAGGTCCACCCTGACCAGGCTGTCCAAGATCTGCGATTCTGCAAAGAGGAAAGCTGTCAAAGAGCCGTCCATGTCCAGAACAAACGGATACCAGCAGTCATATGCCCAGCATGGACCACCTTCCGGCTAAGCTGATAGAAAGGGTCAACAATCTACGAAGCCAAGACATCTGAGAGCCACCCAGCCGCAGCAGACACAGCAGTGGCAACCCCCACAGGGCCTTTGAGTCCCTGATAGAGTACATGCCCCCCCTGACCATCCACATAAAACATATGTCAAAAATGCCAGGAGGTTTATGTCATCCCATCCACGGATGGTGGGACAGAACATAAGAACCCTGGACTCTGTCCAACATTGAAGGTGGTACAGGCCACATTTCCAAAGCCTGCCTCCCCCCAGAACATTAAGGAAGGTCAGTTCTCACAAACGCATGCCAACTGGCTACAGAGGTAAAGCGTACCCTAGCTCATGGGGAATACAAGTGGGAACCCATCCTCAACAGGGTTCTGTGTCGTACACCCCCTATTTCCACATAACAGAGACAACAGGAGGTGACAGACACATCTGAGATTGCAGAGAACTGGACAGGGTATGTTTCAGAGAGAACTACAAATGTACGTACATAGGAAACGTACCTCTGTAGCCCCACAGCCCGGACTGGCCTCCTTCCCCAGATCACACGGATGCCTACAGCCATGTTCACAGCCACCAATCACCCCGTAAGTCCCCTGGGGTCTGCTATCAGGGAGGGCACTATCACTACAAAGCTCTCCCCCTCGGCCTAGCCTCAGCACCCAGAGTATGCACAAAGTGCATGGCTGTGGGATCTGCTCCTCCCCGTACCAGGGGAATATGTGTCTAACAACACCTGGACGAGTGGCCCATCTGGACAGAGTCACAGACACAGGACCAGGCCTCCCTCCCACTCACACACTGGTTGTATGGCAATATATATGCCGTCACAGAGATCTCAGGGAATGCTCCAGACTCCCACGCAATCGCTGGAGTTCAGACGAGCAAGGCAAGATAGCAGACTGACACCCACCTATCTGCTGCAGACTCGCTGTCCGTGCATTGTGCAACTGTTATCCTGAGCACTGCAAACAACTCACCTCTTGGACAGAGTGATGCTCCAGCAGCTGGGGCACATGTCAGCTACGGTGCATGTGGTCCCCCATGCACGTCTGCACAGGAGAGTAGCCCAATGGTCCCGCCCCACCCAGTGGACTCATGCAACAGGCTGTCACTCAGATGGGAGAGTGTTCTCAGACCGCCCCACCCAGTCCCTGGACTGGTGGCGTTCAGCACACAAATGTTAGGAGGTGCCACCTGTCCTGCAAACCTCACCTCTGAGCACCCTAACAACAGATGCTGTCAAAGTGGGGTGAGGTGCTCATCCACTGAACACCTCACCCCCAGCCACCTGGAGGTCCAGGGGTGTCATTCACGCACAACTATTTAGGAGCTCGGAGCAATGTGCCTGTCCCCCTAGGTATTCCATCCCCCTTGACAGGGCAACACACGACTAGGTCACGCAGACAATCAAGTAGCCATGTCCTAGGTGTAGAAATTAGTAGAAACAGCCTTTCTGTCAGTTTGCAACAAAGCTCGTCAACTGTGGGCGTTTGACAGAGAGCATCCGACCCATCTCCTGGCGGTCTATCCCCCTGGCAATCTCAAATATTGTCCAGACAGAATCAGTAGTGCTGTGCTTAGCAAAAACTGGTCCCTACACATGGACCACCTCCCCAGAATATCTGAACTGTAGGGAACCTCAGATATAGACTGCTCTGCAGGTTTATCAAATCCCACAAGTACACAGTTCTGTTCACTCATTCCGGCTCATGGCTGCCAAGCGAGGGATGCCTTCTCCACACCTGGGGCATGACTCTTTATATGCCCCCTCTGACTTCCCCTGGATTGCCAAGACACTATGCAAGCTCCAAGGGGACAGAGACAACATTATCCACATAGCCCCATGCTGGCAACGCTAGGTGTGGTGCCCTCTGCAACCATGTCTGTCACAGGTATCACACCTGGACATTTGGTTTGCCACAGACCTACAGTTGCAGGGGGTGGGGACACTATGGCATCCACACCCCCAGTCTGTATACTCCAGAGCCTGGTTAAGGATGGCTGAAACGTTAATGCCCCACCACCTCACCCAGGATGTGTGCTATGTCCTTTATGCTCCCAGGAGACATGCCACAAGGTGTTGCCATGCGTTCAAGTGGAAGAGAGTCACCAGCTGGTGTCCACAAAAGGGCGTAGAGCCCCGTGCCATTCCTCGAGATGCATTGTTGGGTTATCAAACACTGGTCTACAACAGAAGTCAGTCAGAGACCTTTGAAATGCCATTGCTGCACCATCTCCACCCATCGATGGACCAACCGGTTCCTCCCATCCGCTCAAACCATGCGTTGTGGAGGGTCTGCCCCCACTGACACCTCCCCTGGAACCACCCCCAGTGGCATGGGGTTGTAATCAGGTTGTGGGCCAGCTTATGCAGGGGCTCTCAGAGTCCCTAGACACTACGTCCATAATGTTTCTGTCCTTGATGGTAACACTCATTAGTGCAATCACATCAGCAAGGCGTATCAGTGAAGTGCAAGCTCTAGTGGCTGATCCACCATACACAGGGTTTCAGCATGATAAGGTCGTCCTACGGATACACACACATGTCATGCCTATGGTGGTTGCGTACATTCTTTTGAACACAGAGCTTCAGCTATCTGTATCTGTCCCATAGCCCCATGCCCCAGATGCAGGGAGGAATCATTATACTGTGCAATGTGGAAGAGTCCTGGCTGTCTATCTGCAGGGGACCCAGCAACACATACGGTCCCCTCAGCCATCCCCACACTCTGATCCTTCCCATGTGAGTACAGCAGTTTCAAAGAGAGCTGTATCCTACTGGTCTGCTAACGGTCTCACATACATCTGCCATGGCAAACCACTTGCACTGCATGCCCATGTCACCGCTCACAATGTGAGAGCCATGGCAGCCTCTAGGGCCCAACGCCATCCCGCCTGTGTGAGCGACATCTGACGAGCAGTTACCTGCTGCTCGGTTTACACCTTCACGGCCCACTACTGCTCAGATAGAGGCTCCCACAGGGATGCTATGTTTGTTCAGGCCACTGGACAATACCTCTCCCATACCTACCCAACTCAGAAACGCCCCCATAGGGGATGCCAGAGATCCATGGTAGGTAGTGGAACCCCTCCACAGGGCCCCAACACTCAGGGGACCCTTCCCTGGCATCTACGGCTGGGGGGTCCCCACCAGTGAGGACTATATCCTGCTTGTTTCTGGGGATCGCATACTTACCCACCTGAACCAGTTGATATCACGGAACAGCAGGGATAGGTCCTCACAAACAAACCATCTCCCCTAGGGGATGTGTTACCCTCCCTCACCCTCTCTGCCTCTCACTCTCGCCCTCTCTCTCACTCTGTCTGTCTCTGTTTGTCCCAACATTTCACACATGTGTATAGGAAAATTGGTGATATGGGGAAGGGCAGCATGCAGGCGCTGTGCGATGCTGCTAGCTCCAGTCCTATTGGGCGATGGCTGTCGGTCCCACACAGGCTCCGTTGTTCCCGCCACGACACACATGTGCAGACCTATCCCCACATTTCCCAGAGACCAACTGTTTCAGGTGTGTAACTATGCTCTTCATGCCACACACAGCAGTGGAGAAGGAGCAGTATGGTGCTGCCCACACAGGGGTAGGGTTATGTTGTCCACACAACTGAAATAACCGCTCATTGATGACCCCACCCATTGTTTGCATATCCACAGGTGGAGGATCTGAGGAAGAAGGGGCGTGAGCTGCGACAGCACCATGGGGCCTTTCTGGCCCGATATGAGAGAGGGGCGCAGCCACACCATGATGGTGAATATTGCCAGGCATGCTTCACAGGTTCAAATGTCATATTGGCCCACCAGCCTGTGTGTTGCCTGCATATGTACATGTGTTATGTGACACACATGATAGTGCCCTAATGTCTGTCTTTTTCCACAGAGATTGATGACAACGGCGAGGAGCCACAGACCTCCGCCTACTCCCTGAGGCGCCCCACCACCCACCATCGAAGGGAG
Organism: Ichthyophis bannanicus; assembly: GCA_033557465.1. Lineage (NCBI taxonomy): Eukaryota > Metazoa > Chordata > Amphibia > Gymnophiona > Ichthyophiidae > Ichthyophis > Ichthyophis bannanicus. The sequence goes on along the minus strand of CM066042.1, from coordinate 7,648,087 downwards.
GAGGAGGAGGTGGTGGTGGTCATCGAGGAGGAGGAGGAGCTTCACTTCTCCCCTGAGGAGGAGGAGGAGGATGCCCTGATGGGGGATGTGGGGGAGGGGGCATCAGGGTTGTGGGGGCCTGGGGGTCATGTGGGGGTGGGGGCTGGTGCTGAGGGCGGGAGGGTGGTGGCAGGGGGGGTGGAGAGGGGAGCAGGGTGGATGGAGGGTGTTGGGGAACACAGCCCAGCACAGGGCACTGTGGTCTCCCATCAGACCCTGCAGGTGGCGGCAGAGGATGGGCGTCGTTGTCTCGGTGCGCCATCCAGTGCCACACACGTCTCACGTGCACATGCCAGCACACAAACCACGGCCAGTGTGTGTTTGTGTGCTGGCATGTGCATACATGATGTGTTGGTGGCGGTGGATGGCGTGCAGAGCGACGTCCGTCTCCTGCCTCACACCTGCCGGAGTCTGTTGGCAGCCGTTCAGCAGGTGGCCAACGAGGTGGAGCAGCTGCCCCGTCATTGGCCATCTGCTGAACGGCGTCACAGGAGTCAGTGATGGCACCTGTGATGACCACATGTGCCCTGTGCTGGCCTGTGTTCCAGCCAACAAACATGTGGCAGGGGTTTGGGGGCATGTTGCCATTACTTTGTTGTCCAAAATAAAAGTTTGTTGTTGTTTAACACAATGGTCACGTGTTTCCCTTACCCACTCACTATGGATGCAAGCATGGGATATGTGTGTGGACCTGGATAGGCAGTAAAGGTAGACATGGGTATCATATGTGGACTGGCTCCACATGCAGTCATGGGGGCTAAACATGTGTGTGGGAGCATGGGACCAGGGTAGGCGCATGAGATGTTGCATTGTAAGCGTGCCCCGGGAACATCCATGTCACAGGGATGGGCGTGGTGTAACCAAATGTCTTAGCGGACATCAGCAACCGACATACACATGCCACCCATGTCTGCCTGTGCCACATGCATGCCTGGGGGGGGCCGGCATGTAATCAGTGTTACTGGCAGGGGCAATGGTCACACATATTGTCACCAGCAGTGGCTAAAGAAGTGTTGGTTAGCTAGATACACTACTGGCCCTGACCTTTCTATGAAAGAAAGTGTAGTTGCGACTGAATGGTCAGGTTTAAACAAGGATTTATTCCCCTTCCGGGGTTTTGCTGGATTTCCAAAAATGATACAACTTCCAAACTCAAAAGGTAGCCATGCTTCTGGCATAAACAAATGGTGAAAGAAAAGTACAGCTTCTTGCTTAACAAAATCAAATAACAAAGCAAAACAGGTAATCAGATAAACAGCTGGGCAGTTTCCTCTGTGCACGTTTATTCTCTCTAGGCAGGCTTCTCTGCTTTTAACGTAGAGAGGTCTCCTCAGTAGTTAATAGAGAACAGTCCATCTTTTCATCATAAGACAAACATTCACCTTGATCAATGCACATAGGCTCCTCAACTGCCTCGTCTTCTCTATGGCAAAGAGTTTGTAACTTCCTCCAGCCAGTGACTGGCTTCTCTTCAATACTCTCACCACGGTAAGGTAGATAATTATCTGGCACTTGGTAAAACTGCTTTGTAATCTTTCTACTGGGTTTTCCTCTTGGCAGTTTTCTGCCAGGCTTTAAATACAAACACTCAGATTCCTCATTCATGCATATATCTTCAAGCACTTCACTATCTCTTTCACAAGGATGTGAATATCTTAAAACATTCTGGCTTTCATTAGCAAAGAGTTTCTTACCAGCTGCTTTATGCTCTCCTCACTGACTGCTGTCTCTGGGAGATCCCTCCTGCGTCACTGCAGAGGGCTTTCTGTAGTTAAGCTCTCGGCTGGAAAATGGCTTTTTGCTTTGCTTCCAAGCCCTGCTTGGCTTCCTATTCCAGGCCTCACAGGAAACAAGGTTAGGCTGAAAGTGTTCTGACCTTTTGTTGAAGAGTTTCAGGTTTTCTCTAACCTGCCAAGTTTCACAAGCACTCTCTGCTTCTGAGTCTTCAAAACCTCCGTCAGCATTCATACAGGAGTCAAACTCAGCCTCTCTTCCTGGATTCTCTCTCTCCTGAACACGACCATAATCCTGCTCTCCGGCCTGATCTCCGACCTGATCTAACTCTGCTTGCCTGCCATGCTTCTTATACAGAGTTAGGGGCGTTTTTCTGCCCATGTGCAAAGTGTTTCCTTCAGTGTTTGGGGAGTGTCTGTTGGCTGGGCGTGTCTTCAGGCCTCGTGGCTCAGCCTGCTCTGGTTGCCTATAGCAACTATAAAGCTTTCTCTCTCCCTTCCTGTCAGAGTCTGTGCTGAACTCTTCAGTTTTTTGTGTCTTAAAGCTATAGGGCAGATTTTCGGTGTTACACATCCCCCTTCTTAAGACATTACGAGCTGCTGACGTCCCCGTCGGACAGCGCGTAATTCTATCTGAGCGGAACCTTTCGCTCACTACCTGCACTAGTCTTACTTCTGCTGATCTTTCTCTCCAAGGCTTCAGCAGGTTTAAATGGTATGTCTGGTGGCGCCCATTTTCATGTTCCACCCTGTAGGACACAGGACCTACCTGATCAATTATTGTGGCCGGGCCTTTCCATCTGGCCTCGAACTTTGGACCAGCGTTCGCTACCTGGATTACCACTCTATCCCCTATGGATAACTTCCTGGTTCTAGTTCCCCGGTCATAGTATTTCTTCTGCCGGCGTTGGCTGGCCTGCAGATTGTCCATAGACACTCGAGAAGTCCGTTCTAAACGGTTCCTGAGGTCTTTCAAGAATTGGGGTACCCCTATTTCTGTCTCCTCCGGTGCAACCCACTGCTCCCGAAGGATATCTAAAATCCCTCTCGGGGTCCTACCAAATAGGAGTTCGTAGGGTGATGCCCCCAACGATGTCTGCACGCGTTCCCTACAGGCGTACAGGACGAATGGGAAGACATTGTCCCATTCTACCATATTACCTCCTAAGCTCCGCCTTAACATTTGCTTTAGGGACTGGTTCATGCGTTCCACCAACCCGTTGGACTGGGGGTGGTACGCCGAAGTGCGGATATGTTTTATCCCGAAGGCGTCCCAAAGCATGGCCAGATGTCTCGAGGTGAAATTGGTTCCTTGATCCGTTAGGATCTCCTGAGGAAAGCCAATTTCACAAAATAGCTTTATGAGCTCTATTGAGATTGTCCGTGCTGAAATATTGCGCAGGGGTATTGCCCACGGAAACCTGGTCGCGTGATCCATGATCACCAGGATATATTGGAAGCCCCTTGGGGTTCGTATTAATGGGCCTACAATATCCATGGCTAACTTCCTCACTGGGGTTGCAATGGTGGGTGGCGTAACCATTGGTACTGGCTTTGGCCTGGCAGCTGCAACTCGTTGGCATGCTGGACAGGACTCACAATACCGGGTTGTTTCCTTAAACACCCCCGGCCAGTAAAAGCGAGCCAGCACCTGGTCCAATGTCCCTTGGACACCTTTATGGCTGCCGACAGGGTGGTCATGCGCCAATCTTAACACTACTGATTTAAAAGTAGTTGGTACCACCAATTGCTTGCGCACCGTCCCCGTCCTGGGATCCGCGCTCTCCCTGTATAGTAGTTCGCTTTCTAAAAAGAACCTGGGCAAAATTGTCCTGGCCTCCCGAGCATATTCGAATGCCCTTTTTAACGCGGGATCCCCCTGCTGTTCTTTGGGGAAGGAAGGGAATTTCCTTACCAGCTCTGCTGGCACCCAAGGTAAACCCTCCCCGGCCTCCAGGTCTGTTCTTCCCTGCGACCTTTGTCTTCTCTCCTGCCGTCGTCTTGCCCTATCCTTTCTAACCTTTTTGGGAAGGTCAATTAGCTCTTCATTAGAGGGGAGTATATTCTGGGGTTCCTCATCTTGGTCGGGCTCTGGCTCTGGGTTTACGTCCTTATCTTGGGGCTCTTCCTCTGGCTACGATATGGGACCTGTCCCTGCCTCTGAGACCTTACTTTGGGACCTAGTAGAAACTAGACCTACCCTTTCATCTAACTTTTCCTTAAGGGCTTTTTGAAAGGAGGGCCAATCCCTGCCTAACACCACTTCTCTGGGAAGGTTCGGGATCACCACTACAGGTATCTTTTCTTTACTACCTAGTCCTTCTACCATCACATCATACAAGGAATAATAAGAGGGGATTCCATCCATACCTTTCATACGCACAGAAGGGGGTATTTGGCATAGGACCAAAGGATTATTAGTCAACATGGCCTGCCACATCTTGGAGGAGACCATACTTTGGTCGGCTCCTGTATCAAGGAGTGCGACTGCCTTTACACCCTCTACTCGGACGTCTATAAGAAATCCCCCAGGGTCCTTCTCTCCCCCTGCGATTAGGGCAACACGTTCTTTACAGTCCCTACGTACATGACCGCTTTTTCCACAGTGAAAACATTTGATCACATTATTATAACTTTTTACAATTTCTCTTGGGACCTTAGAAGCACAAGCTTTCCTTATACCAGGCATCCTTTCCATGCCGGTTACTCTCATCATATTATCTCTAGAAGCTCCGGCCAATGCAGCTTCAAAATAGCATTCGGTCATTTCCGCTGCTTCCCTAGTGGACTTACATTTTTGTAACAGTAAGAAAGCTTTTACTTCGGCGGGTACGGCTTCAAAGTACTGCTCCATAAGCACCGCATCCATTAAGGTTTCTACAGTGGCCCTTTCTGGAGCCAACCACTTTGCTGCTAAACCTTTCAATCTTTGCATTAAGGCTTTAGGTGTCTCCTGGGGCAAGAGCCTTGCCTCCCTAAAAAGTCGGCGATAATGTGTAGGTGTTAAACCTAACCTATCTTGTACTGCCAATTTTACATCCGGGTAACTGGAGGCTAGGCCAGCGGGCATCGCCTTGTAGGCCGCTAATGCCTCTCCAGTTAACGACATGGCGAATCTGACTGCCCATTGGTCTAGAGGCCATTTAGCCGCCTCAGCGATTCGCTCAAATGCGTCAGAGTAATCATCAAAGTGATCATTGTTTTGTAAAGGTCCTAGTGCCAATGCACCATAGCGTTGTACTCCTACCGCCGCTGGTACCGGTACACTTTCCTCCTCAGCAGTAGCAGATGTCCGCTGCAGTAGCGTGGTCACCAAGTCCAAGAGGGGCTTTTGTTGCGCAGCCAGTGCTGCCATAGTCCTGTCCTGGGCCTGTCGTGCCAGCTCACTTTGTGCCTTCCACTGCTCTTCCATCCATCGCATCATTTCCTGTGGCTCCATCTTGGCGCTTGCAGTAGACCTGTATAGGCGAGAAAAAAAACAGAGGGCCCACCAAGTGCGGCACACAATATAGTTCTTTCTCCCTATCTGCTTTTATCCAGGTATCTCTCTGTCCCCCTTTCTCCACAATCCTTACCACCCGTGCCCAGCCACTTGTACCTTAGCACGGTGTAGGATCTTATTTTGAGAAAGGTTCTCTGCGCCTCCATCCGGTCAGCTTGTGGATGTCCACACAGTATCAGGATTTTCTTCCTCTCAGGATTTCCTTTGCTGCTGTGTTTTTGTTTTTTTTCTTCTTCAGCCAATCTGTATCCCTTTTGCAAAACTTTGGGTAGTAGTATTCTTTTTTTTTTTTTCAAAAATCCAACGTGGAACGCCATTTTCTATGTCACCAGCAGTGGCTAAAGAAGTGTTGGTTAGCTAGATACACTACTGGCCCTGACCTTTCTATGAAAGAAAGTGTAGTTGCGACTGAATGGTCAGGTTTAAACAAGGATTTATTCCCCTCCCGGGGTTTTGCTGGATTTCCAAAAATGATACAACTTCCAAACTCAAAAGGTAGCCATGCTTCTGGCATAAACAAATGGTGAAAGAAAAGTACAGCTTCTTGCTTAACAAAATCAAATAACAAAGCAAAACAGGTAATCAGATAAACAGCTGGGCAGTTTCCTCTGTGCACGTTTATTCTCTCTAGGCAGGCTTCTCTGCTTTTAACGTAGAGAGGTCTCCTCAGTAGTTAATAGAGAACAGTCCATCTTTTCATCATAAGACAAACATTCACCTTGATCAATGCACATAGGCTCCTCAACTGCCTCGTCTTCTCTATGGCAAAGAGTTTGTAACTTCCTCCAGCCAGTGACTGGCTTCTCTTCAATACTCTCACCACGGTAAGGTAGATAATTATCTGGCACTTGGTAAAACTGCTTTGTAATCTTTCTACTGGGTTTTCCTCTTGGCAGTTTTCTGCCAGGCTTTAAATACAAACACTCAGATTCCTCATTCATGCATATATCTTCAAGCACTTCACTATCTCTTTCACAAGGATGTGAATATCTTAAAACATTCTGGCTTTCATTAGCAAAGAGTTTCTTACCAGCTGCTCTATGCTCTCCCCACTGACTGCTGTCTCTGGGAGATCCCTCCTGCGTCACTGCAGAGGGCTTTCTGTAGTTAAGCTCTCGGCTGGAAAATGGCTTTTTGCTTTGCTTCCAAGCCCTGCTTGGCTTCCTATTCCAGGCCTCACAGGAAACAAGGTTAGGCTGAAAGTGTTCTGACCTTTTGTTGAAGAGTTTCAGGTTTTCTCTAACCTGCCAAGTTTCACAAGCACTCTCTGCTTCTGAGTCTTCAAAACCTCCGTCAGCATTCATACAGGAGTCAAACTCAGCCTCTCTTCCTGGATTCTCTCTCTCCTGAACACGACCATAATCCTGCTCTCCGGCCTGATCTCCGACCTGATCTAACTCTGCTTGCCTGCCATGCTTCTTATACAGAGTTAGGGGCGTTTTTCTGCCCATGTGCAAAGTGTTTCCTTCAGTGTTTGGGGAGTGTCTGTTGGCTGGGCGTGCCTTCAGGCCTCGTGGCTCAGCCTGCTCTGGTTGCCTATAGCAACTATAAAGCTTTCTCTCTCCCTTCCTGTCAGAGTCTGTGCTGAACTCTTCAGTTTTTTGTGTCTTAAAGCTATAGGGCAGATTTTCGGTGTTACAATATGCACCCAATGTTGGGTGTATGAGGGGGTGGACATGGTGATGGATCAGAGTACTGAACATGCAAACTCGGAACAGTCCCCCTGTCGCAACATGGGTGTCTGTGTAAACCGCCCTGCTGCAGCCAAGGGGCAGTGAACACACACTGTGCAGGTCACACATGGCATGTGCTGGCATCTGTGCACTAATAACTGCCAGTGCAAACAACCCACCAGCGAGGGACCAGGGTGAAGGTCATATGGTCAGGAACAAAACATGCATGTGCACACTACATAGGGGACCACAGGGACACACATTGGAAACACACATTGCATGTACGTTATCACAGCTATTTATTGGCAAATTTATTGACGACGGCGTGGCCGCCCACGTCTGCCACGTCGCAAACCCCCCCCCCGGTGCTCCACCCTCCTCCTGTGCTGGTTCTGGTGGTGGTGACGGTGGTGGTGCCGGTACTGCCTGTCGCAGCACAGCGAGAATGCCCTCCAGGGCGTCACAGATTCTGTGGAAGGGCAGGGCCCTGACCTCCTCCCTCAACTGGCGTAGCTCTCGTGTGTTGGCATCCACTGAACACCGTATCTCTTGCAGCGCCTGACGACTGCCTGTGGGTGGAACACAGGGTGGTCTGTGAGATACCTCTCCAGTAATCAACCGTCACACACAAACATGTCACACATATCCCACAAGATTTTCATTGTGATACGGCAGACTCTAATAGACACATGGATGGGGTTAAGAGGCATCATTGTCACAGAAGTATAAGTCACAGCCACACACAGGACATGGTTCAGTTACGTGATGTGGATGGCAAACACAAGGATCCACAGGCTGCGCAGACACACCCACGTACTGCAGACTTAGCAATAGGCTTGGGGACAGATAGCAAACACATGTCCATCGTGTATGGGAGCTGGAGCCTGAACGACGGACAGCAACCACACCTGGGGAGCCACATTGGTGAACAGAGGTAGGTCGACAACAACCAGCCCAAGCGGGGCCACAGTTGGAGGGATACACGCAGCTTGGACAGGTTACAGGTGCAGCGCTAGTGACCCAGAGGGATGGAGTGGTAGCACCAGGATAACAACCCTTACGTGGGCAAGTACACTGCTGCTTCACGTGTCTGATGGCATAGGGGTTCACATACACCTTGTGGCAAAAGAGGAGGGGTCAGATAACAGTGCGTGTACACCTTGATAAACATGTGGAGGGTTTGGACAGAGCATGGGGGGCAACAGAGGGTGCAGCAGAGGGGGACAGACCCCAAAAGTGCACAGACAGGGTTATGCTGTGGAATCAACAGCAGGTGGTAACCCCTAGGGAAGGGCGGTGATCCCCAGAGCTGGGGGGGGGGGGGTTCCCTGATTCTGGTTGGCAGCAGGGGTGTCAGCTGGGAGGTGTTGAGTCTTTCCAAACACAACAGGGGTCATAAGCTGACCTGTGTGATCATGTGGGTGAGTCCCAACCCATGCAATCGGGGGACTCATTGTCAGAGATACAGGAAGGGGACATGTTGATGGCCCTGTCTGTATGTCAAGCAGTCGATCTTAGTTGTGGATATACAGGCAGCCTCGAGGTACCTGTACCTCTCCCAAAACATCTGTACATGAACTTTGACCCTGTCATCTCTGTAAATCCTGGTATATGGGTGTCGCAACACATTTTGACTGCTAATTTCATATCTTATGATTGTTTTACAGGAGATGCAGACTGGAGGGAATGGGGGGCTGTGTGACGTTTGATGACATACGATCCTTAGGTTTGTGTATGTCAGCTCTGATTGTCCAAGGACTATGGGACAGGTGGCATCCTGTTTTCTGCGAGACGGCTGGGCTTCTGCGATGAGGCAGACTGTTGCAAGTGCTATGCTTCTATTTATTTATTGTCTGACAATGTGCTGTACCTTAAACAGTATACCTCTTATGTCTGCATCTGTAGGTGTAAACTGACCCTAGGCTGTTCTGGTGTGTGTCACAGTAACATCATCTAACATACGCCATATCCTTTTGTTTTCTCTACTACATACCGTCTATGGGAGTCATACATGTCACAGCTGTGGAAGGTATGTTGCCACATCTAACACACACACCCCAAACAGAGACTAGTGGTTTGTGCGTTGTGGTTGTGACAGTCTATTGTCACCACTGTTCCCTCTAAGCTGTGCGCGTGTGTGCGCACACACCTTGCCGAGCAAGCGCACAGACTTTATGACAGAGCGCACCCAAATTACGTTTCTGATTCTGATAGACAACAACAAATACGTCTTAGAATTTATAGGTTATTGTGTATTTATGGTTTTCACAGGTTCTAAAATATTTTCTAGTGCAATCAATGTGGTGTACATACTGTATTCAGACGTGTAGTCAACCTTTAAAGTATATATCTTCGAGTGTCGTTCTGTGGAGTAGACACATTTAACATTCCTTCATAAGCTGCACAGCTGATATCATCTCCAGGAACAAGCAGGAAAGAGTCCTCACATATGGGTACGTCGGTACAGACGGAGCCTGCGTGGGAACGCTCCCCTGCTTTCCAAAAAAGGAAAGCTTTTGGGAGCATCCCACAGCGCCTGCGCGCTGCCTTCCCACCTTTCCAACCGCTTCTCTCCAGTTCTTCTTTTCCGCGGAGCAGCAGGTCGTGTCCCTTTTATTTATTTTATTTATTTAAACAATTTTTGTATACCGCCTTATCCTTCAATCAAAGCGGTCACAACACAATTGGGGGATACATTTAACACGCGGGGATATGAGACACATACACTAATACTTACAGGGAACATGGGCAATGGAGGGTTAAGTGGCTTGCCCAAGACCACAAGGAGCATCTGTGGGACTAGAAACCCCAGTCCTTCCGGCCCAAGGTTGCTGTCCTCTAGTGGGATTTGAACCCCCGACCTTCCGGCCTGAAGTACCTTGCCCCAACCACTAGGCTACTCCTCCCTAATCACCGTCCCTGTCACCGCTGAAGAAGTTCTTTGTTTTAATTTATTTCTTTGCTCGCGCGTCTGCCTTCCTCGACGTCGGACCGGAATGGCCGGTCTTTCTTTTCTTTTCTTTAAACCAAAAAAAACAAACATATTTTGCCTCATTTTGTGTGCTTTTCCTATTTTGGGCCTTAGGCCTCTCAGGAACTTTTCCTTATGGAAAAACAAGCCTCCGGGTTTAGAAAATGCACTAAGTGCGCGGTACTATTTCTGTTCCCGACACCCATGACTGGGGTCTCACATGTTTGGGTCCTGACAACTCCATTTTGGATTGTTCGTCCTGCTCCTCGATGTCTAAACGGGGCTTACAGAACCGAGCAGACAAGCTCCATGTCCTGTTTCCCTCTGATGCAGCTTCAGTAGCATTGACGTCTTTCAGGGCTTCTTCTTCCTTCCATGGATCTCAGGTAACCAAACATAAATCCACCCGGTCCCCAAAGGCTAAATCTCCTTCTAAGCATTGAGATGCCTCCAGCCTTGCCCTTGAGGATCCTGCACCGGCAAAAGTACCCCGGCGGGAGGCTCCGCCTTCCAAAGCTCTACCTATGGGGTCACAGGTTGACATCGATGGCATGACCTGTTAGAATGCTCTGGGGTACCGGTACAACCATCCGGGACCGACTTCCAGACATTCATGGCATCGATGGATCAGAATGTTCTGTCCATGCGGCAGGCCATCACAGCCTTTATACAGGCTGCGACGCCACTGATACCGCAACAAATGCCATTATCTGTACCGGCCCAAGTATCGACACCGAGGCCGGTACCGGTACCGATTGCATCGACATCGGCCACGGTGTCGAATGCGGTGGCTCCCTGTTGAGGGATGCCCTTCGGTATCGAATCGGTACCAATAACTCCCGATGTCGATACAGCCCGATACGCGTATCGAGCTTTAAAAGAGCATCCTGACAGTTGATACTTTGATTCCTCCGAAGACTCTGATGCATCGGAGGTGTCTGCTGAGGTATCAATAGCCCTTCCTGAAGAGCCTTCTTCTCCAAAAAGAAAAATGTCTCCTCCAGAAGACTTGTCCTTTCAAAACTTCATAAGGGAAGTGGCTAAGGGGCTCTCTATTTCAGTAGCCTCTGAAACAGAGCCTAGGGCTAAAAAACTAAATATTGTAGGTTATCCCAAGGCTCCCAAGGAGGCAGTCACCTTGCCAATTAATAAGATTCTTCATGATCACATGATTGACTTATGGGAGACTCCTCTCACCATCTCTCTTCATTCTCATAGGTTGGACACCATGTACCGTGTCCCTCCTTGTCCTGGATTTCAAAACACACAGCTTCCTCACCATTCTATTGTGGTGGAGTCAGCTATGAAATACATAAAGAGTACAAAGAGGCACCCCTCTGCTCCTCCAGGATGAGAATGCAGGACCTTGGATGATTTTGGTAGGAAAATCTTCCAAGCCAATATGCTCATTGTCAGAATTAACTCCTATAGTCTCTATATGGGGATGTTTCTGAGGGAAGTTGGCAATAAACTGCACACTTTCCTCCCTTTGCTTCCAGAGGACAAAAGGGAGGACCTTCTTCTCTGCCTTAAGCATACTCAAGATATTTCAAGGTTTTCCAACCGTGCAGCCTTTGACTCCTTTGAGGGTGCCAGCAGGGCTTCCGCCATTGCCATAGCTGCATGCATAATTGCTTGGCTCCAAGCTTCTGATTTAGAATCTTGGGTCCAGGATGGTTTGTGAAATCTTCCTTGTACAGGAGAAAACCTGTTTGGCAAAGACTGGCAAATAAAAGCCACACAAATGGATGCAGAATATTCTGTCTGGATAGACTTTCAAAGTCAACCTCCATTCCTGACAAGAACAAACCTTTTAAGAAGTCTTTTTTCCCCAATAAATGACGATTTTCTGCTTCTAACCAGCAATCTTCTACAAGTCATTTTGCTGGTAAGCGTCAGCAACCTAAGCAGGCCAGGACTACGTCTGTAGGGGCTGGTACAACTCAGCAGCCTCAGCCTCCTCAGGGTTTTTGACTTGCTGTTAGAGAACTTGGCCTTTCTGGCTCTGGAACAACCAGAGCCTCTCACCATCCCAGGAAGGTTAGCTCATATTGCTCCCAGATGTGAGCAAATCACAACAGAGCAATGGACCCTATCCATCATAAAGGAGGGGTACAAACCTCATTTCTCAAACCTTCCTCCATACACCATGGTGAGATGTGTCAATTCTCCAGCACCTCTCCTAGACCTTCGAGGTCAGGAGGTGCCTACCCTTCTTGCCCAAGGGGCAATAGAAGAAGTGCCTCTTCCTCAACAAGGGTCAGGGGTTTACGCCCCATATTTTCTAATCCCAAAGAAAACAGGGGGCTGCAGACCCATATGAGATCTCAGAGAATTGACCAAATTCCTTTGCAAGGAGAAATTCAAAATGCTTTCTCTGGGTACTCTCCTTCCATACCTTCAGAGTCAGGATTGGCTTTGTTCTCTAGATCTCAAGGATGCGTACACTCATGTCCTCATCCATCCATCTCACAGAAGGTTCCTCCGTTTCCTTTTCCAAGGGAAGCACTACCAATACAGGGTGCTTCCTTTCGGTCTGGCCTCTGCTCCAAGAGTGTTTACCAAATGCATGGCTGTAGTAGCTGCATTTCTACGCACTCTGGGAATATTTGTATTCCCATACCTGGACGACTGGCTCATCAGAGCTCCATCTCAGTCAGAGGCCCAGACTTCCCTGGACTGCACACTGTACCTTCTGCACTATCTGGGACTTGTGGTAAACCTTCCAATGTCCCAGCTTACCCCTACTCAATCCCTAGAGTTCATAGGGGCCTTGCTAGATACTACCATTGCAAGGGCCTATCTTCCTCAGGCCCGTTGCCTACGCCTCGTGCAGTTAGCCTCCCAGATTCAGTCAAATAACCATTTAACTGCCAGGGAGATGTTACAACTACTAGGCCACGTGGCATCCACAGTGCATGTGCTCCCCTATGCTCACCTTCACATGAGAGCAGCTCAATGGGCTTTGCCCACCCAGTGGACTCAAGCATCAGGGGCTCTGTCAGACCAAATAGCAACCTCCAGGCGTCTCTTTTGGTCTCTCCAGTGGTGGAAATCCACCCACAATCTGTTGCTGGGGTCCCCCTTCCAACAGTTGTTGCCCCAAGCAACCCTCACAACAGATGCCTCTCCAAGGGGTTGGGGAGCTCATCTACAAGACCTCTCTACTCAGGGCATTTGGTCTCCACAGGAGACTTCTCTACATATCAACCACTTGGAGCTCCGAGCAGTTTTTCTAGCTCTCAAGGTTTTCCATACCCTTCTCAGCTACAAGACAGTCCTTATTCATACGGACAATCAGGTAGCCATGGTTTACATAAACAAGCAAGGAGGAACTGGCTCTCTGTCACTTTGGAATGAAGCTTTAAGATTGTGGGCCTTCACCAGAGAGCATCAAATCCATCTCCTGGCCGTTTACCTTCCAGGAATCCCAAACTCTTGGGCAGACAGACTCTGTCGAGTTCTGCTTCCACACGAATGGTCCCTGCACATGGATCAGGTACTCAGAATCTTTCAAGAGTGGGGAACCCTGGACATAGATCTCTTTGCCAGTCCGTGGAATGCCAAACTTCCCCGGTTCTGTTGCAGACTTCCGTGTCAGGGAGTTCAGGCCAGGGATGCCTTCCCCCTTCACTGGGGTCAAGACTTCCTGTATGCCTTTCCACCCATTCCCCTAATCCCCAAGACTCTTCTCAAGCTCCAGAGGGATCAGGGATCCATGATCCTCATAGCTCCACGCTGGCCACGCCAAGTGTGGTACCCTCTACTTCTGCATCTCTCCCAAGCTCCCTCAGTAGACTTGGAGCTGCTCCAGACCTCCTCTCTCAGGAGCAGGGAACGTTGTGGCACCCAAACCCCACATCCCTTCACCTCAGGGCTTGGTTGCTGAAGGCATAGACCTTCAAGATTGGAATCTCTCAGCATGTGAAGGATATCCTCCATGCTTCTAGAAAGCCTTCTACTAGACGTTTCTATGCTTTTAAATGGAAAAGGTTTTCCATTTGGTGTGCTGAGAAGGGTCTTGACCCTCTAGCACTACCCTTGAATTCTCTATTGGAATATCTCCTGCATCTCTCCAATGCAGGCCTTAAAACGAATTCATTAAGAGTCCACTTGAGTGCTATTGCAGCATCCCTTAAGCCTCTCAATGGACAGCCTATTTCCTCTCATCCTCTTATTGCAAGATTCATGAGAGGCCTACTTTTAACTAAACCTCCCATTGGACCTCCTCCTGTGGCATGGGACTTGAATCTGGTTCTTGGTCAGCTTATGAAGCCACCCTTTGAACCCTTAGCTACCACTTCCTTGAAATTTCTTTCGTGGAAGGTTATTTTCCTTATTGCAGTCACCTCTGCTCGCCGCTTCAGTGAGCTGCAGGCCTTAGTGGCTAATCCACCTTATACAAGGTTTCATCATGATAAGATAGTCCTTAGGACCAATCCACACTTTATGCCTAAAGTGGTTGCACCTTTTCATTTGAATCAAGAGGTGTATTTACCTGTCTGCTTTCCAGGTCCTCATGCATCACGTGCAGCACGGAATCTTCATACCCTGGATTGTAAACGGGCTATCGCCTATTACTTACAAAGGACTCAGCAACATAGAAGGTCTTCCCAACTTTATTTTGCTTTTGATCCTTCTCATTTCGGACTTCCAGTCTCTAGGAGAACATTGTCCAGTTGGATTGCTAAGTGTATTTCTTTCGCCTACCAAAGTAAAAACCTTTCTTTGGAGGGCCATGTTACAGCTCACAATGTGAGGGCCATGGCAACCTCTATGGCTCACCTAAATTCTGTGTCCATCGACCAAATCTGTCGAGCAGCCACATGGGCATCTGTTCATACCTTCACGGCCCATTATTGTTTGGACACGGACTCCCGCCGGGATGCCTTGTTTGGTCAGGCTGTTCTCAAATACCTGTTCCATACCTAAGCAACTCCTGCCCTCCATCCCTGTTTGGATGCCTGAGATCCAAGGGGGAGGTAGAGCCCTCCTCAGGGTCTCACAACCCTGGGGATCTCCCAGGCATCTCTAGCTGGGGAGTCCCTATATGTGAAGACTCATTCCTGCTTGTTCCTGGAGATAGCACAGTTACTTACCTGTAACAGTTGATCTCTGGGAACAGCGGGAATAAGTATTCACAACCCACCCACCTCCCCTAGGAGTTGTATCTTTCTATCTCTCTCTCTCTTTCCTTTCCTCTCTCTCTCTTTGTCTCAGCTCTGAACTCGAACTGGAGAGAGGCGGTTGGAAAGGCGGGAAGGCAGCGCGCAGCCGCTGTGGGATGCTCCCAAAAGCTTTCCTTTTTTGGGAAGCTGGGGAACGTTCCCGCGCAGGCTCTGTCGGAACCAACGTACACATATGTGAAGACTTATTCCTGCTGTTCCCAGATATCACGTGTTACAGGTAAGTAACTGTGCTTTATGCGCACACAGCCTACAGAACATTGGAGGAAACATTGGTTGTCACCACCTTCTGCATCATGCTGTGCTGATGCAGCGTGTGATCTCAGCTCCGCCATCAATACATTGTCTGTGCCAGCTTCCTGCCTTTGTTGTGGGATGACCCCCATTGCTGCATCCCCCAGTGTTGGCCAGCTGCTGGTGGTAGTCTCCAGGGGCACCTCGGCAGAACATGTACTGCCCCCCGATACAGCAGCCTCGGGCTCCTCAATGCTTTGAGGGACGGACACTTCCTCCTCCTCCTCCTCTTCCTCCTCCTCCTCATGGGTCCCCATGGTACTGTAGTCACCTGCATTGTGAGCAATCACAGACAGCACACATATGTTTACACACTCCAGCTATGTATACGTGTGTGCTGCAGACACAACAGACATGATGGGGGGGGGGGCCCTGCATGTGTGCTGCATACAGGATCCCCTACACCCTCCCATACTTGTCTGTCCCCACCATGTACCTATACCGGGGGTCCAGGTGTGTGTTGTACCCCTGCACGCCTTGTTTGGTTGCCATGCTTCTGTTGCTGGTCCGATTGCACATGTAGCCGCCATTCCATCCCTCCCCCCATCTTGCCCAAATATGTCCACGCATGGCTGCTCATACCCTACCCTTACACCTGTTCTTGCTATCCCCTGTATGACTGTGCAGGCCTTTGATCACGCCATATTTTATTGGGACATACTATCTTCACAGTGCTGCATGTGCTTGGCAGTGACCCACTATGCAGCGGACTGCGACTATTCATCACCTCGGGCCCACTGCCAAGCACATGCATCACTGTGAGGATAGTATGTCACATAAACATGCCCTGATCACAGGCCCTCACAATAATACAGGGGATGGCGATCACTGTTGTGGGGGTAGGGTAGGGGCTGGTGCACGTGGACATGTTTGGAACAGGTGGGGAGAGGGATGGGATGAGGGACACATGTTGAATGTGGCCCAGGAACATGGCAACACAACAGGGTGTGCAGGGGTACAGCACACACATGTGACACCAGGATAGGTACATGATGGGGCTTGGGAGAGAGGTATGGGAGGGTTTTTGCGGATGTCTGCTGTCTACACAATGGGGATTTCAGGCATGTATTGAGAGCTAAAAGGTGTACGTAGCATACTTACCTGCATGCAGATGGGCAGTGTCTAGGGCCTCAGGCAGACCAGAGATGTATATTGGCCCCAGTCTTTCCGCCAACTCCTGTTCCAGGGGCGTGAGCATTGGTGGGAGGGGGCCCCTGCCACCTGTGCCCCTAGCATGTTGTTGTTCCATAGCCATGTGCTGCCGCACCCCTCTTTTGATATCCGAGAAACGTTTCTTGAGACTTTCTATGTCTCGCGGTGGGCCCCCTGCCTCGGCGACTGCCACACGGACCTCCTCCCACACTGCATTCCGTGCAGCCACAGTTGTGCGGCTACTGAGCCGCCCATACAGTACATCATAATGTTCAAGGACCATTGCCAGGAGGTTGTGGTTCTCCGCATCGTTAAAACGTGTGGCCCTCCTCCGCTGTGCTGCTGGCACCGGTACCCGTTTTCGTTTTCCTGTGTGGCTGCTCTGTGCAGCCTGTGGCCTTCCGGATGGGCCTGCCGCTGGCTCAGCCCCCATAGGCCCTGCAGTCCCTGCCTCCCCAGCAACAGGTGGGCCCACCTCCTCCACCCCCTCACCCTCACCCTCCCTCTCCCTCTCCCTCTCCATCACCCTCTCCTCTCCTGTCCTCTCCCCACACCCTACCTCACCTCACCTCACCTCACCTCACCCTTTCTCCCTCACCTACACAAAACACAACACAGACCACACAACTCAGACCACACAACAAACTACACTACAAACAACACACCACAATACAGGGCACACTACACACCACAATACAGACCCAAGAGAATACAATACAATACAATACAAGACAACCTCCACACTACCTCCAACACCTACACAACCTCCACTTACCTCCACTACCTCCACACCAGCTGCACTACTCACTGCTCAGACACTACTCACACCTCACTACCTAGCACTCCTCAAACAACCCTCAACGTGTACCAGGTGTGCAGGGTGATTTATAAGTTTGTTGACGTTACGTACATTGCGCATGCGCTGTTGTGCGATGGTGCTGCTTGTGCGCGGCACGTATGTGCAACTGCGCATGGGCGTCTGTGCATTGTTTGCGCATGTGCGTCTGTCTGTGCGCAGCACGCATGTGCAACTGTTTGTGCATGGGCGTTTGCATGCATGCATCTACACGCACATGCGACGCATATGCCCATGCGCAACGAGTTGCACATGCGCACCGCGCACAGACAGACATCCATGCGCAAACAGTTGAACATGCGCGCCGCGTACAACAGTTGCACATGCGCACTGCGTAGACAGATGCCCATGCGCAAACAGTTGCACATGCGCACCGCGTACAGACAGACGCCCATGCGCAAACAGTTGCACATGTGCACCGCATACAGACAGATGCCCATGCGCAAACAGTTGCACATGCACGCCGCGTACAGACAGACGCCCATGCGCAAACAGTTGCACATGTGCGCCGCGTACAGACGCCCATGCGCAAACAGTTGCACATGCGCGCCGCGTACAGACAGACGCCCATGCGCAAACAGTTCACATACGCGCCACCCTCGCACAACTGCGCATGCACAAGGTCCGCAAACTCAGAAACATCTATAAGACTGCCTGCACACCTGGTCCACATTGAGGGTTGTTTTGTAGGTGAGGTGTGTGCTTGCTGTGAGAAACGGAGAGAGCAAGGCAGGTGTTGGTGTGGATTGGATTGTGAATGTTGGTTGTATTGTGTTGTATTGTGTGTGTATTGTCTTGTGTGGTTTGTAAGGTGTCTACTGTGTAAGGAGGTTTGTGTGTGTGTTTGAGTGTGTTTGTGTAGCCGGACGGGAGGAGTTTATGGTGGCTATTTATGTTGCTGCATGTGCCCTGAGATGTGGGCAGATGCTGCGGTTGCAGGACAGGGGAGATGGTGTCCATGGGGTGAGGCACAGGGCATGGGTGTAGACCCGCAGCAAATCAGACCTGCAGCTGTGGGGGTGGTCCAGGCAGGTGCTGTGCGTGCATGGAGCAGAAGGCGTGCTGAGGTGCAGGCTCGGCAGCCTCGCCTCTACAGGCCCAGGGCCCAGCTCCAGGGCATGCGTGAGGACCAGGTCATCTCCCTGTACCGACTGAGCACAAGGGCTATTAGGGAGCTCTATGAGGATCTAAGACCTGACCTCGAGCCCCTGACTGATCGGTCCCATGCCATACCAGGTTTAGTCAAGCTCCTTGCTGCCTTACATTTCTTTGCCTCTGGCTGTTTCCAGTCATCTGTGGCCGCAGTGGATGGCATGAGCCGCCCCACCTTCTCACGCTGTCTCCACCAAGTACTGCGTGCCATGGTCAGCCGGGTGGGGAATTACATAGCCCTTCCTCACACTAGGCAACAGTGGGGGACCCTGAACCAGGCCTTTGAGGTGTTAGCCGGGATACCACACGTGATGGGAGCTATTGATTGCACACATGTAGCCCTGGTCCCGCCTAGAGACAGGGAGGTAGCATTCCGCAACCGCAAACACTACCATTCCCTGAATGTTCAGGTTATATGTGATGCTAATCTGAATATTCTGAATGTGGTCCCTAGGTTTGCAGGGTCCACCCATGACTCCTATATCCTGCATCACTCGGCACTATTCAGCCAATTTGAGGCAGGCCAGTATGGCGACTGTATATTGCTGGGTGAGTATTTCCAGATTACTTATTTAGTTATGCATGTATTTATCTGTTTCAGTAACATCTCTTCTATAGCACACGGTTTGTTATCAGTGTGGTTCAAAACGTACCTAAAGTTAAACAGACAGACGACTGTTCTGAGTTAACATTGTTACAGGAGTCTACACGTAGAGTAACAGGGGACCTGATTAAAAATGTAACATCAGGATTGTAACAATATCTGATCATAACCTGCTCATGGTGTTCATGTGACTACGCACGTGTGCATATGTGTGTCCTGGTGGTGGATTGCTACTAGGGGGTGTGTGTGTGTGCCATCTGCCCACATGTGTGTGTGTGTGTGTGGGGTGGGGGGGTTGGTGCCCTTCACATCCACCTGTGATGCCGGGTATTTGTCTGCTAGTTTTGGTATGTCATGTAACGTTTATGTTATTGACAATCCATACACCTAACCCTTGTCATGTGTGTGTTAGGTTCACACACTCACTCAGTACTGGGGTAGTCACCCAGGAAGCAGTAGATAACATGGGGAGGTGTCTAGCTAAGTCTGATGGATGTTCTGGACCTTTGCAACTGGGAGTACATGTTTGCATATGTATGGTCATGCATTTGGCCTGTGTCAAAGCAGGGGAGAAACAAAGTATAGGGGGTGCAGTATCTTTGGCCACTGTAGATGTGCTGGACCTAGGCGTCGTTGTATGTGCTGATCCTAATGTTGCTGATCATTATGGAAAGGTGACAGCAAAAGCGAGGGGGCTACTTGGGTGCATACTGAGAGATATTGGTAGCACATACACAGGAAAGTAGTCTGCCTCTGTATATGTGATTGGTGCAAGCTCATGTGGGCTACAGTGTGCAATTCTGTAGACCGCAGCTTGAAAAGGCTGTGAACAGGATGGCGACAGTGCAGAGGATGGCTACTAAAATGATTGGTGGTCAGCAGTATGCAGCATATGAAGACAGACTGCTCAATCTTGATATGTAGACCTTGGAGGACAGGGGGAATAGAGGTGATATGGTTTTGACCTTGCCAGACCTCCATGGCATACATGTTCTGGGTGTGAGCCTCCTTCGCATGACATCACATTTTTGTGGTCTGTACTTTGCTGACATATACTTTGAACATGTGATCAGTGGATCGGTGGTATAGTCTAACGTTGGAGGTGGTAGAGATGAGGACAGTAACTACAGTACAATACGCATGTGCCACACAAAAAAGATCTGTAGAGGTATAAATGGGAGTGTTGTAGGTTTTGCCATGGATGTACAGACTCCATAGGCCATGTGTTCCTTTTCTGTCAGCATATGCCTATTTTTTTCAAATGCATAGTTGTGCTGTCATGTTTCTGTCAGGATGTGTTCTGCATTTGTTTCTCACGTCTATACCTGTGTCAATTTGTGTAAACATAAGCTCATGCATTCACATGCAACATTTCTTTCTGCAGGTGATGCAGGATATGGGTGTCGCCCCTGGCTGCTGACCCCTGTGCGTCAGCCACGGACACGTGCTGAGTGGAGGTACAATGAGGCCCATGCCTCCAGCCGCTCTGTCATAGAGCGCACCTTTGGCATGTTGAAAAGTCGCTTCAGGTGTCTGGATAGGACAGGCGGGGCCTTACAATATAAGCCAATGACTGTGGCAGAGATAATCCTAGCCTGTTGCATCCTGCACAACATTGCTCTCAGGCACGATATTCCTGCAGAGATTAATGAGGATCTGGAGGATGATCCAATGTGCCCCCCTGTAAGTGCCAGTGGTGACACACGAGAGGGCACAGCGGTCAGGCGGAGGTTGATTGCAGAGATCTTCTCAGGTACATATTGCATATATTCCCACCTACATGTGTTGTTATGTGTGTGTGATGGTTATAAAGGTTGATGTTTCTGTCAATATAGCATTCGGATACCACACTGCATTGTCATTTAACTGAATATCCCAACGTCACATATAGGCATGAGTGTGTGACCAACAATGTGGACAGGGCACAACAGCAGGTAGTGGTGGATTATGTGGGTGGGTGTTCATACGCCTGTGGGAGGTTTTGGGTGTCACATTCCCAGTTAGTGGCTGGTTATGATAGCAGCTACTGTGCAAACACAGTTAGTTGTTTTGATGCTATGGGTGGAGCACGGTGACAGGCATATGGTGCGGTATTCACAGTGGGAGGGAAGACCATGTTTGGGGACAGTTGTCCTGCGGGGTATGTGGTTATATTGTACAATTTGTAGCTGCTTGGGTGGGTGTTATGCTCCTGTCAGCTGGCTCTGTGTGTATGTTTCTTAGGTGTGGCGCCACATGTCATACATAGCACAATACACATGCTCAGTACTACTTTCCCATGATGGTATTAACTGTTCGTGAGGGGTGTTAATGCAACCCCACAGTGTGCCTTAATGTATAGTTCATCATGTAGCCCTGACATGGATATGGTGAAGGATGGGGACCTGTGCAGTGTCCAGCCAGGGGGGGCGTATCATTGCTACAGTTTGTTTTTGGAGAATAGTCATTCAGTGCAGTGTTGCAGATGTACACACATACAGAGGTGATGCGAGTCAGATCAGCGAGGGGTGGGTTACAGTCACCAAGTGGTATGCTGCATGTGTGGGTGGATTGTTTTTTTTGAGGTTTATCAAGAGGGACATGGCATATCTAGCTGATGCTATCTCAACATATGCCACATGCGTCAGCTACATGCTGTGTATGTGTGTAGGGCAGGAGAGTACAGTCCACAGCAACAACTACCTTGCGGACCCTAGTGAGGGATGTTATGTCCAGATACACACAGAGACTTAGGTGAGAGTTATTTTTTTCAGGTGCACATATAGGCTATCGATACTTTGACATTCTCACTGTCACACGGTGGGATGACATACAGCCATCATGGCCAGGTCACAAACAGACATAGGGGTGTGGTTTTGCAGACGTGCCGCTGACATTGCCATCTATTTGTGCACATCATCAGCACACAGCTGTCAATATTATTCGGGGTATGAGATGTACACTGCAGGATATGTATTTGGCCAGTGGATACAGGAGGTGTACCTGGATATTTCCATGTGTTACAGCAATTGACAGTGGGGTAACAGACAACATTGGGACACCAGTACACACGGAGAGGGGGTATTGGTGGGAATATGGGGGACCCGGCCTAATATTGTGACCTTGGGATGAGACAAAAACATGGTGGGAGCAGACACCTCTATTGACCAGTGTTTACAACAACAGAGAGAGGTAAGGGAGGCGTCAGAGGGATTAGGGACACCTGTATTTAGCATCTGACACCTCCATGCTGCCTCTCCCATGTGAGAGATATGTACAGTGTGATAGTGAACAGTCAGTCAGTAGGTGATGTTGTGGGGTCTGACAGCTGGGGACAGGAAGGTGCAGTGTGTGTTTCACAGCTAGAACATGACATATGTTTGTTTCTCTTGTGTTTCCCACTGCACAGGACATAGTTCGTGAGGATGCTGTTGCTGTGGTGCATTGGCACATGACTGTACATCTGCCAATATGCTGTTGTACGGGGTAGGTGGATCTACAGCTACATTGTATGTGCCTGCAGTCATGGGGAAAACATGTCCTCAGTGATGTGTCATATTGGGCAGATGTTGTGGGTCACTTTTTTTTAACTTACGCCTCCCTCACCCATATCTTGCTGCTGTCACACATATCCCCATGTGTTTGTGTCCAGTATGTCTTCTGCAACACTGTCTCTGGGACATGTACAACAGAGCTGCATGTGTGTGGTGGTTGTTTTTTCTTTGGTGGTGGCCTACACTTGCTCCCTACCCCAACCTTGTACCATCAGCCAACACCAGGGTGCCACTGCATTTTACTGGGCCTTTATGTCTACAAATCTCCACTTGTGCACATACAGGCCATGTGTTACAGCTGGCACGCTGACCTTAGCATACTGTGTGCGTGTGTGTTAATGGGTTGGCTGTGTGATGATGCAGTGTTCAGGCATAGTACATTATCATGTGCTGTGAGGGGTCAGTGCATCTGGGGGGCGGTGGTGACTGTGCTACCTCTACCGTCGTGCTGTTTACCTTGTGAACATTCTCGACATGTGTTGTGTGCTGTGAGCAGAACTGTGTCTTGTGTTTTGAGGGACCACTGTTGAGCAGCATTTTTTTTAACTCAGATATCGGCATACTATGGCCATGCATCAACAGTGGCTTGACATGGTGATTCTACACGTTTTGCGGACATTGTCTCCCTTCACTGTGACCTGATATGGCTGTTGAGTCGCTCAAGGGATCACTGACGTACACCTGATGCACACACACGGTTTGTTGCACCTTTGTTATTTGGGGGATTACATCTGCCTTTACCTGTGGATGATTTACTGTTTGTCTCATGTACATGTCATGTTGAGTCTCTGTTCACAGAAACAGATGCATATAGTGTGTAGCTGTGAGACGCCTGTGTGACATGAGCATGGACATGACCATATCCATGTGACACCCGTGTCTGCGTTTACGATTCCTGATGTCTCCAATATGCAGTGTGTTTTGTGTTGCTTTAATGTCATGTTTGCCTTTGCATCCCTTTCTTCTGTATTTCCTAAGTTGTGATTCTCTGCAATTTGTGGTGTTTTTGCAAGGTGTCTAACAATACAATACTTATCCTCTCCTGACACAGGGCACAGGACATACCAGACACATCTCTTACAGTGCATCTGGCATCACCATCACCCACCTGTTGGGTGACACAACACCATGGACCTTACTGTGGACGATCGTGCCATTGGATGTTTGACCTCTGAGAGTGGGACACATGCCAGGGATGGACAGTATTACTCTTGGACTGCTGCTTTGCCCATGACAGACCTGTCCAACACACTGTTGCTGCCATGCTCTTGCTGGGAGTCCTGCTCATTGCAGGGGAGACACATGAACTTTCAAGGAATGTGGCATATTGGAATGTGAAACTTGACTATGCATGCCCAGGGTTGCAAGGACAGTTTTGACCTGACCTGTTGGATTGCAGATACACTTTGCACTTTGGACGCTGTGTACTGATCCCCACCTGTGCAGCAGGGACTGACATTGTCACTGTATGTTGTACATTCCTCCCCAGTTGTGTTGTTGTTGTGTTTTGGCCATGTGTGTGACATGGCACACAGGATACGCTCATCTGTTTGTTTCAACATGAGCATACAACCATGTTTGTGGCATAGGGGCAACGATGGAGCGGTCCTATTGTCTATATCCACCTGCCCTCCACCTCGACAGGATACAGGTTTTGCCACACCAACGCTTTCATGCACACCACCATCCTGGATTGATGTTTGCAATGGGCAAGGGTGTTTACGTGCATGTGTGGCATCACTGTATCATGTTGGTATGTGGATGGTGCTTGTGCATATGACTGACTATGTTTGTGAACCACAGCATGTGGACCTCTGGCTTCTGTGGGGTTCACTGTAAGATGTTTGCCCATCATTTCCATCTTCACATGCTGGTTCTTGTGTTTGTTAACTGTACAGACGTGACAGTGTGCATGTATGTACACACCTTGCATTGCACATCTGTACGGTTCTGTTTATCCCCTGCGGTAAGGACACTCACATTGCCCCATTATATTTGGAGTGTGGCAGTGTGGGTGTCCGTTGTCCTCCTTCAATCATGCATTCTATGTACTGTGCTATATGTGCCCAAACACTGTCTACCCAAACAACAGTGCAGGGGGACCTCCTGCATGGTGTTATATCTGCAGGTTTTTGCAGGTAGTTTAGTTTGTATTCTCTCTGTGTTCATGAGCCTCTGCTACCTGTTTGCATATGCTCATTGTGCTTTTGATGATTGTTTGGGTCTACATTGTTGCAGCTTTGATTCCTAGATCAGGCATTAGGTGAGAGCTCAAACATTACTTTCAGAATGTGTTTCTCACATTAAAACATTGTGACAACATATGCTGTTTTCATTTGTGTGCCTCCTGTGTTGCCAGATGGATATGTTTGGAGGGACAGGTGATGTGTGTTGGGTCCTCATCATGCAGCGCCTACTGTCTACATGCACTCATATGTGCGTAACACATTTGAGGCATGCAGCAGCAGGTGGGGGATGGGGGCCTGCTGCCCTGTGCATAGCATGCACCTGCTGCACATTATATCTCCTGCCTTTCAGTTGTGGTCAAGCCAGTGACCTTTCTGTAGGATGTGGGTTGCTGCCTTGCAACATGTGTTTCCATTTTTCACCAGGGATGCACTCACCTTGATATTATGATGGCACTGTCTACACTATCTGTGATGAATAACCCAAATAAAGATATGTATTTGACAGACATTTGTTTCTTTTGCTGCTTGATCATGGTGACAAACATGCAATGCAATGTGTGCCTTTGAATCAGTCCTGACTCCTTGTGATCCAGAGACTCCAGGGTTTTCTTGTTAATGTCACTGGATGTAGATTGTCAGGTCTTTCTTCCAAGGTAATGGAGGGTTACGTGACTTGCCCAAGGCCACATGGAGTGCTAGTGTGAATTGAACCCTGGTTGCTTGGTGTCCAAGGCAGTTTTCTGACCACTGAGCTACTCCTCCACTCTTTCAGCACATTGACACTTGTATCTACTGATTTGCTGGTCATGTACATGGCCCACCTGTGCACACATCCTTGTACGGTGACAGCTGTGTATCTGCCAGCCATTTGCCACATCACTGGGTATTACAGATCACTGGGGTATTTGTTTTGCATTGTGCTCAGTGTGCTGTTTGTGGGAGTGGTTAGAGGCATGTGTTATAACTCAGTAGTTTGCAGGTTTGATACCCACAGGTGGTTTATCTTTTTATTTTATGTTGTGCCAACTGGACCATTAGGTACCTGCAGGTTCATCACCTCTACACACACCCCTCCCTCTCTTCACTGTACACCAAGGTGTACCCTCTGTGCTGCCTAGCCATCAGATATTATCTGTTACATAGGTCTCTTTCTTTATCGTGTTTACATGACAGTGCATCTGGGGGTTTGGTATTGCTGTGGTTCAGCTGGTGTGTGGTACACGTGTTTGCATGTTGAGTTCTCTCCTGTCCTGTTCCAGATTGTTACCCAGCTCCACAGAGCATCCTCTGCTGCCCTTGGGGTTTAGTTTTTTTCCTCTTTTGCTTGCTGTATCCACTGCATAACATATCATTGTGTGTGTACATGTGTCCCTGGTCCCAATTACAGACTGGGATCTGATCTGTACACAGCAGATCTGCATGTGCATTTGATCATGATTACTGTTGGGGGTTTGCCTGTCCTGACAGCCAGCAGGCGTCTTGTGTGATGCCCTGCACTATTTTTGTATGCAGCCTTTGCTAATGAGCTCACGTTGGTGGTGTGGGCTACCGGTTTGTGCATTGCCATTTGTGGTAGTGGGCGTAGGTGTGAGTGCTCTCTGTTCTCTTTGATTTGTATGCTTGTCCTGCAGAAGTGGTTTTCATTCGTATGACAGTCATATGTGTGCAGATCTGTGCTGTGAGCACATTGTACCCTCATCAGAGTTGTGGACCATCCTTCTGTCCATCTTCTGTCTGCCAGCTGTTGTGCCATCCTACCCTGATGTGCATGCTGCTACCCCACGTCCTGCACTCTTACACATTCCTGCATTGCAGCTCTCCCTGGTTGCCTCTCCTGTGTGTGCTCTGCATAGCACTTCTACTCCACTGTCATCCTGATATTTCACCTATCCTGCCATTTCAGCCTCCTCTGCTGTACACATCTTCCCATCCACTGTCACACACTGTCATTATAGCATGGTACATTACCATCACTCTGTGCATAGCTACAGCTGCCCCCGATTTGTTTGTCCATTTCTCTAGCTGCCATATGGGCTGGGGCTGATTTGTGTGGTCCAGCAGCTGTTATCTACGTCCTTCTTTTACTTATGCATTGTCTTTCCTTTCAGCTCTGTGCAGTGTTTGGGTTACATGTGTGTTTGGCACTTATCTCTCTTGCCCTTCATATTGGGGTATCTTACTGCTCTTGGCAAACGTTTTTTAGTTTACCTATACATCCTTGGGGCATCTTCTGTCACACCTTCGATACTGGCAGCTTATGGTGTGCCTACTATATTGCCTTGGGAGTTGACAACCTTTCAACATGGCCTCTGGGAAACATTATAACTCGCCTTTGCTGACGTGTTTGTTTAGGATGTGCCTTCTGGTGCACCCTAAAAGGTGCATTAATTTATGGCACTAGGGTGGGGTTCTTTATAGATGGCAGCACAGATTGGTGTACAGATGCACGCAGAAAAAGGATGTACCTCAGCCAACCTTATTCACTGGGGATTTGAAACCATGACACCTGCACCGTCAGTCAGTGTCTTAACCATTGTGCTACACTGCTGTTCTGTCTTGCATGTCAGCACACCGACTTACGATTTCCATGCGTTACAATGCACAGTGCTGCCAGCAGAAACAGTGCTCTGACCTTGCCCTGCCTCATACAGCACTCTATAAAGCGCCCTATAAGCAACATTGTAGTGTGCCTTGGTGGACAGTGCACTTTACAATGTGCCCTCTAGGGTACCTTATGGGGCGCCTTATGCAGCACCTTATATTACAGTGCTTTGAGAGTGCATTTGCTAGCAGTAGTAATTACAATAAAAAGTAAAATGCCTCCTAGAGCAATATTCCACATAACAGGTAATGCCTCAGCCAGCCTTATTCATTGGGCACAGCGGGGGATTGAACCCATGATCCCTGCACCATTGGTCAGTGTCTTAACCATTGTGCTGTGGCTCTGTTCCTGTGCTTGCACATCAGCGCGCCACCTTATGCCGCCCAAAATTAACAGCGCGCCGCCTTATGCCTCCTGGAATTAACATGCCGCCCTATGCCGCCCAACATTAACAGCACAACACCTTATGCCGTCCACACCTAACAGCGCACCGCCTTATGCCGCCCAAACCGCCCACACTTAACAGTGCACCACCTTATGCCCAAAATTAACAGCGCACCGCCTTATGCCGCCCAAAATGAATATGCCTCCTAAAGCACTTTTACCAATAAAAGTTAATGCTTCAGCCAGCCTTTTTTGTGGCACACAGTGGGGGATTGAACCCATGATCCCTGCACCATTAGTCAGTGTCTTAACCATTGTGCTGTGGCTCTGTTCCTGTGCTTGCACATCAGCGCGCCACCTTATGCCGCCGGAAATTAAAATGCCGCCCAAAATTAAAATGCCTCCTAAGGCAATATTACCCATAACAGGTATTGCCTCAGCCATCCTTTTTCGTGACGCACTGTGGGGGATTGAACCCATGATCCCTGCACCATTGGCCAGTGTCTTAACCATTGTGCTGTGGCTCTGTTCCTGTGCTTGAACATCAGCGCGCCGCCTTATGCCGCCCAACATTAACAGCGCGCCACCTTATGCCGTCCACACCTAACAGCGCACCGCCTTATGCCGCCCAAACCGCCCAAACTTAACAACGCACCGCCTTATGCCCAAAATTAACAGCGCACCGCCTTATGCCGCCCAAACTTAACAGCGCGCCGCCTTATGCCGCCCAAAATGAATATGCCTCCTAAAACACTTTTACCCATAAAATTTAATGCCTCAGCCAGACTTTTTCGTTGTGCACAGTGGGGGATTGAACCCATGATCCCTGCACCATTGTGCTGTGGCTCTGCTTCTGTGCTTGGACATCAGCGCGACGCCTTATGCCGCCCGCGCGCACTTCGCATGTGCTAATGTGCGGGGCGCCAGTTAGGGCGCCGCGCACCTTAGCGCATTTTTCGTCCCGGTTTGCTTTTCTCAGCCAGACACGCCCACTCCTTATATGGCATCCGCACACTACCACGGCCCACACATTAGCGGGGTTTTAGTAAACATGCCCCTTAGTTCGCCTGTAAAATCAGCGAGAAATGCCAGATCACATAATCACTCCTCATCTTCCAACTCTGCTTGGTCATCTCCCCTCTCCTTCAAAAAACTTCTTATTTCATTCAGCAAATCACGAAATCTTTGCAGAAATTTGTGCCTACTTAGTCACCTTACATCTGTGTGCAAAATGATTTCCACTGCCCCTTCATCAAGAGTAAGATTGAAATGCCATCTTTGAAGTGATCTTCCATGAACTGAATTTACAGTTTTGAAAGTGATGTCCATGACAGCCTTTGTATTGAGTCCCTTGCTTGCCAGAACTTGCTGGTGAGTAATGCAGTGGTAAGAAAGGAAATCTGGGAAGTCATCATGCTGTCTACAGAGGGCTATGAAACCATTAACCTCATCTGTCGTTGCTCTTGCTCCATCAGTAGTGATGGAAACAAGTCTATGCAATGGAAGATTACACTTTGTCACAAAAGAATGGAAAGAACTGAATATTTCCTGATTGGTAGTTCTCCCTTTTAAAGAAATCATTCAAAGTAGTTTGTCTTTAACACTGAAGTTTTCAAAAACCATCCGGATAAAGACTAGTAACTGGGCTATGCCTCTTATGTCTGTAGATTCATCCAGTTGGAGTGAGAAAGAAACACAATTTGAAACATCCTCCAACAATTGTTCAGTTGTGTCTCCACACATCTTTTCTATTTGCTGCACGATGGTGTTTCTTGACAATTGTACATCTTGAATAGCAGCTATGATCTCTTTCTTATTTTTAAATCCTTCAAAAAGATTGTCAGCTGCTTCAAGAAAACAATCTTTTACAAATTCCCCTTCAGTGAAAGGTTTGCATTTCTTTGCGATCAGGTTGCTGACCTTGAAGGATGCTATGGTTGCATTGACTGAATGTGACCTTGGCTTCGCCATCAACTGTTGCTGAGTAGCCAATTTCGATTTAAGTTCTTTGAGCTTCAGTTTACAAATTTCACTTTTGGGTGGAAAATCTACATCAAACTTATTGCTATGCAGAGCCTTATAATGATGTTCCAGATTACCCTTTTTGGGCAAGGATACTGGGGTGTTACAAATTAGATAATAACACTTGTCTTTCACCATGATGAAGAAGTAGTCCATTTCCCATTCATCATGAAAATGGTAGGTTTGGCTCTTCTCTTCTTTATACTGGGGTGGCTGGATGTAAGAAGGCCAAATCTGCTAAGTTAGTATAAACACTGGCTGAATCTGGTCCAAAACTGTCACTGTCCCAAAGTATTAAAGATCAACAGGAACTGAAGACCTCTGGATGATGTGCAATACAAGGACTGGAGATGCCAAAACCACACATGCAGTTCTAAAAGTAAAAATAAGAATTCATCATACTGGCACCAATAAATACCACCTAACAATCATCAAAAAAACTCAAACACCTGTCCAGCAAACCAGATAAAATCAAATACCGCCAAACAAGTTCAAATACCACCACACGCGATTTAATAAATTCTGCACACAGTGTAGAATCAACACAAAGACAAGGCGAAATAAAATTGCAGTATAGAATCAACGCAAAGGCTAGGCAAAATAAAATTGCAGAGGCAAGCAAAGGTCACAGTGGTTTGAACCAATTCGAAGGCAAGGCATAGGCAAGTTAGAACAAAATTGGAAAAGCCCACCAAAATCACCAAATTCTTGACACTTTGTTGTGTCTGCCCAAAAACGTTTAATGAAAGTGAACTATAAAGCAACCAACAACCAGCACACGACACAACTAATACGGTAAGTGTATTCAGGTAAAGCCCTGGCAAATGGATATCGCCCGGTATATAACACACTTCTAAGGGGTGTTGGGGCGGGGGCAGGAATGGGTGATTCTGAGAGGCAGGAGACCAAGTATGATACCAGGCCTGTGGCGTCTCGTCACGGGGCGCGGGCAGCAGCCCCCTGGGGTACCCATAAACTATTAGCACGAAAACAACAAGCACCCCCAATGCACCCGAAGCCATGATTCCCGCAGTCAGGGAAAAAAGACAGGCAAAGGATCAGCAGCGGCAGCAAGCCCTCGGCAGATGACCTGCTAGCACGAGCTCTCTCCTAGCGATGGGGCGAGCTGCTGGAGAGATGAAGCCAAGTGGGGCTGGTGATCTACAGGTAGATCGCGATCAACCTGTTGGACATGCCTGCTCTAAGGTATACATATTAAGATCCTTAAGTCTGTCCTCATATACTTTATAATGAAGACCCCTAACCAATTTAGTAGCCACCCTCTGTATGGACTCCAGGCTGTATATCCTTTTGAAGATGCGTTCTCCAGAATTGTACACAATACTCCAAATGAGGTCTCACCAAACACTTATACAGAGGCACTTTTACTTCCTTTCTTCTGTTGGCCATTCCTCTAAGTATGCACCCAAGCATTCTTTTAGCTTTTGCCATCACCTTTTCTACCTCTTTAGGTACTTTAAGATCATGAGACACAATCACGCCTAGGTCCAGCTCTTCTTTAGTGGACAAAAGTACTTCACTCCCTATAACTATATTGCTCCCTTGGATTGCTGCAGCCCAAATGCATGACCTTGCATTTTTTAACATTAAATTTCAGCTGCCAAATTCTAGACCATTCTTCAAGGTTTGCTAGATCCCTCCTCATGTTATCTATACCTTCCTGGGTGTCTACTCTATTGCAGATTTTGGTATCATCCGCAAAGAGGCAAACCTTAACCAACAACCCTTCTGCTATATCACTAACAAAGATGTTAAAAAGAATTGGACTAAGGAGAGATCCCTGGAGCACACCAATGGTAACCTCCTTCTCCTCAGAGTGAGCTCCATTTACCTGTACCCTTTGTCGCCTCCCACTCAACCAATTTCTAACACAAGCAGTAACTTTAGTGTCCATCCCTAAAGTGCTCAGTTTGTTTATAAGTCACTTGTGAGGAATGGTGTCAAAGGCTTTACTGAAATCTAAATACACCACATCTAGGGCTCTCCCTTGGTCCAACTCCCTGGTCACCCAGTCAAAGAAATCAATCAGATTTTTCTGACAAGACATGCCTTTGGTGAATCCATGCTGCCTCGGATCTTGTGATCCTCTGGACTCAAGAAATCTCACTATTTTCTCTTTCAGCAGAGCTTCCAATAATTTACTCACCACCAAAGTTAGACTAACCGGCCTGTAGTTTTCCACCACATTCTTACTTCTGCTTTTGTGTAAAGGGACCACATGTGCCTCTCTCCAGTCCTTTGCCACCACTCCCGATTCCAACGAGGCATTGAAAAGGTCAGTCAGTGGAGCTGCTAGAACGTCCCCAAGTTCCCTCAGTATTCTAGAGTGTATCCCATCCGGTACCATCGCTTTGTCTACTTTAAGTTTAGCTAGTTTCTCACGAACCCAGTCTTATGAAAATTGTTCAAAATGCCCCTCGCTTCTGTTCCTGTTTGTGGGTGTTTTCTGAGGTCCTGCTCCTGGTTCTTCATCTGTGAACATAGAACAGAAATATTTGTTAAGCAATTCCGCTTTATCCATATCAGCTTTTACATATTCCTCCCCTTTACCCTTGAGTCAGACAATACCACTTTTGCCCTTCCTCTTTTCACTAACATATCAGAAAAATGTCTTATCCCCCCCATTTAACTGCATTGGCTATTTCCTCCTCTTTTTGAATCTTTGCTTTCCTGACTACTTTGCTAGCTTCTCTAAGTTTTTCCAAATATAGATGCCTGTCGTCTTCTCTCTGTAATCTCTTGAATT
Source organism: Ichthyophis bannanicus (assembly GCA_033557465.1). Classification (NCBI taxonomy): domain Eukaryota; kingdom Metazoa; phylum Chordata; class Amphibia; order Gymnophiona; family Ichthyophiidae; genus Ichthyophis; species Ichthyophis bannanicus. The sequence goes on along the minus strand of CM066042.1, from coordinate 7,615,428 downwards.
TTATGAATGCCTCCCTCTTTTTCTTCACTTTTTCAGTTACTTCTTTTGAAAATCATAGCAGTCTCCTTTTCCTTTTACATTTATTTACCATTTTAACAAAAAGGTTGGTTGCCCTTAAAATATCACCTTTCAGTTTTGCCCACTGTTTTTCTACATCCCCCAGCTGTTCCCATCCCGCTAATGACTCCCTGAGATATTGGCCACTCTTGGCAAAGTTAGTTTTCCTAAAGTCTAAGACCTTTGCTTTTGAATGGATTTAAAAACAGCCCTAGTCCTAATACTGAACCACACCATCTGGTGATCACTGGATGCAAAATGATCTCCCACTATAACATCAAAACACTTTCACCATTGGTAAACACTAAGTCCAGTATGGCCCCTTCACGTGTGGGTTCTGTTACCAGTTGCCTGAATAGTTCTCCCTGTAGAGAGTCCAGGATCTCCTAGGTGTTACTGCAGCAGGAATGTGCCAGTCAATATCTGGGCTATTAAAATCCCCTATCAGTAGCACTTCCCCTTTCCTAGCAATGCTGCATATGTCTTCAATTAACTCTCTGTCCACCTCTTCCTCCTGTGAGGGAGGTCTGTATATCACACCAATGCAAATAGATTTCTCTTTCCCTCTTTCTATTTTAACCCACAGTTAAAGCTCTTTTAAGCTCTGCAGTTCCAAAGCTTTAATATTGTTTTTTACATATAGTGCCACTCCTTCTCCCCTTCTTCCTACCCTGTCCTTTCTGAATAAAGTATAGCCTGGTATAGTTACATCCCAGTCATGGTTTTCTGTGAACCATGTTTTTGTAACGGCCACTAAATCCAAGTCAGCCTCGCCCATTAAAGCTTCAACATCTGGGATCTTATTTCCCATGTATGAGCATTTATACACACCGCTTTCCATATGTTGTTCCTTTTACCCGTTTTCATAAAGGTATTTAATGTTTCACTTAGCTGGGGGCTTTTTTCACTCACCCCCAATGAATCTAGTTTAAAGCCCTCTTTCTTGGGCAGATGGATGCCATCTCTGCTCTGCAACCCTTGGAACAACATCCTATGGTCCAGGAAACCAAAACGCTCTCAATGACACCATCCACGCAACTTCATCTCCAGGATGCCAGCTTCTCTGCCTTGGCCTTTACCTTTAACAGGGAGTATTGAAGAGAACACCACCTTCTCCCCTATCTGCTTCACCCTCTGTCCCAGAGCCATGAAGTCACTTTTGATACGCTCAGAGTGATACTTGGCAGTATCATTTGTGCCAGCATATTTTAGCAGCATTGGAAATAGTCAGTGGGTCTGATGAGTCTCGGCAAACTCTCCATAACACCTTGGATTTTGGCACCTGGCAGACAGCATACCTCTCTGGACATCAAGTCTGGTCGGCAGATGGGCGCCTCAGTACCCCTCAGAAGAGAGTCACCAACCACCACTACCCTTTGCTTCCTTGTGGTCACTGATTCTGCAACTCTGGTGCTCGAACTCTGGTTCTTCCCTTTCCAGGTATGCCAGCTCTGTCTTCCTCATAGTCTCAAAAAGCATATGCAGACTTAATAATGTATGTATGCATGTACTCTTGACTTTATTAAAAAGGGGCATTCCTTTCAGTGTGTTCAGATCAAGGGAGGAAAACAGCATCAGTGCATGACATTTTTGGTTGAATTACTTTTCCATGCTGAAGGTAAGTTACAATTCACGTACAGTAGTTCCCTTCCTGTAAGGATTGTGATGATGTGAAGGCTGCAGAGCCCTTTAAAAGTAGAAAAAACTCTGAGATTTGTTCCCACAAGCGGGGGATGGGATCACAGAAGCACATTTCCCACAGAGAGAATGAAACTAAGGCACATAGAAGTAGGGTTAGCTTGAAGCCACACCCAACCTCTAGGACAGCTGCAAGCAGAGAGAGGGTGGGGTCAGAGAAGCAAACAGTTCACAGAACATATAAGCTGCGTCACACAGGAAGTGAGGGAGAGAGATGAACAGGAGCTGGAGAATCAGTTGAGAGTTGATTCCAGAGCTTCACACACACGAGGACTAGGCACAGGACGGTGCAAAGGAAATTGCAATGCTAAAGGGAAACTAGCAAAACCCCGAGGACAAAGTTTCTTTGAAGAATCAGCTGAGTGGGAGGAGGAATCAGGTACTGATCAAACGGTATGTGCTTTTACACCAGAAAGACTGCAAAGAAGGTCTGTTCAAAGGCAGGACCGGTTGCAGGCTAGGAGCCAGAGGAAAAGGCCAGTAAACCAGGGAAGGAAGCAGGATTTCAGAGCTGTTAATTCTGCTAAGCCCAGAAGGACTGACCACTACTTACAAGGCAAGTGCAAAGGGTGTGGGCATAGAAAGAACCGGCAGAGAAGCCTGGATTGTACCTCTGAATCAGAATATAGCAGTTCTAGTCTTGACCCTCCACACAGATATTATAGAAAGCCTGTTAGGAGGAGAGCTACTGCTAGTCAAGAAGCTTTTGCATTTCCTGATGAGAAACTATTAAGGGGGAGAAAAGCAAAAGGTTCAAACCCAGTTACAGAGGGGAACCGTGAGCTAAAGTGGAGAAACCTTTGTAAGCTTCTGAAGAACATACAACAGGTTAAACCAGAGATTACCCCAAGTTCAGAGCCATACAATTCCCCAACGGAAATGGACGTGGACTGTCTCTCTGATAAATCAATGTCCTCTGCTGAATCGATGGATTGCAGTTTGTGTGTGTCTAATGTATAAAGCTTTTCCTGTATGCTGTATGAAACAAGTAAGAAGACGTCAGGAGTTCAGATATCATTGTATGCTTGGAAAGCAGACAAGTGGATAAGAGAAACCTCATACGAAAGCCTAGCTAGTTTTATTGCTGCTGTAACGTCAGCTGAGAAAGCTAGTGGTAAAAGCTAAGAGGTAGCACTCTGAGTGATGTTTTAAACTTGAAGTCAGCAAGGAAAGTGAAAGTTTCATATTGCCAAAGTTTGTGAGTAATGCACAAAGATATTTCTACTGCGTTTGTAAATACTAGAAAATACTGCTATCAAGGTTGAGAAGTTTATGGAAGAAATTCACCTTGCACATTTTGGAGAAGAATCCTATACTTTGGTTGAATGTGTTTTCCCTTTCTGGAATTTTGCCACGAATGATTTCCTTACAGAAAATAAAAATAAAAGCAATTTATGTTATAAATTGTCCTGTGCTCCTTCTATTCGGACTGCTAACAAAAGCAAACCACAACTACAATTAAGGAGGTGATCCACCGTCTCTCATTAGGCAAGTGTCTATACTAAATAGCACTATAAGTGATCAAACAGAGACAATCTGCCGTGCCACCCCTAGGGGCAGTGCGGTGAGAGCGGTGGAAGGCGTCACAGGTGGCGTAGTGTGTTGGATTTTTCGTTTGGAGTCACGTGACAACGGAGAGGTCATCTACAAACACAGGAAAGAGAATCCCGGAGAGCAGCTGTATCAACTTCCAAGGTCTGCGGAGCGGAAGGAAAGCCGGAGTGACCACTGGAACCCGAGTCCAGGGCAACGGAGTTGATGAAGTGAGACTCTGCACCAGTATAAGGTAACCCGTAGGCTGGAGGGTTGGACCGGATAAACACTGGTGTAAGAGGGTGGCTGCTGGGATAATCACCAAGACAAGGGTGAAGTAGAAGGTTCCGCACTTGGTGCTTTGTTTCTGTTTTTTTTACAGGAAAGAAGATGGAGTCTCGAGACATCTTGGACTGGGCGGCTGGTCAGATAGCCCAACATCAAGAGTTGTCCACGAAGAGCCTGGAACAGGCGAAGGCGCTGTTCCAATCACAACAAGCACCGGTTATACAAGCAATGTCCAGTTGGCTAGAGGCCCAAGGGAAAAAGGACGATGCTGCCAGGACTATGCCAGGTGCAGGGGCAGATTGTCGGGACTGGGACTGGTCAGGGACTGGGATTTTTGCAGGAGGTCGTCTAACAAAGGATGACGATGTAGACGACTACATTGAGTCTTTTGAGCGTATAGCTATTCTAGCAAAATGGCCTAAAGAACAGTGGGCGCTAAGATTTGCCGCCTCGCTTACAGGCGAAGCCTTAGCAGCTTACCGTGCCATGCCTGCTAGTTTAGTTACAAGCTATGAAGATGTAAAACAAGCGGTAAAGGATCGTTTGGGTCTAAATCCAGCGGTCTACCGTAGGCAGCTACGGTCATGTAAATTGAGGTCAGAGGAAACACCTCAGGCATTATATTACCGCGTAAAGAATTTGGTTTATAAATGGTTGATGCCTGAAGGTAAAGATATAGAGGCTATCTTAGACACAATAATTCTTGAACAGTTCATGGAAGCAGTACCGAGCAGCGTGCATACCTTTCTAGTACTCCAAAGCTGTAAGAACACGCAAGAAGCAATTGCTTTAACAGACCGCTTTCTGGAGGCCAATAAGTTGAGCCTGGAGAAAGAAGGCATCTTTAAAAACAAAGTGGAGTTACTAGAAAGGAAAGCTAAGCTGGATGAATTTGCAGATAGTAATGTGAAACTGTATAAGAGAAATGTGTTAAGAAAGTGTTTTTCGTGTGGAGAAGTGGGACACGTGAAAAGGGACTGTAAGGCCAGGAAGGCTTTAATCACTACCCAGCACCGAGATACAGGGGAGGGATTCCTACTGAGGGTGGAGGTAGAAGGAATACCAACTGAGGCACTCTTAGATTCAGGGGCGAATCAGTCTATGATCTCCCGGAAGCTCTGGCAACAGATAGAGGCAAAAGAAAAACCCTCGCTGCCAAGCTCTGGGGATCATATTCGGATCCGGTGCGTCCATGGCGCAGCCTCTACCTACCCTATACACCCGGTGGTTATAGAGGGAGTGGGTCTCAAGAAACAAGTGCAAGTGGCCATTGTACCAAGGCTTCCACACGAAGTAGTCTTAGGCCGAGATTGGCCACAATTTCGGAAAGGTTTGGCTAAGGAGTTGCAGGTGGAAAACTACCCACTCGCTACCTTTCCGCAAATTGATTTAGCTGAGGAGAAGACCCTGCCCAAGGTAGGCAAGGTAGCTGACCCCATGCTAGTTAAGAATAGGGCTGTTATGAATACCACAGTCAGGGAGAAGACCTTACCCGAGGTAGGCAAGGTAGTTGACCCCGGACTAGCCGAAAGAATGGGTATGATCACTACCCGTACAGGGGATAAGCCCTTAGGAGAAGAAATTGGTTCGCAAGTAGACCCAGTGCCAGGAACATCCTTCCAGGAAGACCTGCTTACTCAGGCCAAAGACACTCCTAGGAAAGGGAAACCTGAAAGGAGAAGGGAGAGGAGGACCCGGGCACAAAATAGGGTTAAAATAATGACAGGACAGGAACTACCCTGGGTTCCTGCTGAATTAAAGGAAAAATTTCCTTCATTCCCTGCAGAACAGAGGGCCGATCCTGCTCTCCGTCGAGCGTATGAGTACGCTACGAAGGGATCGGAGACCCTACCAAGATTTCTATTAGAGGACAATATCTTGTACAGGGAAAGTACAGATATCCGCCTAGGGGGCACAAAGACACAATTAGTGATACCTCGAGCTCTTAGGAGCATGGTGTTAGGGATAGCACATGGATACGCGGGAAGAGTGCATAAAGGGGCGCAAGGCACCCTAGAGCACGTATTGGCTAGGTTCTATTGGCCAGGGGTATATACGGAAACGGCGAGATATTGTGCGTCTTGCCCGGTTTGTCAGGGGGGCGCAGCGAGTCGTCCACCGAGGGCACCCCTAAGGCCAGTTATAGCCGAACTGGTACCTAGATTAGCCAAGGAAGATGGTCATGCCCGTCAGAAGGCTTATTATGCCCGACAAGCCCGACCACGTTTCTTACGTATGGGGGATGAGGTATTAGTAATTACTAATGCCAGCTCCAAGTTTGGAACTGCCACGAAAGGCCCTTATAAAGTATTAAAACAGATGGGTCCTCTACACTATTCCTTGGAGACAGGGAAGGGGAAGTACCACGCATACCACATCGACAGCTTGCGTCCGGCGCAGGAGCATGTTGATAGAGTAGCTGTAGGACCTGACAATAACCCAAGAGCATTAGTTGGGATTTCCAGCTGTGCGCGCGTGGGTGCGCCAGCTGGCAATTGCTTAAGGTGGGGGATATGTGATGATGTGAAGGCTGCAGAGCCCTTTAAAAGTAGAAAAAACTCTGAGATTTGTTCCCACAAGCGGGGGATGGGATCACAGAAGCACATTTCCCACAGAGAGAATGAAACTAAGGCACATAGAAGTAGGGTTAGCTTGAAGCCACACCCAACCTCTAGGACAGCTGCAAGCAGAGAGAGGGTGGGGTCAGAGAAGCAAACAGTTCACAGAACATATAAGCTGCGTCACACAGGAAGTGAGGAGAGAGATGAACAGGAGCTGGAGAATCAGTTGAGAGTTGATTCCAGAGCTTCACACACACGAGGACTAGGCACAGGACGGTGCAAAGGAAATTGCAATGCTAAAGGGAAACTAGCAAAACCCCGAGGACAAAGTTTCTTTGAAGAATCAGCTGAGTGGGAGGAGGAATCAGGTACTGATCAAACGGTATGTGCTTTTACACCAGAAAGACTGCAAAGAAGGTCTGTTCAAAGGCAGGACCGGTTGCAGGCTAGGAGCCAGAGGAAAAGGCCAGTAAACCAGGGAAGGAAGCAGGATTTCAGAGCTGTTAATTCTGCTAAGCCCAGAAGGACTGACCACTACTTACAAGGCAAGTGCAAAGGGTGTGGGCATAGAAAGAACCGGCAGAGAAGCCTGGATTGTACCTCTGAATCAGAATATAGCAGTTCTAGTCTTGACCCTCCACACAGATATTATAGAAAGCCTGTTAGGAGGAGAGTTACTGCTAGTCAAGAAGCTTTTGCATTTCCTGATGAGAAACTATTAAGGGGGAGAAAAGCAAAAGGTTCAAACCCAGTTACAGAGGGGAACCGTGAGCTAAAGTGGAGAAACCTTTGTAAGCTTCTGAAGAACATACAACAGGTTAAACCAGAGATTACCCCAAGTTCAGAGCCATACAATTCCCCAACGGAAATGGACGTGGACTGTCTCTCTGATAAATCAATGTCCTCTGCTGAATCGATGGATTGCAGTTTGTGTGTGTCTAATGTATAAAGCTTTTCCTGTATGCTGTATGAAACAAGTAAGAAGACGTCAGGAGTTCAGATATCATTGTATGCTTGGAAAGCAGACAAGTGGATAAGAGAAACCTCATACGAAAGCCTAGCTAGTTTTATTGCTGCTGTAACGTCAGCTGAGAAAGCTAGTGGTAAAAGCTAAGAGGTAGCACTCTGAGTGATGTTTTAAACTTGAAGTCAGCAAGGAAAGTGAAAGTTTCATATTGCCAAAGTTTGTGAGTAATGCACAAAGATATTTCTACTGCGTTTGTAAATACTAGAAAATACTGCTATCAAGGTTGAGAAGTTTATGGAAGAAATTCACCTTGCACATTTTGGAGAAGAATCCTATACTTTGGTTGAATGTGTTTTCCCTTTCTGGAATTTTGCCACGAATGATTTCCTTACAGAAAATAAAAATAAAAGCAATTTATGTTATAAATTGTCCTGTGCTCCTTCTATTCGGACTGCTAACAAAAGCAAACCACAACTACAATTAAGGAGGTGATCCACCGTCTCTCATTAGGCAAGTGTCTATACTAAATAGCACTATAAGTGATCAAACAGAGACAATCTGCCGTGCCACCCCTAGGGGCAGTGCGGTGAGAGCGGTGGAAGGCGTCACAGGATGTACAGTCTGAGAGTTCACTGCTGTAAGCATAGTGATAGAATGCTGCACAGAGCATGAAAATACACCCACTAAAAAAGACCTTTTACTCGCAATGAAGTAAACTAATAGTATGCAAATTACCTTGGTGTTAAAAAGTGTGTGCTGTCAGAAAAATCAGCCCACACTGCTGCAGTAATGCGCTGCCATTTGCTGCATCAGGAGTAAAATGTCTCCCTTCCTGTCCGTGTATAAGTGAGGCTTGACGCGCATACTGTACAGGAAAAGTCACACTAAAAAAAAAAAGGTCTGCCGGAATCTGCTTCCTGCTCCACGTCCCCTATGCCCACTCCAAAAAATGTCCCTGGTGCACAGTGGCCCAGACACTCCAGACTCTACTGCTGGACTCCCTTTATCCTGAACCCACCAAAATACGTCCTGGTAGACCAGATAGGACCCCCAGACACCCAGACTTGCACTAACCACCACAAAAATGCTCAATGGTGGTCCAAATATGCCCCCACTCTAAACCCTCTGACTCTGCAAAACTACCCCATAGTGGTCCAAGTGGACCCCCCATATCCTCCCCCTCGCCCACAAAAATACTTCTTGGTAGTCCAAGTGGGGTTCTGTGGACACCCTGACTCCCAACCACACAAAAATATTGTGTGGTGGTCTAAGTGGAATAATTTCCTGAACCCCCTCCCCAGAACCAATGGACCACCCCACCCATCTCTAAATGTTAGAAGGCAGAAGTGATGTCTTTTCAAAATGGTGGCTCCTGACCCCTAACGTTGCCATTTTGGAAAATAAGGCACTATTTTGGAAAATGTGATACCAGAGGCAGAAGTGATGGACATAGCTCCTGCTTTCCAAGATTTAGAGGTTGGGGGGGGGGGTGGGGGGGGGTGGGGGGAGGATCCATAAGGGAGTCCATTTAGGCTGCCATGGAGTTTTTTTGTGGGGTCATTGGAGGGGAATAGGAAGGGGGCTGTGATGTTTTGGAGGTCCTATTTGAATCACCAGGGAGCATTTTTGTGGAATTGGGTGGAGTCATGGTGTCAGGTAGGTCCATTTGGACCACCAGGGAATATTTTTGGGGGTCAGGGGAGTGATTAGGGAGTTCAGGGGCCCCCTTTGGGCTACCAGGTCTTTGGTTATCTGAGGTGACGTGCCATACTTCACCTCAGATGACCAGTTTTTCTCTCAGCTGCATCTTTATGTCAGCCTTGAGCTGTCAAAAAGATTCAACACTAGAAAAAGTGAAAATCCTACTGGATTATTGCACAGATTTTACAACAGGAGCAGTTTCTTAATTAGTGATTTGAATGCATTTTAAGTGGTATTTTAGAAAGGACATCCAGGGCAAAATGTCTGAGAAAACCCTGGAGATGTTTACATTTTGGCCCAATTTTAGAAACATGGATGTCTCAAAATGGACGGTTGCAGAGACGGCTTCCTAGACGTCCTGGCCAGTGTTTTCCAGAGCAGGGACATCCACGTTCTGTGACATTACAGACATGAGGTAGCTGGTTAGTAATCTGTTTGAGGTTTATATTTATATGCAGATTTCTTTGCCTAGGAAATAGTGACGATGACAGCTCATTGTGCTCTTTCCCCTGGTAGCATTACCCCCCATAAAACAAGCACTTTTTTGCTCCTGATTCATGGCGAGGAGCAGGTGTAGGCATGGATGCCTCAACAAACAGGGCTAGATGTGCTTATGCCACTCTGGAATCACAGCATGATGTGTATCTTCATTGCTTCACCCTAGGCATGCCTCTGGGACACCCCCTTTCTACTTGGATGTCCTTGCACTACTCTGGATGTCCATATATCTGGTTTCTAAAATGGTTCTAGGGCCACCCTTGTGAATTGAACATCTGTGCACCCATTTTCAGATATCCAAAATATGAATAGGACTTCTAAAAAAAACGCTTTGTGTGCTAACTCTGCTACGCTTTAGCACAGTGGTTTTAAAATTATTTTCTCATGCTAATATTTCTTAAGAACATAACATAAAAACATAAGATATGCCATACTGGGTCAGACCAAAGTTCATCAAGCCCAGTATCCTGTTTCCAACAGTGGCCAATCTAGGTCATACGTACCTAGCAGTTTCCCCAAAAGACACAGGTTCCACAATGCTTGTACTGGGTCAAGCATTGATATCCTGGGTCTCTTCTTAATAATGGTTTATGGACCTTTCCTCCAGGAACTTGTCCAAACCTTTTTTAAACCCAGCTACACTAACAGCCTTTACTAAATCCTCCGGTAACAAATTCGAAAGTTTGATTACACGTCGAGTTGAAAAATATTTTCTTTTATTAGTCTTAAATAGTTTACCCGGTAGCTTCATTGCATGTCCCCTAGTCTTTCTATATTCTGATAATGTAAACAATCGATCTACGTTTACCCGTTCCACTCCGTTCATTAATTTATAGACTTCTATCATATCTCCCCTCAGCCGTCTCTTTTCCAAGTTAAAGAGCCCTAACCTTTTTAGCCTTTCTTCATAGGGGTATCCTTCCATCCCCTTTAACATTTTAGTGGCTCTTCTCTGAATCTTTTCTAATAACGTTATATCCTTTTCAAGATACGGCGACCAGAATTGCACGCAATATTCAAGGTGTGGTCTCGCCATGGAACAATATAGAGGCATTATAATATCCTTTGTTTTATTTTCCATTCCTTTCCTTATGATACCTAGGATTCTATTTGCTCTCTTGGCTGCCGCTGCACACTGGGCCGAAGGTTTTAACATGTTATCCACAATGACGCCTAAATCTTTTTCCTTGGTGGTGGTTCCTAATGTGGAAGCTTGCATCGTGTAACCATAGTTTGGGTTGTTCTTCCCTAGGTGCATAACTTTGCACTTGTCCACATTAAATTTCATCTGCCATTTTGATGCCCAGTCTTCCAATTTATCAAGATCCTCTTGCAATTTTCCACAATCCTCTTGGGTTTTAACAACTTTAAATAGTTTTGTGTCATCTGCAAATTTGATAACCTCACTCGTTATTCCCTTTTCCAGGTCATATTTATGAATATGTCAAAAAGCAGCGGACCCAGCACAGATCCCTGGGGTACACCACTATTTACCTTTCTCCATTGGGAAAATTGGCCATTTAGCCCTACCCTTTGCTTTCTATCTTTTAACCAGTTCCTGATCCACAATAGTACACTGCCTTCTATCCCATGACTCTTTTGTTTTGCCAAAAGTCTCTCATGAAGGACTTTGTCAAAGGCTTTCTGAAAGTCCAAATACACAATATCAACCGACTCACCTTTGTCTACCTGTTTATTCACACCTTCAAAAAAACATAGATTAGTAAGACAAGATCTTCCTTGTCTAAAGCCATGTTGGCTGTCTCCCATTAAGCCATGACTATCTATATGTTCAGCAATTTTGTTCTTTATGATGGTTTCTACCATTTTTCCCAGTACTGATGTTTTTGCTTCCGCAGCAAGCTTCTTCTCAAATTCTCCCTTTGCCTGCCTTATCAATGCCTTGCATTTAACTTGCCAGTGCTTATGCTGTTTCCAGGTTTCGTCGTTTGGCTCTTTTTTCCATTTCCTGAAAGATGATTTTTTTGGCAACAGCCTCTCTGACCTCACCTTTAAACCATGCTGGCAGTTTTTTGGATTTCCTTCCACTTTTCTTAATGCGTGGAATACAGCTGGTTTGGGCTTCCAAGATAGTATTTTTCAACAACACCCAAGCTTGATGTAAGTTTTTAACCTTTGCAACTGCTCCTTTTAGTTTTTTCTTAACTATTTTCATCATTTTATCATAGTCTCCCTTTCGAAAGTTAAAAGGTAGTAATGTGGATTTCCTTACCATCCCTCCTCCATTAATTAGATCAAACGCAATCATGCTATGATCACTATTGCCAAGTGGTCCCAACAACCTTATCTCTTGTATCAGATCTGGTGTTCCACTAAGGACTAGGTCCAAAATGGCTTCCCCTCTGGTTGGTTCATGAACCAGCTGCTCCACGAAGCAGTCATTTATTTCATCTACGAACTTTATCTCCCTAGCATGTCCTGCCGTAACACTGACCCAGTCGATGCCAGGGTAATTGAAATCACCCATTCTTATTACTGTGCTGTAACATTTGTTAGCTTCCTTGATTTCTTTGAGCATTTCATCATCCATTTGTTCATTCTGGCCAGGTGTTCGATAGTGCACCCCCACTGCCATCGCCTTCCCCTTTTTACATGGAATTTCAAACCATAGAGATTCTACAGCAAATTTTGTTTCTTTCAAAACTTTAATCCTTTCTGACTCAATGCCCTCTCTAACATAGAGCGCAACCCCTCCACCAATTTGATCAGCTCTAATTACGATATAGTTTGTACCCAGGTATCACAGTGTCCCACTGGTTGTCCTCCTTCCACCATGTCTCTGTTATTCCAATCATATCTAACCTCTCATTTAGTGCTATATATTCTAACTCGCCCATCTTATTTTTTAGACTTCTAGATTTGCATACTGTGGGACCCTAGCCTGGGCCCTAGGGCTTACAGGCTTAGGGCTGCCTTGTAATGTCCTTAAATAAAGTTTTTCTGACTGTTCCCAGTTGAATTCTGGGACTTGTAGTTAGGCTTTAGAAGACTATTAGCAGTTACAGAGTTATGCACAATACAGCTTCTCACTCTTTCTCAGCTCTGCTTAGTAAGGCTCAGTCTTCTTTTAAACAGAATGAGCAATCCATTGGAGAGATTCCTAGGTCAGACTCTGGCACATAAGAATTGACCTGCATTTCCTCCTGGGCTAAAGAATGCTCATTGCCTTCTACAGTCTTAAAAGCTTCCTCAGCTTCTTTGTCTTGTAGGAACTTTTGAAACTGGCTCCACAGCAAATCTTTCTGATTGGGCACAGTTACTCTGGGAGAATAAGCCTTTCTCTCAGGGAACACTTGTGCTAATGTTTCTAGTGTTTTTAGCTCAGCTACTCTGCTCACTGCTGGGGTTTGGCTTTTTCCACTCTCAAGCGTCTCCACCCACCTTCTGGCAGTTGTAGGGCTCAGGTCTGGCTCTTGTACACTAGCTGTTGCAAACTGTTCCTGTTCATCTGTAAGCTGTTCAGCTATACATCTGTTTGCTTCACTTCTAGGAGCATTTCTCAGACATTCACTGCTTCCTTTTCTATTGACCTCTTTCAGCTTCTGGAAGTCAGACTTCTTGTGCCTTTCTCCACTCCTTCTCTCATGAGATCTCTCCTGAAAGCCTTCCTGGAATCCTTCTTCCTCTCCAGGATCTCCCAGGGCTCTGGGATATCTCTTCCCACTGGAATCCCCTTGCTCCAGGATGTCTCCTTCTCCTGTGGAAGGGACTCTCCCTTCCTTTTCTCCTCTCTGGTCAGAGTGAGGTTTTAAAAACCGTTTCTTCCCTGCCACACCCTTGCCTTCGCACAGGTCTTTCCAATCAGTATCTAAGCCTGCCCCCACTTCAGAGTCTGGGCGTGGCTTAGCCTCAGCAGAGACAGGATTTTTTTTCTTTCGTGCTCTGCAAGCTCTGTGCACAGCTTGTCTGTCACTTGTTTTAAAGGCAGAAACATGGTTTTCTTCTATCTCCATCTGTTCTTGGCCGCTCTCATCGTCACAATACAAGCATTTTAGAGACTGTATTTTATTAATATTAATCTGGCTATTGGTAGGCATGGGTAATTTGGAATCTTTATGCTCTGTCTGCACCATACTCAAGGGCATTTGGGCTACTTTACTCTTTTTTGGAACCTCTCTGCTTTTAGTAGTATCCTTCAAGGATACATTCTTCTGAACCATGCGCTCTTGTGCGACTGTCGGCTTTCCCCTGTTTTCTAGTTTAAAAGCTGCTCTATCTCCTTTTTAAAGGTTAATGCCAGCAGCCTGGTTCCATCCCGGTTAAGGTGAAGCCCATCCCTTCAGAAGAGCCCCTCCTTTCCCAAGAATGTTCCCCAGTTCCTAACAAATCCAAAACCCTCATCCTTGCAACATCGTCTCATCCACGCATTGAGACTCCGGAGCTCTGCTTGCCTTTTGGGTCCTGCGCATGGAACGGGAAGCATTTCGGAGAACGCTACCCTGGAAGTTCTGGATTTCAACTTCCTATCTAAAAGCCTAAATTTAGCCTCCAGAACCTCCCTACCACATTTTCCTATGTCATTGGTACCGACATGTACCAAGACAGCAGACTCCTCCCCAGCACTATCTAAGACGTTATCTTAGTGGCACGTGAGGTCCGCTACCTTCGCACCAGGCAGTCATGTTACCAGGCGATCCTCACATCCACCAGCCACCCAGCTGTCTACATGCCTAATGATCGAATCACCAACTATAACGGCTATCCTAACCCTTCCCTCATGGGCACATGGCCCTGGAGAAACTTCCTTGGTGCAAGAGGCTTTTTACATCTCCTGGAGGACAAGTCCTAGTTACAGGGTCTCTTCCTGCCACACCAGGGTGATGCTCTCCTGTCACGTGACCTCTCTCCTCCATGGCAACAGGGATGCTGCCAGACTGGAGGTGAGACTTCAGGACTATATCCCTGTAGGTCTCGTCTATGTACCTCTCTGTCTTTCTTATGTCTTCCAAGTCTGCTACTCTATCCTCTAGAGAATGGACTCGTTCCCTGAGAGCAAAGAGCTCCTTGCACCTAGTGCACACGTAAGACCTCTCACCAACTGGGAGAAAATCATACATGTGACACTCAATGCAAAAGACTAGAAAGCCCCCATCTTGCTGCTGGACTGCTCTCTGCATCTTAGTTTTAAGCTTGTGTTTAGATCTTTAAGTTCTTTACTTACTAAGGGTTGCTATGAATACTTATACTAATACGTTTAATATACCTTGTTCACCTGAAGCTTAATTAATCTCAGGTCCTTAGTGTATGACTGATTTGGATAATGAGCTGCACCTGATAGCACCTCCTTTCCTTTAAGATGTGTAAGTACCTATAAAGCTATGATTATCCCAGTGGTGTGTGGGTGTTGGGGAGGGAGGGAGGGAGGGGGGAAATAACACATTAAAAGAGGGCTGCTACACAGTATCCTGTCCTGTGCTTCTGAGGTAAGCTGTGACCAACTTCCTGGGTGATTAACAGTCCTTGCTTGGATAGAAGGAGTCTTTCAAAATGGCCTTTTGACCTGACACCTGGCGTTAACACCTATTGAAAACGTTTCACAGGTCTCTTGTCCCCTAGGTAGAAGGCCTCTTTGTAAAGGTCTCTAGAAGACTTTATTTGTTGCTCAAAGAATACTGACCCTGTTTTGCCTTTTATGCTAAGTTATATTCTGATTTGATTTAAATTAAAGCTCTTTGCTGCTGCTAGGCTCTGACTTATTATGAAATTTAAACTAGAAGCTCTCTGCCGGGTTCTAAATTTAACCAAAAAGCTCTCTTCTGTGTTTTAAATTTAAAGTACTTTGCTGATACTAGGCCCTGAGTGACTATTAAATTTAGACTACAAGCTCTCTGCTGGGTATGAAATCTAACTAGAAAGCTCTCCTCTGTGTTTAAATTTAAACTTAAACTGCTGCTACTAGGCCCTGACTGATTTAACAAATACACTGGGTTCACAGATTAATCAGCTTTAATCCAAAGAAGTCCCTTCAGAAAAATTCCCAGAAGTATATACTCATAATTGCAGATCTCTGTCCAGAAGTAACAGTCCCCTTTTCTAATCCTTCAAGACTTACTGCAATGGGAGTAATATTAGTGTGGGAAAATCAAGTGTAAACTGCTACACTAAAGGGTAGTGCAGCTTACTGCACTGGGGCCTAAATTGATACCTAAGGCAATGGAGGCTGAACTGACTTGTCTGTAATCATAAAGACCATCAGTAGCAGGATTTAAACCGTGCCTTCCATGGGTTTCAGCGTGTTGCTCTAACCCAGGGATTTTCAACCCAGTCCTTAGGACAGACCTAGTCAGTTAGGTTTGCAGGATAACCACAGTGAATATGCATGAAAGAGATCTGTATGCACTGTCTCAACTGTATGCAAATCTCTCTCATGAATAATCATATAGATAGTTATGGTTTAATGGGACAAAGCCAACATGGATTTAGCAAAGGAAAGTCATGTCTCACTAATCTGCTATATTTATTTGAAGGTGTGAGTAAACGGAAAGATAAAGGTGGCTGGTTGATATGCAGGGGAATTTTACATAGGAAGTATTGAGTATGAGATGAATGTCCAAATGGGGAAGTGCCACAAATACACATGATTATGGAACCAGGCCTGGGGACATCCAGGGCAGGAGCAAAGCAGGATGGTGGACATGCGATGAGATGGATGCATAGGCTGGATTAAGCAGCTGTATGTCCATCTCATGTGTAATATAGTGATGAGAATAGCCAGAGTGCCATCCAGCAACATTGGTCTGTGGATGTTCAGGTGGCAATGACAATATGCAAGCATGTACAGCCAAATAGGGGCAGAGCACGAGGTCTTCCGGAGCAGTTGGCATGATGAGCAGCAAGCTGCCAAACTTTAGCTGCATGGAGATCAATAACCTCTGCTGCCTGGTGCTTGCAAATGAGGAGGCACTATACTCACCAAGTGGGTGACGAGCCAGCCGGTGGTCAGTGCTTGCCATATGGTGGATGATCCACCAGACCCTCCATCAGTAAGTACAACAGAGAAGATGGGGTGTGAGCAGTGGCAGGTGCAGGAGGGCAAAGACTGGTGAGCAAATGGGGCAACAGATGAGCAGAGAGTAAACACAGGGGAGCGTTGGCCGGGATAGTGAAGGAGGGGGTGAGAGGTTGAGAAGGTGCAGGCGACTGGCAAATAACGAAAGGTCACAATGGGAATATGGCCAATAGCAGGACAAGGGGTGGCAGGGTACAGCTGGCTGTTACGTGGGGACAGTAGAGCAAAGGAATGGCAGAGGTGGAGAAAGATGTACAGGCTAATGTGTGCGAGAGACAAATGGCAGGTGAAAAGGGAAGGGACAAAATCACTGTGGCACTTACATCTGCAGATGCTAGAGGATCAGGCCCAGCGTGGAGGCACTGAAATGCTACTACAGGAAGTGGCCATGGCTCCTGGAACAGCTTCAGTGCAAGCTGGCAGAATGGCAAGGTAAAAACATGATGCATGAGTGCAGGCAGCCAAGTCCCCAGCATGCGTCCATCCATGGCATGGCACGGCAGCGACACAGGGTGGGACCCATAGTGGCAGATAGCGGCGACAGCTGTAGTGATAAGATGCAGAAGTGGCAGGTTGTGAAACAATAGTAATGTGTACTCCCTGCATCCTTGCAGCTGTAGAGCCCATTGAGGCGGAGGCATCAGCACTGGAGGAGGCAGAGGAAGAGCATCAGGAGGCCCAGGAGCCAGCTGGAGCAGAGGTGGCCATAGAGGCAGCAGAGGGAGTCAGCAGCAGCAGCAGTGGAGCCCTAATAATTGGTACCTCCCAAGAGGAAGAGGATGAAGAGATGCAGGAGGCTATCACCACACCACAATTGCTATGCCTCCATTACATAGGAGGCATGCAGGGCTATGGAGGGCTTGCCACCCTTGCCTAGGCAATAGAGTGCAAATCGACTGAAAGGGAGGGAGGGGGAGGACATGGAGGGGAAGGAAGCAGGGCTGGTGGTGGTGAGGCTTGGGGCGAGGGGAAGGGGAGGGAGGTGGGAGGGAGAGTAGGGTTTGGGAGGGGAGAGCATAGAGGTAGGAGGGATGGGGGTGCAGGGGTGCCTGCCACTGGCAGCACTGCTGTGCCATAGATGCCCATGGCCGTGGCACAGTGGAGGCTCCCATTGGCTACACCCCAGATGTCCCATCATGCGGCCTCCCCTGGGCTCCCGTGAGCATAATGTCCTGCTGGATCTGCATGCCCTCAGGAATGAGGTGCAGCAGTGCTTTTCTGCCATCATCTAGGGCTATGACCTTATGATGGGCCATTTGGAGGGCCTCAGGACAAAGATGCAAGCCCTGACATAGACAGTGTTAGGCCTGTGGTGCTCCATCTCTGCCCTGATGCCACCTGCATCCAGAGGGGAGGGACCATTGTCATTTGGGGGAAGGAATGATATGTCATTGAAATAAATGGGTGTGTACTTGACTACTACTGCATCCATGTCATTCATCACCCCCTACAACACATGCATGCCTGATGTCCCTATAGCCTGTGTCCCTGCAAATACCCCCACTTGGGGGCCATATGTGGGAGATCACTATCACAGATAGGCATGACCTTGTGACCTAGTGGGACAATGGCATTACTAGGCTGTATGTGCCAACAGAACCCTTGTGTATGGAACTCGCACCAGAGATGCATGGGTATGGCTGACGGCAAAAGATGTATAGGACAGTCATGTACCATCCTGGGTCTCCTTCCATAAATGGCCACCTGATATTGTCCCTTTGCTCTTGGGTACTGTGATAAGGAGAGTTGTGTGGACCGAATGGAATGGGAAGGAAATGAGGGATACACCTTTAAAAGTAAAGGCAAACAGGGTTCCCATGGAAACCACACGCTTTCAGAGCATGTACGAGCATGTCTGGTCGAGACGGACAATCAAGTTGCCATGTTTTACGTGAACAAGCAAGGAGGCACAGGCTCCTTCCTTCTCTGTCAGGAAGCACAACGGCTGTGCTCCTGGGCCGTCAATCACGGAATCCTTCTCAAAGCCGTATACCTCCCAGGTCAAGAGAATTACCTGGCAGACAGACTGAGCAGAATCCTGCAACCACACGAATGGAGGTTGAATCCATTGGTGGTTCAGCAGATCTTTCTCAGGTGGGGCCTCCCCACCATGGATCTTTTCGCCAGTCCTCTGAACCGGCAACTCCCGAGATTCTGTTCCAGACAACTGCATCCTCTCAGAGTAGCAGCGGATGCATTTCTGATCCCGTGGTCCACGCCACTAGTGTCCAGAACACTCTCAAAGTCCTCAAGGACGGGGCCTCGATGATTCTGATAGCCCCCAGGTGGCCGAGGCAACCATGGTTCCTGCTTCTGCTGCAGCTGGCGGTGGACACTCCTATTCCTCTGGGGAGTCAACACGATCTCCTGTCTCAATAACAGGGATCTCTCTTACACCCCAACCTCCAGTCCCTTCATCTGATGGCCTGGCTGCTGAAAGGGTAGTTCTGGCTCCCCTACTACTGCCTAGAGAGGTGGAGGATGTAGTCTTAGCCTCTCGAAGGCAATCCACCCGGAAATCCTACGCTCTTAAGTGGCGTAGATTCTCCACATGGTGTGCTCAGCACAGCGAAAATCCATTCTCGTGCTTAATAGCAGTAGTATTGCAATATTTGCTTCACCTCTCCAATCTAGGCCTTAAGTCCAATTCTGTCAGAGTTCACCTCAGCGCACCACTCGCCGGTGGACAGGCGGCCTCTTTCCAACCACCCTTTAGTGGCTCGTTTCCTCAAAGGCCTCCTCCTGCTTAAGACTCCTTTACGTCCACCGGCCCCTGAGTGGGATTTAAATGTGGTCTTACAGCGGATTACTTGTCCGCCATTTGAACCTATGGCTACCTATCCTCTCTGTTTTCTGTCCTGGAAAACTTTGTTTCTGGTAGCTCTTACCTCTGCTAGGCGAGTAGGTGAGCTTCAGGCGCTGGTGTCTGATCCCCCTTACACTAGGTTCTACCGGAATAGGGTAGTCTTACGGACTCACCCCAAGTTTATCCCTAAGGTTGTCTCCTCTTTCCACCTCAATCAGGAGGTGGTTCTTCCGACCTTCTTTCCCAGGCCGCATGCCAACCGGGCTGAGATGGTTCTGCATACCCTGGACTGTAGGAGGGCGTTGTCCTTCTACCTTGACCGTACGCGGGAGCATCGGAGGGCTGTTCAGCTCTTCGTTTCTTTTGACCCCAATAAATTGGGGTTACCTGTCTCCAAGCGTACTTTGTCCATATGGGTCGCTGACTGTATCGCCTGGGCTTATGGGGCAGCCGGCCTCTCGTTGGAGGGTCGAGTCACGGCTCATCGTGTCAGGGCGAAGGCTGTGTCAGTGGCTCATCTCCGCTCTGTTCCGTTGGCAGACATCTGCCGGGCCGCTACTTGGTCTTCAAGCCAGACTTTTGTGGCCCATTACTGCTTTGAGAGGGAGTCCCGCAGGGACAGTGCTTTCGGACAGGCAGTACTCCATAATCTCTTTGGGGTTTAGGCAACTCCTTCCCTCCGGCCCTGATGTTGGGCTACCGGTCGGGGGCGTTTTCAGAGAAGATTTCTTCCTTACGTACTGACGCTCTAGAGGGAGCTCATTTTTTCAGCTTGGGGTCTCTGGTAGCCTTAAGCTGGGGAGTCCCATATGTGAGGACTGACTTCCTGCTTGGTCCTGGAGAAAGAGTAGTTACTCACCTGTAACAGGTGTTCTCCAGGAGCAGCAGGAATCAGTCCTCACAACCCTCCCTCCTCCCCTTGGAGTTGCAGTCATATGATTTATTTTTGCTAATTTTTTTGCTGTCTTTTAACTATGTCATCAGACTGAGCAAGATGGCACCCTTGGGCGGGAAGGGGACCGCGCATGCGCGCTGCAATTCCCAAAGGCTTTCTTTGAAAGCTGGGGAAATGCTCCGCACGGGGGCTCCATCGGCGCCGTCACCCATATGTGAGGACTGATTCCTGCTGCTCCTGGAGAACACCTGTTACAGGTGAGTAACTACTCTATACCGTGATTGTAAGGTAAAAACAGCGTTAGTAACAGCTGACCCAGGACAAGTCAGAGAGGGTTTTCTCTTAGCGGTAACAGTCCAGGGAGTGAATGAGAATGCCTTACTAGATTCTGGATCCGACCAGAGTATGGTATCAAAAAGGCTTTGGCAAAAGATAGAGGCCCAAAGTA
This sequence comes from Ichthyophis bannanicus, assembly GCA_033557465.1. Lineage (NCBI taxonomy): Eukaryota > Metazoa > Chordata > Amphibia > Gymnophiona > Ichthyophiidae > Ichthyophis > Ichthyophis bannanicus. Next base: position 7,594,946 of record CM066042.1, on the reverse strand, counting down.
AAACCATACCTTGTCTACCCAGTGGCACTGTAAAAATCAGATGTGTACATGATGCAGCATCATCGTACCCCATTTACCGAGTCCTAATACGAGGATTAGGCGTAGAAAGGGAGATTCCAGTAGCCATAGTACCCCGATTGCCACAAGAACTAGTATTAGGCAAAGACTGGCCCCATTTACAAAAGGGTATTCAACAGCATCTACAGATGAGAGAGGGGATGGTTTTTACGAGAACCCAATCCAAAGCCTTAGAAGATGAGGGGAAATCTTCAGCGTCAGAGCTGACAGATTTACCTTCTCATGAAGACCTAGTCAGTACCCCAGCGAATAAGACCAAAAAGAGTAAGGGAGAAAAACATAGGGAACGACAGACTCACTCCCAGAACAGAGCGGAGATACGTGCAGGCTTAGAGTTACCATGGGTCCCCGCTGAGTTAATGGATAAGTTTCCCTCGTTCCCGAAAGAGCAGCAGGCTGACCCAGTTCTCGCTCAAGTTTTTAAATACGCCCAAGAGAGGGATACTTTGCCAAGATTTGTGCTTGATGAGGGCATTCTATACAGAGAAAGTCTAGAGCCAGCTACGGGTAATACACGCAAACAGGTGGTAGTACCCACCACCTTTAGAACCCTGGTACTAAGACTCGCCCACGATCATCCCATAGGAGTGCATAAAGGGATTCAAGGAACCTTGGATCAGGTTTTAGCACGATTCTATTGGCCAGGGGTGTTTAAGGAGACCACTAGGTTTTGTGAGGCCTGTCTGTCTTGTCAGAGGGTTACCTCGACTAAGCCAACTGAAGTACCAATGATTCTGGTACCCATACACAGAATAGCTGTAGATATAGTGGGCCCCATGATTAAAACGCCGCGCGGGTACCAGTACATATTAGTTATGGTGAACCACGCGACGCGATTCCCCTGGCCGGTCCCCTTACGCAGCATTTCTGCCCATATGGTGGCGGCAGAACTGGTAAAATTGTTCTGTGAGGTGGGGCACCCGAGAGAAGTATTGACTGACCGTGGCAGTAATTTTATGTCGCGTTATTTAGCGAGGGTATGGGATGCCTTCAGCATTCGGCATGTAAAAACGGCAGCCTACCACCCACAGTCAAACGGGTTAGTCGAAAGACTGAACCAGACATTAAAGAACATGCTGAGATGTGGGTTGGAAGGGCAAATGAAAGAGTGGGACACTATGCTTCCCTTTGTGTTGTACGCGTGTAGGGAAAGGAAGCAGGCGTCCCTAGGAACCTCTCCGTATGAGTTGATGTACGGACGGTCACCAAGGGGTATCCTCGATATCCTTCGGGAATAATGGGTAGAACCTGGAGCCGAGGAAATAGCCGTGCCCCAATTTTTGAGGGACCTGAGAGGTCGCTTAACGCGAACATCCCAGATAGCAGAAGACAACTTAAGAGCCAGTCAACAAAAACAAAAGAATTACTATGATCGCAATACCAAGCCTCGCCAGTTGGCTATAGGCGATAAGGTAATTGTTAGGGTGTCAGGAGCAGTGCCCAAGTTTGAAAGTCAGTGGAAAGGGCCCTTCCGAGTAGTTGAACAGGTAGGCCCCGTGACGTATGCAGTGGAAAATAGGAGAGGCCATAGGCAGATTTACCATGTTAATCTGTTAAGCCCATGGCATGAAAGGGTGGCACTAGCCCAGCTCGTTAAACATTCCCATAGGAGGCTGGAGAGCAGGAGTGACATCAATAGTTTAGCTAGAATTACATGCTGTGAAGATGCCATCAACCCAGCCTGTAATATCTTAAGGGGGGGAATATGTGATAAGGAGAGTTGTGTGGACCGAATGGAATGGGAAGGAAATGAGGGATACACCTTTAAAAGTAAAGGCAAACAGGGTTCCCATGGAAACCACAAGCTTTCAGAGCATGTACTAGCTAGAGCTAAACCCTGCCCCGGCAGTGACGTAAGAGCTAGTTTGAGCCCTAACGAACTTCACATGTGCAGCAAGGAGGGAGTGGCTGATGAGAAAAGCCGTTTTAAGGCTGCCTCAGAGTTTAGTAAAGAAAGGAAGCCAGGAGAAAGGAAGCCAGGAGGAAGGAAGCCAGGAGGTGAACCAGGAAGCGAACTAGCAGGGAAATCACGGAACTCAGAACAAGCTAAGGAAGCTAAGGAGGATTCTGGAGAGGCTGCTGATCCCTATTCTCAAGGAGCACTGAAAGCAAACCTGAAGCTTCTGCCAAAGCAACCCAAAGAGAAGGTAGAAAGGCTTACCTTTACCCGGGGAAAGAGCTCTGACTGTAGAGAAAGCATTGCACGTTGGAAAGGTACGTATGCTTCAGTCCCTAACAAGAGCTGTGCTGAGGATATTGTTAAGAAGCTAAGGTTCAGCGCGGAGCAAAGTCAGGACAGGAACGCAGTAAAACCAACTCCAGCCAGGAGTAAAAGTATTCCAAGTAAGTGCCCTGAGACAGCTGCAGATTCTGTGTTCAAATTCTTACAAGAGAATCAAACTCCTTCCCTAAGCAGTGTACGTGAAAACCAGAGAGAACAGTTTATAGGACAACTGCAAGAGATTCTAAATAAGCTTCAGTTTAAACCTGATTATAAAAGTTCCTTAGAAGAGAATGCTAATGGAGCTTGTGAAGATATGATAATAGATGTTGATGAAGCACCTGTTGATAGTGACGTATGTGAAATGGATTGCTCTTTATGTGAAGCAGACAGCTTGGACTTACGCTGAGTTACCTCTGCATGAGAGAAGTGCATAGCTGTTTCTAAACCTGAGAAAGAAAGACATTTTGTGGAAACCTTTTAAGTTTGTCTGATCAGTTCTTCAGCCTTGGCTGTGGAAAGCTGGTATTGCAGAGAAGCCTGAGCAGAGCTGTGAATGAAACAGTACTACTGTCATTTGATTCTCAACTTTCAGTTGTTCCTGTTATCCTATTATTTTGGAGAAATAATCCATGCCATGTCTTGCGTTAAGAATTCTATGCGAGGGGGAAAACTCTGAATAAAATTTATTTGTTTGCCTTGAACCCCGTGTGGTCACAATACTTTGTTGGAGAGTAATTAAACTACAAGTCCCAGCATCCATTGCTGGCACACTAGGCTTGAGACATTGCTCGAAAACAAATAAGGCAGCCCTTTTGCCGTTCAGCCATTGGCCCTAGGCAAGGGGTATGACAGTACATAACAGCACCCTGACCCCCGTGATGTGCTGCGATGTCAACATCCTAACATAGCAAAAGTGCTATTTTACTGCTGTGCATGCCACAATGTTGCAGTCATGATGCTCACCAACAAATCTAATTGCTGGGGTCCAAAATCCATACACATGCCCCACCGCTGGTAGTCACATCAAGTCCATGTGGGTCAGTCACCAACACAGCCAGCTGTTTAATGTGTCATGGGTCTGCGCAGTGAAAGGGCAATTGTACTATCCGCAGTAGCTGGAACTGCACCAGGGGCCACATAGAGGCATGCACTGTATGCACAGGACCATTGCCAACATGTTCTGTAAGACATCAAATAAACGTGGGCCAGAATTGAAGATGACATGGCACCAAATGGCTTATCCCTTCCAAAGATCTATCCATCGCAAAGGTGTCTGGTGGCCACTAGTCCAGACTAACATCACAGTTCTGTTGTCGCTGTGTAAACCTAGCAGTTTGTAGGTAGATGTTCATGTAGTGTATTGTAAAAGCAAGTATCAGGACAACCATATCTTGGGACCATCCATGCAAATGGTTAGTTTTGGATGTGGGGACATATATCTCCAGTACGTGCAGACACAAGCCTTCAGAAGGTATATAACAGTGCTTCCCTATGTGCATATGGGCAATTTCACAATGCAAGAGCGAGGCCGAAGCCATTGGTTGTTCAGCATGACACCAAAGGGCAAGCAATCAAGCAGGAATGAGAACTGTCCTGGCAAGGTAGAGCTGCTGCTGCATGAAGTCCTCGACAAACACCATATCTTTTTTGGGAAATGAGGCACAAACTATAGCACACACCAGTAGTTCTGGCATACCATCAGCACCAGGTTGAATGCTATCTATCACTGCAACTGGGATGTGGAGGATTGCAAGTGAAAATGTAAAGCGATGAAGTGCAGCCATGTGTGGTCCTAATTGAAGGCCACCAATGCTTACGGAGCTTGAGGAAAGAGTTCTGGGCACAGTGGTTAAGGACTCATTGACTGGTGTTTGAGATCTTGATATGTCATGATTCTCCACAGCAAACATATGGGTAGCACTCTCCTGCAATGTAATATGTGTGGTAGGGACCTGTGGCGTATGCACTGGTGGCCACAGTTGTGCAGCAAAAACCCCTGATTGGCCACAGCACCAATCTATATGGCAAATGCATTAAGGTCCACTCCCGGGACTCACAGACACCACTTCCCAACTCTGCGACATCGCCTGTATGGTTCACAACCACTACACCAAATGTGTGTGGGCAACTACCACAGCTGTGTTTATCCCTCCACAGGCATGGCATGGATATGCCCTGGCATGGTGGTGGCAACTGGGCCTGGTAAACCAATATGAAACATAGAAGTTTGCTGTGGGGTTCTGTATCGGGGGGGGGGGGGGGGGGGTGTGACAAAAGGTTGAGCATGCAAGCAGCACAGTGGACCACAGTATCTTGGGGGGAGGGGGAATGGTTGCACTTTTATACCCAGTGTTACTAGCTTGCACATACCCGGGGCACATCCCACAGTGACTAGCATTTGCAGCTGTGCTGTTGGCACGATAGTGTTAAACGCATGTGGGAGGGATGGAGTTGTGGCCCAGCAGTTGGATCATGGTAACACAGGGTAGCGGGAGAGAGATGTGATCGCATCCCACATATCCCACTTTCCCAATGCCAATCAGTGCCCCAAGTGACCCATTCTGCCCACACTCCTGTTCACATGCAGCCCCTAACCCCGGTAATTGTTGATTACCTCACATTCACTGCAATGGTAGTGTTTGATTTTCATAGCTTTGCCCAGTCTCACTAGAGTCATGCACAGCAGTCAGTGACTTCCCTAACAGTATAGCCCCGTGTCAGCTATATATGAATAGCTAGCTGGATGCTCCCCATTCACCTGCAGTTGATGATGCTGTTGGCGATGGACTGCAATCCTCCTGGGATAAGGATGAGGTGTTATTTGCACTCCATCCCTCCAATTTGGCCTGCTGTCCCTCAAGCCCCCACCCAGCCATTTCCAGCAACATTGTCTGCTTTGTGGCTCATATTTGTTGCTCCATGCTGTCACCCCCCTTTGGCTGCACTGTCTTAAGTGTTGGCAGCACACACTAGTACGGGGGGAAGGGTGTTGCTTACTGAGGAGCCACTGCTGAAGTGCTCATGAATGCCTGATTGCACCCAGATATAGGCATCATGGCATGACCCTGGAAAATGGGAAAATGCATCCATTATTTCTCTCTCGCCATTGCAGACCACCTGCATGTTAATTTAATGGTATGACTTTCTATTCCTATATGTGGCTTCCCACACCTGGGGGGGGGGGGGAGGGTTCAGGGCCACATGTCTGCAGTTTATGATACTGGGTGCTGTAGGAAAGCCGACTACCCAATGGAAGTCGAGTCTGGTAGATGCTTCACCATGCTAGGAAAGCTGATGTACTGAACCATCTTGGGTAGGAATGCTGCGAGGAACTTTGTGAGGCACAGCAACACAGCCAACTGGCAGATGCCTGCTGTTGCAGCTAGCATGGTCTGGAAGCTGCTGGTCACCAGGACTGCAAGGGCTGTCATGACCTTGATGTTTACAGGGATGGGATAGGCTCTCTGTGTGTTGGCACAATATGGCTCTAGCCCTTGACACAGCCGGTGTAATGCAGCTCTCGGCCGCTAGACCCTCTGGCATAGATACCCTCTCCATGCCTTCCTGTGCTCCCTCTCCAGCTCCTCTTCAATGACTGTGGCGAACCAACTGTTCCTGCTGCATTGCTGCTAACCTCCACCAACACCCATGGGGACCACCATTGGCACCCATGTACTATCATCACCAACATGCAGTGCTCTGTGCTAGAACCCAGTCATCAGCCCTGTTCTTGTAATTTGTGTCTGCAGATGACAAGGAGAGGCCTCAAGGGTTATAAAAAACATTGGGAAACTCTGTTCGACATTCCACAGCCTGATCCATTATCTTCGACATTGGCATCATCAGCTTCCATGCCTTTGAAGATGGTTCAGAACATTGAAGGGGCATCAACATCAAGGGCTTTGAGCTCAGTCAAAGCTGAGTACCCACACCTCCCCAGACCATCAGTCAGCTTCCCGGCGAGGAGGAAAACAACATCGCCTCTATTGACGTTGCAGGGTGCTTTGACCGAGTACATCGGCATCGAAGCCTTTCGCAACACAGCGTCAAGAGCGATGGTGGGCTGTGTGAGTGCCCCTTGAAGGTGCTATGCAGGCAAGACTGCTCAATCTCCAAGTGTTCAGATTATTCACTCCATGCGAGGGCTGCTTCTCAAAAAGCCTCTGTACAGAATTGGCAGCCATGGAGAAATGGCTCCTAAAGGTGCTTGAGGATTGCATGTCAGCCCTGTTTGCTATGTAGCACACCAAGGGATTGGCATCAGCTATCATCATACAACTGATTCTGGAGACGCATTCCCTGTTCCCATCAGAAGCATCAACGTTGGGACATTGAAGGGATCGAATGCCAGTTCCGGCTAAGCCAGTTAACTTCTCCAGTGTCTTGGGGTCCAATACATCTTTGAAGCCCAGACAGACTTCAGAGCATCGGCATTCTCAGAGAAACTCCCATTCCCCTTTATGTAGAAGGGTCCTCTGGGCACAGGATCAGAGGTATTTCAATCTACTCTCAGAGTCTGAATCTGATGTCTGGATAACCAATGTGGAATTGGAGAACTTCTTGGAGTGCAGGTCCCTGGATCTCTGCCTCATGAGCATCGAAATTCTCCCCCTGAAGACATGACCTTCCAGGATTTTGTGAGGGATATGGCCAAGACCATAGCATTCTCTCTGAAGACTGAAGATTAACCTAGGGCAGAGGAGTTTGAAATATTGCAGTACCCCTTGGCGCCTAAGGAGACGGTGACCATTCCCATACATTGCTTTCCTGCAGAGGGTACAGATGAGGATGTGGGAGAGGCTCCTCACTGTACCTCCAGTGAATAGAAGACTTATTTATTTATTTATTTAGCATTTCTTTTATACCGCGCTATTATCACCAGTGCGGTGTACATCAAAACAAAACATATGCATTCAGGGTTACTGAAAATGCATTTACATTTGAACAGGGATTACAACAGGGATTACAACTTGACTTGATGTACAGGGTACTGAAAGCTCCTCCTGGTTTCAAGAAACCTTAGCTCCTGCCCCACTCCTTGGTGGTTGAATCTGCCCTGAAGAGGATTAAGAGTACCAAGACTCATTCTTTGCCACTCCCGGGATGGGAGGCTTGGATTATGGACTCTTTCGGGAGGAAGTGTTTCCAGGGCTCAATGCTCATTGCCTGAGTAACTTCATACAGCTGTGGTCGACATTATTGGCACCCTTGCAGTTCAACCCTTTAATGTTCAAAATCTCCTTAAAATAAGTAGCCAGTGAAATGGCTTTGGACTATATATGCACACATATTTGACAAGAAGTTGAAGCGGCATTGAAAGCCTTATCAAAGAACAAAGCACCAGGCATTGATAGCATTCCCATAGAAGTATTGCAGCAATCTGATGCAGCTGTTACCGTACTCACAAGGCTCTGCCAAGAAATATGGAAGACAACATCATGGCCAACTGACTGGAAAAGATCTGTGTTTATACCAATGCTAAAGAAAGGTGATCCAACTGACTGTGGAAATTATCGCACAATCGCTCTGATCCCACATGCCAGCAAGATTCTACTGAAGATTATTCAAAAGAGACTACAACCATACCTGGAACAAGAACTACCTGAAGTGCAAGCAGGGTTCAGGAAAGGGCGAGGAACGAGAAACATCATTGCGGATGTGAGATGGATCCTTGAAAAGACTAAAGAATACCAAAAGGATATCTATTTGTGCTTTATTGACTATAGCAAGGCTTTTGACTGTGTAAACCATGAGAAACTCTGGGCCACATTAAGAAGCATGGGTATACCAGAACACCTGATCGTTCTCTTGCGCAATCTGTACATTAATCAAGAAGCAACAGTTCGAACGGAACAAGGAGAAACAGAATGGTTTAAAATAAGCAAAGGTGTAAGACAAGGCTGCATACTTTCCCCCTACCTGTTTAATTTATATGCAGAACAAATAATCAGAGAAGCAGGATTGTATGAAGACAACAGAGGTGTGAAGATTGGTGGAAGACTCATCAACAACCTTTGCTATGCTGATGATACCACATTACTGGCTGAAAGTGAAGATGATCTGAAACATTTGCTTCTCACAATCAAAGAACATAGTCTCAAAATGGGCCTGCACCTTAATGTAAAGAAGACAAAGATCATGACAACTGGCATAATCAACAGGTTCATCGTTGAAGGAGAAGAAATTGAAATTGTGAACAACTTTAACCTACTTGGATCAACTATCAATAAAGAAGCAACAAGCAGTCAAGAAATCAGACGACGCATTGCTCTTGGAAGAATGGCTATGAAAGACCCAGATAAGATTCTCAAGAGCAGAGATGTCTGTCTCCATACAAAGATTCGACTTGTTCAAGCCATGGTATTTTCAATAACATCATATGGATGTGAAAGCTGGACAGTGAAAAAGATAGACAGGAAGAAAATTGATGCCTTTGAATTATGGTGCTGGCGGCGAATACTGTGTATACCATGGACTGCCCGAAGAACAAACCAGTCGGTACTAGAGGAGATCAAACCTAAGCTTTCTTTAGAAGACAAGACTTTGACTTTCATACTTTGGACACATCATGCGAAGAGAGAGATCATTAGAGAAAGACATTATGCTTGGCAAGATAGAAGGTCAACGCAAAAGAGGAAGGCCGGCAATGAGATGGATCGATACAATAACAGCAGCTACGGGTACCAGTCTGTCAACAATGAGCCGCCTGACTGAAGACCGAACACAATTTAGGATAGCTATCCAGAGGGTCGCCATGAGTTGACTCCGACTCGACGGCACTTAACAACAACAACCTTTGACACATAAAAGAATCAAATAAAACAAGACCAATTAAAAAAAGAAAATAGTTGGAAATAGTATAAAAACTGGGACATTGCCAGGGCATGATTATTGGCACCCCTATAAACAATTTAAATCAGTTTGAACAGAAGAATCATATTTAGTAAAATTAGATGCACCTGTGATCAATTGTCAGTACCCACATGACCTGAATCAACCAATGAATGATAGTTCTAATGTTTAAAATTGTCACATTTACTCCCTGTTCCATTTTCATAATGGTGAAGACAAGAGAGCTGTCAGAAAAGTGATTATCATCAAACTTCAAAAAGGTACAAGGCCATCTCCAAAGACCTTGGGATTCCTTTGCATACAGTTCACATTTATTTTTTCTCTTGCAGAAGGTCCTGTGCCTATTTCAGTGCCTCCCAGCCAGCCTGTATATCAGTGATGGATTCCTCATGCTGCTACATATGCCCCTCAATTCCTTCAATACGCACTCCCAAATCTGTCACATCTTGTCATACCGCTGAGTGTCTTTCAAATCATTTTTAACACCACAAATTTCCATCTTCAGATCTTCCCTGAGCTCGCCCAGCCAGGCCTTTAAAGTTTCGACAATGAATGAGCCCCACTCCACGTCCAGTGCGACCTCTGCATCCCACATGCTCCCTGTGGCCATCTTAGCTTCTATCTCTGTGCTTTGGGCTGTGTTGGCTGGCACATAAGCAGATCGAAACTCTGCAGATCTGCAATGGTGAGCATGCACAAACCATGACTGCCTGTCCATGCATGGTGCATGATAAACCATGCAGTGCAATGGGCCCTGAGGCAGTGGATGCCCCCTGCCATGGCACATGCCCACAGCCGAGGCCACACACAGCCCACAACCAGGTACCATGGTGTCAGGAGATGCCTGTGTGCAACAAATAGGAGCAAAGGAGGGGGAAAGACCACAGAGGTGCCAGAAGGGCTCAGAGGGGTGACACAGGTGAAGCAGTGACCCAGATGGCACCAAGGTTTGGTGAGTGGCCCTCCTACTTCTGGAGTTGGGACTAAGAAGGCAGCGGGTGCAACAGAAAGCGAGACGAGAGGAGGGGGTTCTGGCTAAGAGGGCCAGAGGCGCTGAGGAGTGGCAACCATCACCAGGGTTGGAAGGATTGGAGGGTGATTATCTGGACATGCATCTGGACCTCCAGGAGGAGTTGGAGGAAGAAGAGATTCCAAAGCAAGAAGACCAGTCCGGGCTGGTGAGGGTGTTCTGGCAGGAGGAGCTCCCGGCGCTCATCTTAGAATCTTTGAAAACCCTAAACATGTCCACTAGCCTTTCCGCAGAGGAGGAGACATTGGAGGATCCTCTGCTCCAGGCGGTCAGGAAATCGCAGTCAGTATTTCCGGTGCACAGAGTGGTCAGGCAGATGATCCAGAAGGAGTGAGATCTGCCAAAGGCTGGCCTTAGGGGGGTGCGGGCCTTGACGCGTCTTTACCCACTGCCAGAGCAGGAGCGCGAGCTCCTGCGGTCGCCTAAGGTGGACACGGTGGTTTCCGCAGTTACCAAGAAGACTATGATTCTTGTGGAAGGTAGTGCAGCTCTCAAGGATGCTCAGGGTAGGAAGATGGACATTCTGCTTAAGCAGGCGTTTGATATTGTCGCCTTGTTGCTGCAGGCCTCCATCTGCGGGGCATGGGTGGCTAGGATCTGCCTCCTCTGGTCACAAAGGCTTCAAAGCCTAGGGGACTCAGAGCTGGACATGTCAGAGAAGACGGCAAAACTGGAGTCGGGGGTGGCCTATCTGGCGAACATCCATTACAAGCTTATCAGGGACCTTTCCAAAAGTATGGCATCGATGGTGACAGCACGCCACTACCTGTGGCTTTGGAAATGGACGGCGGATAGTTCCCCCAAGTCCCGGCTCAGTAAACTGCCCTTTAAGGGTAAGCTTCTTTTGGAAAGGACCTGGATAAGTTGGTCAAAGACTTGGGGGAGTCCAGGGGAGGTCAGTTACCTGAGGACAAGCAAAAGCAGGCCCGTACCTCCTCAGCTCGTAGCCAGCTGAGGGAGTTCAAGCATTTTCATACCCCTCGCTTCAGCCAGGTCCAGAGGGGTAGGTTCCCCTCCAGGAGGCAGGGCTTTCGTGGTTTCCGAGGTGCAGGCAGGGGCTTTGGAGCTGCTTCTACCTTGGCTTGGCATTACTTGCAGTTTCTAGGAACCATGGCAGCCATGATCAAACTAGTCCCATGGGCAAGGGTGCACATGCGACCATTGAAGAGAGCGCTTCTCCATTGGTGGTCCCACCAGAGCTAGGAGATCCCTCAGATGGTGGTTGCACCCGGGAAACCTAGAGAGCAGCATGCCCCTCGAGTCTCCAGGATGGATCCCATTGATTATGGATGCCAGTCTGTCTGGATAGGGAGCCCAGTGCAAAGGACATTTTGCCCAGTTGAGCCCCCAAGAGGCTCGTTGGATGATCAACAGACTCGAGATGCGAGTGGTGGCACTGGTGCTGTGCAGTTTCAAAGCAAGCTTACAGGGAAAGGCAGTACATGTTTTCTCAGACAATGCAACCATGGTAGCATACCTCAACAGGCAGGGGAGCCTGGCTCTGGAGGAAGAAGCCGAAAGCCTGTTCGGCTGGGCAGAGACTCGTCTGCAGGCGTTGTCAGTGGCTCATGTAGCGGGGATTGATAATGTGATGGCAGACTATCTCAGTCAGATATGAGTGGACCCCGGAGAGTGGTGCCTCAATCAGGAAGTTTCGAGCAGGTGGTGAGACGATGGGGCGAACCAGTCATGAACCTGATGGCAATGTTTGAATCATCCAAGGCAAGATGGTTATGCTCTCTGGATGTAAAGAGGATCCTCAGGAAGTATTTGAAGAGGACAGCATCCTTTTGTAAGACTGATTGTCTATTTGTCTTGTTTGGGGGTCCGCGCAAAGGGGATGACACAGCAAAGGCCTCTATTCCTAGATGGATCCGGGAAGTGATCGCGTCGGCACACATTCTGAGAGGCAAGCCGGTGCCGGAGGAGTTGAGAGCACATTCCTCGAGGGCGCAAGCTGCCTCATGGGCAGCGTATAATTTGGTTTTCACCAGTGGATATCTGCAGGGCGGCGACTTGGTCGTCACTCCATACCTTCACTAAGCATTATCGCCTGGATCTCCAGGCAGCGTGGAATGCTTGTTTTGTAGTGGCAGTGATTCAGGTCGGTTGTGCAGATCCCTCCCATTAGTTAACTGCTCCGATACATCCCAGAGGTGCGGGACTGGACTGGAGGGACAATAAGGAAAGAAAAATTAAATTTACCTGCTAATTGTGGATCCTTGAGGAACTCCAGTCCAGACCCAAATCCCTCCCTGATTCCTAATTAGTTAGGTGGTAAGAACCCCGGGCCTGAAGCTTATTGCCTTGGGAGAGGAAGTAGTCTGAAGGTGCGGGGCACTGGGGTGCAATCGGCATAGTGGGGGGCGGGGGGCAGATTGGAAGAACTGTCAGTCTCTAGCTCCCTGTGGATTGCAGTTGTTGGGATATACGACAGGTAAGGCTCTTCATACTGGTGGGGGGGGGGGGGGACAGGGTACCCTTCTCAGGGGAGGAGGGTTAGTTGTTTAAGCATAGAACTGGTTTCCTTTGTATTGATGACTACTTAATTGTTGCTCCTGTGAGTCTGTTTTGTCAGTAAGTTACTGGGGCTGGTAGACGGTGCCAACTATATAAGTACTGAGTATCATCAAAAGATGATATGCTCAGTCTCCAAACTGCTGGACGAGGTACACTACCTAGAGGTGTGGGACTGGAGTGGAGTTCCTCAAGGAACCACAATTAGAAGGTAAGTCTCTTTTCTCTTTTTTTTTATATGTGACTGGAAATTTAGGTTTCTATCAAGGATCACACCTAGATATTTCACTTTGGGCCTGATTTTCAACAAGATGTCAAAGTCGGCCATACCCGCATAAAGTTACTCGGTCAGGAAAAGTACTTGAATCGTGAGTCAGATGCCGCCAAAATGGGCAGGCTATGAAAATGCAGCACAAACTGAGCACAGCGGCAGGCGCCTACCACAGCATATACGGATAAGCGCAAGGCACGGATCCCGTGTTCTGCACCCAAGGTTGACAGGTGATACCCATGTATGTGCCACAATGGCAGCCAGAGAAGCAGGACAGCAGGTATGCAAAAACCCGGGTATGGGGCATATGGCATACCCATACATAGACGGCACCATCACACAGGTGTCCGCAGGCTGCCTGTGCCAGAGTCCCCATAGTTGGGCAGAGAAACACCTATGGAATGGCGGCAAGGAGAAGTGTGAACTTCAGCCCCAGCAAGAACAAGAGCCTTGTCCATTGTGTGCTGCAGCATGAAGGGGTGTTCTAGCCAAGGGTGGCCATCAACAGCCATATGGAGGGGCATTCAACTCCAGTTGTGCAGGTAAGAGGGACACAACAGGTGGGAAGGGCTGGAAAACCCTGAAAAGCACAGCTGTGTGTCCACACAGGAAGACAGGGCTGTGATACCAAGCCACATTCTGGTGGCTACCCCAATGTGTGCTGATCAGGCAGTGGTAGGGGGACGGGAAATGCATTGGCACAGGTGCCAGCCCTGAGTACCCACAAAAGGGGGCATACCCACACACAGCAGGTGGAATGGCTGCTGCACCCCCTGGTAGCAGTGGCAGCAATGCCACAGGGCATGCACAGCAATGTACCAGCCAGTGTAGGGAGAGCTGAGGTTGGGCTGGGCTCCATAGGGGACCCCACCAGCCAATGTGGACATCCTGGACACCTGCCCCACCCCTGAGCCCCTGTGCCCCAGCGCAGGGGTCTGGGGTGACCAGTGGCAAAACCCACATATATGTTGCCTGTCTGTCCCTGAAAGCATATCTGCCAACACTGCCTGCCACCCCCTGTCCAGCTGTGGCAGTATCCCAATAATGTGATGGCTCAGAACATGACAGATCTGCAATGGTGAGCATGCACAAACCATGATTGCCTGTCCATGCATGGTGCATGATAAACCATGCAGTGCAATGGGCCCTGAGGCAGTGGATGCCCCCTGCCATGGCACATGCCCACAGTCGAGGCCACACACAGCCCACAACCAGGTACCATGGTGTCAGGAGATGCCTGTGTGCAACAAATAGGAGGAAAGGAGGGGGTAGGACCACAGAGGTGCCAGAAGGGCCCAGAGCGGTGACACAGGTGAAGCAGTGACCCAGATGGCACCATCACCAGTGGCACAGGACACATGGCAAAGGGCCAGGGGAGTGGCAGGCAGAATCATGGTAGCAGATGCCAGAGGTGTACCAGCACATGCACCCTACACCTGCTACCCATGGGTATGCCCCCTCTTGTGAGTGCTGCCCGCAAACTGGCCCAGATCCTGTCACTCAGCTGGTTCTGAGGTACAGCAGGGACAGATAGACAGAAAACACCAAACTCTGCAAGGCAACAGTGAATGTAGTCTGTACAGCAGCAAGGGGCACAAACAATGGAACCACAGGCAAACATGTCACTGGCAAAGTACATACGTAAACACCATGTCTGGTATAAGGAATGATAGTGAGCCAGGATACATCCTAGGACCTTTACCATGGACAAAGCAAAGTAATCGTATAGGCTGTTACCATGGGAACAAAAGCCATGTTGAGAAAAGGTGAGATAGGGATGTGGGTGATGGAGGTGTGGGAGGGGGGAACGGGGAAAGTAGCACAATGGCCACAGAAAGCCAGCTAATAGATTCCCTCAGGAATGTATGTGAGACCTATAGGCCTTCTGTGCAGGTTCTGAAGCCCCCCACTACTGATGGGCAGATGAGGACTGGACCATATTGGTGACATCCAGAACATAAGTGCAATTACAGCTAACATGCTCACAGGAAAAGGGGCACGAGTACTCGCAAGAGCAAACAAAAAACAAAAAAAGGAAGCGAGTATCAAAACACAATTTATTGAATTGGAACAATGCCAAGGCAATATTGACGCCAGTATTGGATATTGCAAACTGCTTCATCATAAATCTTTTTCCTGGGTGGTGGTTCCCAATGTGGAACCTTGCATTGTGTAACCATAGTGTGGGTTGTTCTTTCCTAGGTGCATAACTTTGCACTTGCCCACATTAAATTTCATCTGCCATTTGGATGCCCAGTCTTCCAATTTATCCAGATCCTCCTGCAGTTTTCCACAGTCCTCTTGGGTTTTAACAACTTTAAACAGTTTTGTGTCGTCTGCAAATTTAGTTATTCCCTTTTCCAAGTCATTTATGAATATGTCAAAAAGTAGCGGACCCAGTACAGATCCCTGGGGTACTCTACTATTCACCTTTTTCCATTGGGAAAATTGGTCATTTAGCCCTACCCTCTGCTTTCTATCTTTTAACCAGTTCCCGATCCACAATAGTACACTGCCTCCTATCCCATGACTTTTTAGTTTTGCCAAACGTCTCTGATGAGGGACCTTGTCAAAGGCTTTCTGAAAGTCCAGATACACTATATCAACTGACTCACCTTTGTCTACCTGTTTATTCACACTTTCAAAAAAACATATCAGATTAGTAAGACAAGATCTTCCTTGTCTAAAGCCATGTTGGCTGTCTCCCATTAGGCCATGGCTATCTACATGTAATTTTGTTCTTTATGATGGCTTCTACCATTTTCCCCGGTACTGACGTCAGGCTCACCAGTCTGCAATTTCCCAGATCACCCCTGGAACCCTTTTTAAAAATTGGCGTTACATTGGCGATCCTCCAATCTTCAGGTATTACAGATGATTTTAATGAAAGTTCACAGATTACTAATAGCAGGTCTGAAATCTCATATTTCAGTTCTTTCAACATTCTTGGATGTATACCATCCGGTCCAGGTGATTTGCTACTATTCAGTTTATGAATTAGTTGTAATACATCTTCCCGGTGTACCGATATTTCTCTCATTTCCTCTGCAGTATCACCTTTAAATACCACTTCAGTCTTGGGTAACATCCCTACATCTTCCTCAGTAAAGACCAAAGCAAAGAATTCATTCAGTCTTTCCGCTATAGCCTTGTCTCCTCTTACTGCCCCTTTTACCCCTCTATCATCTAATGGTCCAATTGACTCTCTCACAGGTCTTTTGCTACAAATGTACTTGAAAAAGTCTTTATTTTGTGCTTCCATGGCAAGTTCCTTTTCAAATGCTCGCTTTGCCTGCCTTATCAATGCTTTGCATTTAACTTGCCAGTGCTTGTGCTGTTTCCAGTTTTCGTCATTTGACTCTTTTTTCCATTTCCTGAAAGATGCTTTTTTGGCAGCAACAGCCTCTCTGACCTCACCTTTAAACCATGCTGGCAGTTTTTTGGACTTTCTTCCACTTTTCTTAATGCGTGGAATACAGCTGGTCTGGGTTTCCAGGATAGTGTTTTTAAACAACACCCAAGCTTGATGTAAGTCTTTAACTTTTGCAACCGCTCCTTTTAGTTTTTTCTTAACTATATTCCTCATTTTATCATAGTCTCCCTTTCGAAAATTAAAAGGTAGTACAGTCAAACCTCGGTTTTCATGATTAATCCGTTCAAAAAAGTCTGACTATAACCGAAACGGACTAAAACCAAAGCAAGATTTCCCATAAGAAATAATGTAAATTCAATTAATCCGTTCCAGACACCCAAAAATATTGACAAAAAATACATTTTATAGAGAATAACTATCTTTTTACATACAGAAAACAATGAGAAATACATATAAATGACTAATGAAATGGATAAATGAGCATGTAACATCACTTTTACCTTTATTGAAGACTTTTGTTGGCATACACAGTGTCGGGAGAGGTGGAGAGGCAGTGTCAGCCAAGCAGCAGGCAGTTGAGAAACAGTGGGACAGAGAGTCTTAGGCTGCCTCCGGCCCCCCTAAGGTAGCAGCCTGACACAGGTGAGAGTCAGAGAACAGCGTGGGGCTGTGCCAGCAGGAGCCTGCAGCTGCAGACTGCAAGGTTTCAAGGAGAGGCCGCGTGTGCAGGCCTGCAGGACACCCAGAATCCAATCGGGAGGGCAGGGGCCCCGGCGGGAGACTGGGCCGCCAAGGAGAAGCAGATTCGGTCATCAGCTCCTGTCCCGGTTCAAGGGATGTGCAGGGGAAGAGGCAGCAGGCAGACGTCAATCGGGGGAGAGTCCGGGGCAGGAAGCAGTTTCGGGCAGGCCACGCTGGAGCGTTGAACTCCTCGGCTCCCCAGAGGTCCCGCAGAATCGCTGGCTCAAGCTCCGTGGGAGATCGCTGGCTCACGCTAATCCATGGCAGGTACGGGGGGGGGGGGGGGGGTAAAATGCTGTACGAAAACCGAGACAACGTACGAAAACCGAAACACAATCTTGATGAAAAAAATCAACGAAAACCGAATCGTACGAAAACCAGGGCATACGAAAACCGAGGTTTGACTGTACTGTGGATTTCTTTACTATCCCTCCTCCACTAATTAAATCAAACACGATCATGCTATGATCACTATTGCCAAGTGGTCCCAACACCCTTATTTCTTGCACCAGATCTGGTGTTCCACTAAGGACTAGGTCCAGTATGTCTTCCCCTCTGATCGGTTCATGAACCAGCTGCTCCAAGAAGCAGTCATTTATTTCATCTAGAAACTTTATCTCCCTAGCATGTCCTGCTGTGACACTGACCCAGTCGATCTCTGCTGTGACTTTTGTTAGCTTTGAGCATTTCATCATCCATTTGTTCATTCTAGCCAGGCAGTCGATAGTACACCCCCACTGCCATCACCTTCCCCTTCATACATGGAATTTCAATCCATAGAGATTCTACAGCAAATTTTGTTTCCTGCAAAACTTTAATCCTTTCTGACTCAATGCCCTCTCTAACATAGAACTGATCAAATTGGTGGAAGGGTTGCGCTCTATCATTACGATATAGTCTGTATCCAGGTATCACAGTGTCCCACTGGTTATCCTCCTTCCACCATGTCTCTGAGATTGCAATCATATCTAACCTCTCATTTAGTGCTATATATTCTAACTCTCCCATCTTATTGTATAGACGTCTAGCATTTGCATACAAGCATTTTAGAGACTGTATTTTATTAATATTAATCTAGCTATTGGTAGGCATGGGTAATTTGGAATCTTTACACTTTGTCTGCACCATACTCAAGGGCATTTGGGCTGCTTTACTCTTTTTTGGAACCTCACTGCTTTTGGTAGTATCCTTCAAGGATACCTTCTTCCGAACCATACGCTTTTGGGCGATTGTCGGCTTTCCCCGATTTTCTAGTTTAAAAGCTTCTCTATCTCCTTTTTAAAGGTTAATGCCAGCAGTCTGGTTCCATCCTGGTTAAGGTGAAGCCCATCCCTTCGGAAGAGCCCCTCCTTTCCCCAGAATGTTCTCCAGTTCCTAACAAATCCAAAACCCTCATCCTTGCACCATCGTCTCATCCACGCATTGAGACTCCAGAGCTCTGCCTGCCTTTTGGGTCCTGCACGTGGAATGGGAAGCATTTCGGAGAATGCTACCCTGGAAGTTCTGGATTTCAACTTCCTACCTAAAAGCTTAAATTTAGCCTCCAGAACTTCCCTACCACATTTTCCTATGTCATTGGTACTGACATGTACCAAGACAGCAGACTCCTCCCAAGCACTATCTAAGATCTTATTTAGGCAGTGCGTGAGGTCCGCTATCTTCGCACCAGGCAGGCATGTTACCAGGCGATCCTCATGTCCACCAGCCACCCAGCTATCTACATGCCTAATGATCGAATCACCAACTATAACGGCTGTCCTAATCCTCCCCTCATGGGCACATGGCCCTGGAGAAACGTCCTCAGTGCGAGAGGGTTTTACATCACCTGGAGGACAGGTCCTAGTTACAGGATCACGTCCTGCCACACCAGGGTGATGCTCTCCTGTCACGTGACCTCTCTCCTCCATGGCAACAGGGATGCTGCCAGACTGGAGGTGGGACTTCAGGACTATATCCCTGTAGGTCTCGCCATGTACCTCTCTGTCTTTCTTATGTCTTCCAGGTCTGCTACTCTAGCCTCTAGAGAACGGACTTGTTCCCTGAGAGCAAAGAGCTCCTTGCACTTAGTGCATATGTAAGACCTCTCACCAACTGGGAGAAAATCATACATGTGACACTCAATGCAAAAGACTGGAAAGACCCCATCTCGCTGCTGGACTGTTGTCTGCATCTTAGTTTAAAGCTTGTGTTTAGGTCTTTAAATTCTGTACTTACTAAGGGTTGGTATAGATGCTTATACTAATAAAAGTGTATCTAATACCTCTAATATACCTTGTTCACCTGAAGCTTAATTAATCTCAGGTCCTCAATGTATGACTGATTTGAATAAAGAGCTTCACCTCAGAGCAGCCCCTTTCCTCTAAGATATGTAAGTACTGTCACGCGGTTGCTGGTGACACAAAGATTATACGCCACTAGGTAGCGTTGTTAAAGAACAAAGAGTCCGAGTGTAGGGTAATAAAGGCTTTTATTCCCCGTTTAAAGCAAGGTTCAACTAAGAGATATTTTAGATAACAGAAACAGTCCTTTGTTTCAAAAGGTACCAATATTCACTGGCTAGTTAACTGTTACTTCACAGTTTAAAGCAGGTTTTCTTCAAAGTAATATTCAGTATAATAAACATCAACTTATACTTCATTTATTCTTCTGTGGAGCATACACACTTTGGAGCATAGGCAGTGCACCAATCACATTCCATTTCCTCAGGTAAAGGTGTGGGAATAGTGCTGGGAGAATCCACTTCCATCAAATCCTCTCCCCTATACTGATTCAAAGGGTTTTCACTATCCCTGTCTATTTCAGCTGGGTAATCTCCAGCTTGGGAGTTTGGCTTCACATAAGCAGGGACTCTTAAGGCTGGCGGTAATTTAGTGAACCAGTCTGCACTCTTGTTTCTCCTAGGAGGAATACTTCTTTTAGTATAACTTTTAGCAGTGCCATCATTACAGTTAATCTTCAATGACTCATACCTTGGCTCACTGAGTAAAAACTTCCGTTGCTTATAAAACTGCTTTTCCCTCTGAATAGGTAAAACTGAGCAATGATCCTCTAGAGATAAGCTTCTGTCAGAACCTCCCTCTCTGGTTCTTAGCTTTCTTCTCTCTACATTACAAACAGGCAGAGTATAGGAACTAGGCGTGGCAGAGCCTCTCACCTTGGAGCAACTTCCACCAAACTCCCCTTGCACAACAGGTCCAGTTTGGGCTTTCTGGCTTCCCACCTTGTGAGGTCTGTTTCTCCTCCAGCTTCCAGCTTGGCTTCTTCCACAGCAATCAGGCTTATGTCCTTGATAGCCTCCAGGGTTCTCTGCTGTTTCTCCTTCTAGTCCAGCTCCAGTTCCTTCTTCCTCTTTCTCCTCCTTCCTCAGCTCCTGCTGTGTCCACTCCTTATGCCACTGCTCTCTCTCCTGTCCAGAAGCATTCTGCTCTGGCTTATAAAGTGAACCGCTACTGCTGACTTCCTGGTTCCCTTTCAGCTGCAGGTCATCAGTGAGATTAGGTTCATTAAGACCAGTATGTCTGTTCCTGCTCCCTCTAGCTGTGCCTGAAGGTAACTGCACATCTAGTTCTTCTAAAACAGGATTTCTTTTCTTAAAACCAACTTTATTAGTGCCCGCATCATGACAGTACCTATAAAGCTACAATTACCCCAGGGGCGGGTGGGTGTTGGGGAGGGAGAGAGGGAAATAAGACCTATTAAAAGAGGGCTGTTACAAGGTACACTGTCCTGTACCCTCAGCAGGGGGGAGGGGGGTTAGTCCCTCAGGTAGGCTAGAGCAGGAAAAAAAGTTTAAAACGCAGCATGTTCTGGGGACAGAGCAGGGAGAGATATTTAATTTAAAGTAACAGTTAACCTGGCTACCACACAAAGGCCAGTTAGTTGGGAGAGGCAAGGTAAGTTGTACAGCTGAGAAAGCTGAAGATAGAGCAGCTTTTAAACTAGATATTAGGGGAAAGCCGACAGTCGCCCAAGAGAGGATGGTTCGGAAGAATGTATCTTTGAAGGATACTACCAAAAGCAGAGAGGTTCCACAAAAGAGTAAAGTAGCCCAAATGCCCTCAAGTATGGAGCAGACTGAGCTTAAAGATCCCAAATTACCCATGTCTAACAATAGCCAAATTAATATGAGTAAAATACATTCTCTAAAATGCTTGTATGCAAATGCTAGAAGTCTAAAAGATAAGATGGGAGAGATAGAATATATAGCACTAAATGAAAGGTTAGATATGATTGGAATATCAGAGACATGGTGGAAGGAGGACAACCAGTGGGACACTGTGATACCTGGGTACAAACTATATCGTAATGATAGAGCTGATCAAATTGGTGGAGGGGTTGCTCTCTATGTTAGAGAGGGCATTGAGTCAGAAAGGATTAAAGTTTTGCAGGAAACAAAATCTGCTGTAGAATCTATATGGATTGAAATTCCATGTAAAAGGGGGAAGGCAATGGCAGTGGGGGTGTACTATCGAGCGCCTTGCCAGAATGACCAAATGGATGATGAAATGCTCAAAGAAATCAAGGAAGCTAACAAAAGTTACAGTGCAGTAATAATAATGGGTGATTTCAACTACCCCGGTATCGACTGGGTCAGTGTCACGTCAGGACATGCTAGGGAGATAAAGTTCCTAGATGAAATAAATGACTGCTTCTTGGAGCAGCTGGTTCATGAACCGACCAGAGGGGAAGCCATATTAGACCTAGTCCTTAGTGGAACACCAGATCGAGTGCAAGAGATAATGTTGTTGGGGCCATTTGGCAATAGTGATCATAGCATGATCACCTTTGATTTAATTAGTGGAGGAGGGATAGTAAGGAAATCCACAGTACTACCTTTTAACTTTCGAAAGGGAAACTATGATAAAATGAGGAAAACAGTTAAGAAAAAACTAAAAGGAGCAGTTGCAAAGGTTAAAGACGTACATCAGGCTTGGCTGTTGTTGAAAAATACTATCTTGGAAGCCCAGACCAGCTGTATTCCACGCTTTAAGAAAAGTGGAAGGAAGTCCAAAAAACTGCCAGCATGGTTTAAAGGTGAGGTCAGAGAGGCTGTTGTTGCCAAAAAAGCATCTTTCAGGAAATGGAAAAAAGAGCCAAACGACGAAACCTGGAAACAGCACAAGCACTGGCAAGTCAAATGCAAGGCATTGATAAGGCAGGCAAAGGGAGAATTTGAGAAGAAGCTTGCTGCGGAAGCAAAAACGCGAAGTAAAGACCTTTTCAAGTACATTCGTAGCAAAAAACCTGTGAGAGTCAGTTGGTCCATTTGATGATAAAGGGGTTAAAGGAGCACTAAGAGGCGACAAGGCGATAGCGGAGAGATTGAATGAATTCTTTGCTTCAGTCTTTACTGAGGAAGATGTAGGGATATTACCCATGACTGAAGTGGTATTTAAAGGTGCGGAAGAATTGAAGGAAATATCGATACATCGGGAAGATGTATTACAACTATTAGATAAACTGAAGTGTTGAAAGAACTGAAATACGAGATTGCAGACCTGCTATTAGTAATCTGTGAACTATCATTAAAATCATCTCTAATACCTGAAGATTGGAGGATCACCAATGTAACACCAATTTTTAAAAAGGGTTCCAGGGGTGATCCGGGAAACTACAGACCGGTGAGCCTGACATCAGTACCGGGAAAAATGGTAGAAACCATCATAAAGAATAAAATTACTCAGCATGTAGATAGTCATGACCTAATGGGAGACAGCCAACATGGCTTTAGACAAGGAAGATCTTGTCTTACTAATCTGTTATGTTTTTTTGAAGGAGTGAATAATCAGGTGGACAAAGGTGAGTCGGTTGATATTGTGTATCTGGACTTTCAGAAAGCCTTTGACAAGGTCCCTCATCAGAGACGTTTGGCAAAACTAAAGAGTCATGGGATAGGAGGCAGTGTACTATTGTGGATCAGGAACTGGTTAAAAGATAGAAAGCAGAGGGTAGGGCTAAATGGCCAATTTTCCCAATGGAAAAAGGTGAATAGTGGTGTACCCCAGGGATCTGTGCTGGGTCCGCTGCTTTTTGACATATTCATAAATGACCTAGAAAGTGGAATAACGAGTGAGGTTATCAAATTTGCAGATGACACAAAACTATTTAAAGTTGTTAAAACCCAAGAGGATTGTGGAAAATTGCAAGAGGATCTTGATAAATTGGAAGACTGGGCATCAAAATGGCAGATGAAATTTAATGTGGACAAGTGCAAGGTTATGCACCTAGGGAAGAACAACCCAAACTATGGTTACACGATGCAAGGTTCCACATTAGGAACCACCACCCAGGAAAAAGACTTAGGCGTCATTGTGGATACCATGTTAAAACCCTCGGCCCAGTGTGCAGCAGCGGCCAAGAGAGGAAATAGAATGCTAGGTATGATAAGGAAAGGAATGGAAAATAAAACAAAAGATATTATAATGCCTCTATATCGTTCCATGGTGAGACCGCACCTTGAATATTGTGTGCAATTCTGGTCGCCGTATCTTAAAAAGGATATATCGATTTTAGAAAAGGTTCAGAGAAGATCCACCAAATTGGTAAAGGGGATGGAAGGATACTCCTATGAAGAAAGGCTAAAAAGGTTGGGGCTCTTTAACCTGGAAAAGAGACGGCTGAGGGGAGATATGATAGAAGTCTATAAATTAATGAACGGAGTGGAACGGGTAAACGTAGATCGATTGTTTACCTTATCAGAATATAGAAAGACTAGGGGACATGCAATGAAGCTACAGGGTAAACTATTTAAGACTAATAAAAGAAAATATTTTTTCACTCAACGTGTAATCAAACTCTGGAATTTGTTACCGGAGGATGTAGTAAAGGCTGTTAGTGTAGCTGGGTTTAAAAAAGGTTTGGACAAGTTCCTGGAGGAAAGGTCCATAAACCATTATTAAGAAGGGACCCAGGATATCAATGCTTGAACCAATACAAGCATTGTGGAACCTGTGTCCCTTGGGGAAACTGCTAGGTACGTATGACCTAGATTGACCACTGTTGGAAACAGAATACTGGGCTTGATGGACCTTGGTCTGACCCAGTATGGCATATCTTATGTTCTTAAAACTAAAGGGAACAGGGAGGTGAAGTAGCACACCAATAAAGACAACAATAAATAAATAAATAGACAGCTAGATCTCACAGCAAAGTTGTCACAGGAGTTATCAGACTGGAGTAGATTGTATCACAGGAGCAGGTGGGACGGGAAGCGCACAGACGCGGTGGAGCCTCCCAAAAGCTTCCAATAGAAGCTTAGGAGCATTCTCGTCTGTCAGAGATATCATCCATATGTGAGAAGTTATCCCAGCTGTCCATGGAGTACACCTGCCACAGGTGAGTAACTACCTTTTTGATAGGAGATGTAATGATGGTAATCAGAATATGTCTATCAATTTGAAAACCAAATCTATGTGTGTATTTTCCCTCCTGCAACACCTCTCTGCTACTGGGACAGCTGATTTTTGCTGTGGGTAAATCTAGCTGCAGATGAGAGCTGCAGGCATCACACAAAGGTGTCATTGTTCACAGGGGCTTTTATCACCTCGAGGGATCATTGCAAATCTCCTCCTCTGACAAACAATACAGGTAGAACAATTGGGTCCTGAGGAGCTACATTGGAATTATATTTCCCCTGAGGGTCTCCCAAGTTGGTTTAAGTAGCTGGAAAGCTTCTACCTCTGGAAGGAGGAACAACATGATTCTCTGATTCAAGGACACCAGGTTGTGGGATTGAAGGGCCCTGGACAGCTGTTTATGTGTTGTTGTTTTTTTCTTTTTTTTATAATACTGGAAATTCCCTCTCATGTCTGACAACTTCAGTGGCTCTGTTGAATGTATGTGCACAATGAGTAGGATAAATTAAATTCTTGCAATTTCGCACTTGGAACTTACTGGTAAGAATAACTCTGTTTCTGTTCCCCCTTTCCCCCCACCCTTTGTGTATCTGTCTTGTCTCTTTCTATCTCTGTCTCTATCTCATTATTTCCCCCTCTTCTACTTTGGCTGTCTTTCTCCTCCCTCTTGCTTTTTGTCATTCACTGTCTTGGTCTCTGGCTTTTCCTCCTCCTTTCTCTGTTTCTCTTGCTCTGTTGTGATAGTTGTCTTCTGTGAATGATCACAAGATTGCAAACAGTGTGACAAGGCAGTAGCCAGAGGAATCATAACCGGTAGTAAAAAGGTGATAATGCCTTTGTATGAATTATGCTACCAAAATGGCATAGAGCTTGCACCAAAAGCGTTAATAAATGAGATGTAAGGAAGTTTATAATAACAGGTCATGATGTAAGGCTAAAAGAGGGAGACCGATCGGTAACATTAGAAAATATTCCTTCACAGAAAGACTGTGGCATGTATGGGACAACCTCCCAGTGGAGGCTGTGGGAATGACAGCATTAAAAGAATTCAAGACAGCCCAAGCCTAAAGGATCCTCAGCTGATAATAAGTGAAGGTAAAGTCAGAGATCAAGTGAGGCACATGATATTGCAAAGAAGGGGAAATGGGCAGACTAGATGGAGTATTTCACATACAGTAATTTGCAAGATGAGAGGAATAGTGCGGCCCAGTGTCTGTAAGGCTGCAATATTCAGATAAACTTGGCGATGCCTTGTGTGTGTTCAGCTCTTTGGATTAAAAGAACAACTCTGTGACTGCTTTATTTAACAGAGAGGCCTCCAAAAACAGACAGGAATCTATCTTGCTTTAGGAGGCTGGATCATGGGTGCTTGTCTTGTCTTTCTCCTTTAAAATGTAAGAACATGCAAGTGCAGGAGCAGGCAAGCAGCCGCTGTGGGGGTTCCCTGCAGCACAGAATCTGACAGAGATGACAGAGCTACCTAACAGGTACTCTGTAATGAAGGGTGTGGATTTGGGAAGTGATTATGAGGAGAGAAACATTATTTGCCGCCTTGTTGTCTTAGCCTGTAGGAATGGGCTAACTAGAGAAAGAGGAAAGGGAGGCAAATAGGTAGAAATGACCTGACAAATGATGAGTTAGAAACCATTTGAGAACAGTTCAATGAGTTAGAAAGGGGAGGTTGACTGGTGGCTAAATCCATGACAGCTTCAGAAGAGTTACCTATATTTGACAAGGGAATAGACAGAACGTCCCTCAGAAGGAACTTCATTTCCTAGGTGAAAGGCAGATGCAGAGAAGGTTTCAGACCCATTAGTGACTGGGGATGTCCATACAGAAGGGATAGTACATCTATCTAGGAAAGCTGCTCCAGTCACTGTCATCATTTCAAATCCTACATAGACAAGCAAAAAGGGGGAATCACAAACTTCTCTCCTCATATGCAGAAATACTTGAGGTAAAGAGAATAAGCCCTGAAGGAATAATCAACCATGCAATAGTCCTTGGGAGACAGCTGTCAAAAGTAGAGGTAGGACATCTGATGAAATAGAAATAATAGAAAAATAGAGAAGGTGGTAGATCATCATCTTGGAGATTCAAGTGCCTAAGAGCTCAAAAGTCACAACATCATGGACTAGGATACCATCATGGCAGAAGCAGATTTGGGAATGGATGTAACTATCCCTGGATATAATCTCTTCAGAGGAGACAGATAAAGAAAAAGATGAACTCTCTATGGGGGCAATATTCAGTAACCCGTGCAAATGTAAGGTCTGTGCCCATATTTATATCCATGCCCCTTGTTTATTTCTAATTATTATTTAGTTCTATATCATGCTTTGGTAGCTTCTAGGCGAGCTACATGTATGTATCAAAGGGATATTCTTGTCCCGGGAGGGCTTACACACTAAGGGTTTCATTTACTAATGCGCGTTAATGCATGTTAATGCCAGTTAATTGCGTTAACACATCTTAACTGGTTAACACACACTAATAAATGAGGCCTTTAGTTTGCACCTGAGACAAAGATGGTGGAAGTGACTTGCCCAAGATCACAAGAAGCATTAACAGGATTTGAAGCCTGGCTTCCCTGATTCTCATACTGCTGCTCCGCCGCTCTCTCAGAAAATTAACTAGAAGGTATGTGGGTATGAAGTGCCCGTGGATGTTGCCCCTGCAATATTTGCAGGTCATTTGTGCACTGGAAATGTGTCTTTAAATGTCCCTCCCCCAACCCATCTCTGCCACTGTGACAGTGGATTTTTTGCTGTGGTTAAACCTAGCTGCTGAATGAACATTTCATCTTGGAGGATCTACCAAGTAACTCCTTGGGAAGCTAAATCAGTATCAAGGTCTGATGCTGAATTCAAAGATATGTGGGGAACTGAGAGCTACAGTGATACAAATGCTTTGACTATGGTCCCTGAACTGGACTGAGACCAACCAGGCCACCTTTTAACCCCCTGCCAACCTGAGCTAAATTTGAACTGGTGACCTAAAGGTGAAAAAAATATCTGTAAACCTCTGAGATAATTCCTCAGAGTCATCTAGATCCTGTAAGTTAGTCAATAAGTACAGTCAAACCTCGGTTTTCGTATGCCCCAGTTTTCGTTAGCTTCGGTTTTCGATGATTTTTTAAATTGCTATGTTGTCTCGGTTCTCGTACGTCCGCTCGGTTTTCGTAGAATTTGAAATGGTCCGGTGACGTCATCGGGCTCCACGGCGGGGCTGTAGAAGAGCTCCATTACAAAGCCTTGTGCTTCCCTAGCAGCGATCGGGCAGCGGAGCAATGAAGGGGCCGCAGAAACCAACGGAGGATTCATAAATTGAAGATTGTGGCAGCGGAGAGGGGAACCGCGTGATAGTGCAGATGACAAGGCAATGGAGTGCTGGGGAGAGCGTCGGAGAACAAACGTGCACCAGGAGCCACTTAAGAGAACCGGCGGGGAGCGGGACTGCCTAGCAGACAGCCTTGTGAATAGGCGAAGTGAGTCGGGGGACTGCTGCGGGGAGTAGCGAGAGCAAGAACAAGGCAGGAAGATCGGAGGGGAAAAAAGAAGCAGTGAAACCCGAGTGGCATCCAGCAGCGAAGGGGAAGAAAGAGAAAGCTCATACCAGGAAGTAGCAGGAAACCACCCTCGGCACAGAATAAGGTACTGTAGGTTAAGCAAAAATAATTAAAAAAACAGAAGAAATATAAAAACATCTGGTACCAGTTAGCCAGCTCAAAGCCCTGTGGGATCCAGCCTTAAAGCAGCCACTACCCAAAGGAATACAACCTAACCTATTCTCTATAAAATGTATTTTTTGTGAATATTTTTGGGTGTCTGGAACGGATTAATTGGATTTACATTATTTCTTATGGGAAATATTGCTTCGGTTTTCATACGTTTCGGTTTTAGTCAGACTTTTTTGAACGGATTAATCATGAAAACCGAGGTTTGACTGTAGAGGGACAGCAGGGAGAAGCTGAATTATTGTTGGTTGCCCTGTAGAACCCATCAAGTTTTCTATGTACATCATAGCAATATATAAACCTCCAGCACAGGGAAAAGAAGTGGATTCAGACAAGATGAAAGACATCATCACAATGGCTTGCAGAGGAGAAATTCTGCTTGAGAGCATCTTCAGTCTATCATGTGAATTGGAGCTTGTTTGCTGCAGCATCAACTAAGACTGAAGTCTTGGATGCCCCAGAAGGTTGTGAAATATTCACTCAGGATAGCAGTGGTAAAAGCGGGGCGAAAACATGGAGGTGGGGGATAGAGAGGATGGGTGTTCTGGATATTGTTTTAAATATAGGAACTTGTATGCTCAGTTACTCAGAAAAGTTAGAGGATCAAAGAGAGAAGATAAAACCAATTATAAAACCAAAAGGAAGGGAAAAAAATAAAGCAATATATCTCTGTCAGGAAGCAGCAGAAATGATAAGTGCAAAAAGACTAGTTTTCAGTAAATACAAAACAAAGGCAAAGTAATACAGAATGATTAGGGGAAACAAATGGAGGTAGTGAAGAAAAACAAGAAAAGTTCAAACAGAAGAAAATATTGTCCAAACAATAAACAGAGGAGAAAATCATTTAGATATATTTAGAGAATAGAAAAAAAGGTGAAGGAGACATAGGAAAATTAAAAAGACATTGGAAAGGGATCAAAGGTAATGTAGTTTGCGAGGGGAGAATCTTGTTAAATAAACTTAAGAGTTCTTTAATGATGTAGTAAAGGTGGGTGCAGTGAATGTTGCATATCTGGAGTTCGGCATGCAAATGAGTTATGTGCAAAATGTCTGCGCTAAACTAGGAGAGCTCTGCCGTTAACACAAGCATTTGCGCACTGATGATGCTCATGTTAGATTCCTTTCTGCAGGCTGCACCCATGCTACTTCAGAAAATTTTGTGCAAATACACTGCTATTCCCAGTGCTCACACAGTACACTTTGCTGCATCGCGCTGTCAATGCACATGTAAGTAGTATGTGCAATAATTTTCCCTGGGCAAGTACCAGCAAATTTTCAAAATGAAAGTATGCATATACTTCTGCTTTGAAAATTACCCCAAGGAATTTGTGCACTTACATTTAAACGTGTTTTTTTGGTACACACAAATTTTCCAACTTAGTTTGCATACAAATGTATGTATATTAGAAAGTGTACATGGAAGTGGAAACCTTACTCCTGCTGGAATTCTGCACACAAAATTGAAAATTTTTTTATCTTAATTATGCACCTGTTATCTACCCGTCTGTGCCTGCTCAGCTGAGCACAATTGGCTCAGATTCCACATCCTTTCTGACTTTCTTCACTTCAAATTCATGCTCGCTTCCTTCCAATCCGCCATGGCTCTTGCCAAGCAAAATTATGTGCATCTAACTAACTCTCTTGCCCCTGACCCCCACCATCTCTTCTCTACTCTCAACTCTCTCCTTAAGGCAACTCTGCCTCCGACCCCTCCTTCCCTTTCTGCCCAAATCCTAGCTATTTCCATGACAAAGTTCACAAGATTACACTCCGATTCCCCACAAGATCACCTTCATTCCCACTTTCCCCTCTTCAGTACCAACTTTTTCCCTCAATCTCTGCTACTCTTTCATCCTTTTCTAAAATCTCCGAAGAGGAAATCGCTCAGCTTCTTTCCTCCTCTAAACTCACTACCTGTTCCTCTGATCCTTTCCCCACCTGTCTCCTTAACTCCATCTCCTTCTCTGTCATCACTTCCATCTCTCATATTCTCAACCTATTTCTCCCCACTGCAACTGTCCCTGCAGCCTTCAAGCATGCTGTGGTTACACCTCTCCTCAAGAAACCCTTATTTGATCCTACTTGTCCTTCAAATTATCATCCCATCCCCCTTCTTCCTTTCATTTCCAAACTTCTTGAATGTGCAGTTCTCCACTGTTGCCTTGAATTTCTCTCTTCTCAAGCCTTTCTAGATCCACTATAGTCTGGCTTTCATCCCTTTCATTCCATCAAACAGCTCTTGCCAAAGTTGCCAGCGACTTATTCCTCGCTAAATCCAAAGGCTTTTACTTAATCCTCATTCTTCTTGACCTTTCTGCTGCTTTCGACACTGTTAACCACCACCTTCCCCTCGAAACATTGTCCTCACTTGGTTTTAGGGACTCTGTGCTGTCATGATTCTCTTCTTATTTCTCCAAATGATCTTTCAGTGTTTATTCTGGTGGTTCCTCCTCTACTGCTATCCCACTCTCAGTTGATTTACCCTAAGAGTCTGTTCTGGGCCTTCTCCTTTTCTCTCTCTATACACGGTCCTTTGGTACTCTTATGTCCTCCCATGGTTTTCAACACCATCTCTGCGATGATGACTTTCAAATGTCTCTCTATACCTGATATTTCTCTGACACTCCAGGCCCAAATCTCTGCCTGTCTATCTGACATCACTGCTTGGATGTCTCACTGCCATTTGAAATTAAACATTTTTCCCCCCAAACCCTTCTTTCCCCTTCCTCCTTTCTCTGTCTTTGTAGATAGCACTCTTCTACTTCTTGTTTCCTCAGCCTGCAACCTTGGGGTCATCTTTGACTCCTCCCTCTCCTTCTCCACACACATCCAATTAATTGCTAAAACATGTCATTTCTTTCTCTATAACATTAGTAAAATTTGCCCATTCCTTTCTGAATGTATTACTAAGACATTTATCCACTCTTTAGTTTCCTCCCATCTAGATTATTGCAACCTCTTCCTTGCTGGTCTCCCTCTGAGTAACCTCTTTTCCCTTCAATCTGTTCAGAGTTCAGCTGTATGGCTAATCTTCTGCCAGCCCTATTATACTCATATAACCCCTCTTCTCAAGTCACTTCATTGGCTCCTCTTCCGTTTCCGTACACAATTCAAACTTCTCCTTCTGACCTATAAATGTGTTCATTCTACTGCTCCTCACTACCTTTCCTCTCTCCTCTCTCCCTACACCCCTTCTCCTGAACTCCGCTCTTCTACTAGCTTAATTCTCTCTATGCCCTTTTCTTCCACTGCCAACTTCAGACTTCAGTCCTTTCACCTTGCTGCTCCTTATATCTGGAACAAACTACCTGAGTCTGTACGTCAGGCTCCTTCTCTGCCCATTTTCAAATCCATGCTAAAAGCCTACTTCTTTGAGACTGCATTTGGACGCTTGTTTTCCTTGTATCACCTTACCTTTCCCTATTTGTACCCCTGTTCTCAGCTTTTGTATTATCGATCTTGTTTCAGATTGTAAGCTTTAATGAGCAGGGACCATCTTTCTACACATATATGTCCATCGCTGTGTAAGTCTTGTAGCACTATATAAATGATTAATAGGAGTAGGAGTAGTAGAATGCATGAAGCGTTTTGGCTACTGAGTGAGTTGTTTTGGGTATCAAAAAAAGATTTTTTAATAAGAAATTAATTTTTATATATGAATTTTTGGAAGAGCTCAATACTGTACTTTGTTGTATACATAGGGGGTCTTTTACTAACAAGCACCAGCTAGCAGAATGTATTCTGGTGTGTGCTGAAGGCACACTGGGACACGCGCTGCTAGCTAGTGTGGGACCATGATAGCACAGTCTAAGCAGTGGAAAAGGAGGGAACAGATAGAAGGGATTTGCCTAATTAGCAGAGTTTCCAAGGAAGGTTGTAGGGAGAGATAAGAGAGGAGAGGCAATGAGGAGATACAGAAAACAAAGTTACTTACCTGTAACGGAGTTCTCCGTGGACAGCAGGATAAGTCAGCCACACCTGGTGTCGTCCCCCGACGGCGCCGTGACGGAAGTGCTCTATAGCTCAGAGACTTCTGAGCATGTGTGAGGTGGTCCCACCTCCCCAGCCCGCCCCTAGCCGGCCAGTTGGTGACTAGCTATGCCGTTACGGCTAGGTGCGGTGCGCAGGCCACCCTCGTGAAGGGGAGGCGGGAGGGGTGGTGTGGCTGACTTATCCTGCTGTCCACGGAGAACTCCGTTACAGGTAAGTAACTTTGTTTTCTCCTAGGACAAGCAGGATGTGTCAGCCACACCTGGTGTCTCCCGAGCTAAGTACACGCTGAGGTGAATGAGGGAGGCATGCGTAAGATTCAAAGTTTATTAAGCACCACAGGTTAATTGTGCAATCGTGAACAGTGCAAACCACAAAGTGCAAGAACAGGATAACTGTGCAATATCGAACAGTGCAGTAGTTGGAACAGTGCAGAGTAATAGTGACATTAGTGCAAAACAATAGTGCATAGACAGTAAGTAACTAGTGCAATATGTTCCAGGCAATAGCGGTCAGTGACGGGAGACAAGCGTCCCAGAGTTCAGTCTCGTGCAGCGCTCACCCTCTCTGGAGGAAGGGCTGCGGATAGGACCGCTCGGCCAAATGAGCCGTCTGTCTCGGATTGGACGTCGAGGCAGTAGTGTTTCTGGAATGTAAGGTGAGAGGACCAGGTGGCGGCTCTGCAGATATCGCTCACTGGAATCTCTTGAGCGCAGGCCAGGGAAGCGGCTATTGCGCGGAGCTGGTGTGCACTCGCCTTGTTTGCTGGGAGTGTGCCAGCTTTCTGTAGACAATAGGCCACGCAGGTCGAGATCCAGAGAGATAGTGTGCGTTTGGTAACAGGTCTCCCAGGTTTGTTAGGGTCAAAGGAGACGAACAGCTGTGTCCCTTGACGAGTGGCAGATGTCCTCTCGATGTAGGTGCGTAAAGCGCGCACACAATCTAGGGAATGCAGACGATGCTCCTCGGGGGATGAATGAGGAGCTGGGAAGAAGGATGGCAGCTCTACTGCCTGGTTGATGTGAAAAGCAGAGGCAACCTTCGGGACAAATTTGGGGTGGGTCCGCAGGGACGCCCGGTTGTGATAGAGTTTCGTGTATGGCGGGTGCGCCACAAGGGCCTGTAGCTCGCTAACCCTTCTGGCAGAGGTAATGGCGACAAGGAAAAGGGTCTTCCAGGCGAGATACTTTCCTTCGGCTGTGGCTAATGGTTCGAATGGCTCCTGCGTAAGCTGTTGTAGAACTATGTTAAGGTCCCAGGAGGGTACCGGTTTCTGGACCGGGGGCTTTAGATTTCGGAGCCCTCTCATGAAACGGGTAACAATCGGAAGGGTGGCAATGGAGCCTGAAGTTGTGTCATCTGTGCGCTCGTGCAGAGAAGCAATGGCAGCTAGGTGCACCTTGATGGATTGTGGTTGTAACCCCGATCTGTAGAGGAGGGCCAGATACTGAAGGATTGTGGGTATCGGGCAAGAGGCTGGCTCGAATCCTTGATCCTTGCACCAGATGGTGAAGCGTTTCCATTTGAGGCCATATGCCTTCCTGGTAGAAGGTCTCCGTGAAGCCAGGACAATTTGTTGCACATCCAGAGAAAGGTGTGAACCGTTGAAGGTTAACCTTTCAGCCTCCAGGCTGTCAAAGCTAGCGTCTGGAGATTGGGGTGCCAGGTTAGACCCCCGTTCTGGGTTAAGAGGTCTGGTCTCAGAGGTAGTCTGATTGGTGGCTCTTGGGCGAGCTGCAACAGCAGTGAGAACCACATCTGTCTTGGCCAATAAGGAGCGACCAGGATCACTTGTACTTTCTCCTCGATGATACGTTGTATCGTGTTTGTCAAGAGAGGTGTCGGAGGGAAGGCGTAGGCCAGATCCCAACTGTTCCAGGGGATGGCGAATGCATCCGAGGCTACCCTCTGCTGTGACGGGTGCTTGGAGCAGAACAAGGGGCATCTTGCGTTCTCCTCGGTCGCGAAGAGGTCGATCTGGGGGTTTCCCCAGTGCTGGAAGAGGGTGCGTGTCACTTCCGTGTGGAGCATCCATTCGTGAGGTTGAAGTTGCCTGCTGAGTCGGTCCGCTAAGGCGTTCTGATCCCCTGGAAGGTACGTCGCCTGGAGTGTGCAATTGTTGTGCAGCGCTAGAGCCCATGTGTCGAGGGCTTCCTTGCAGAGCGAATGGGAGCGAGTGCCCCCTTGCTTGTTTATGTAGAACATGGCGACCTGGTTGTCCGTCTGTACCAGGACAGATTTCCCTTTCAATCTGGGCATGAAAGTCTGTAGGGCATATCTGATGGCCCTGAGCTCCAGAAGATTGATGTGGAGGGTTTGTTCCGCTGCGGTCCATGCTCCTTGCGTGCTGAGGTGCCGTAGATGGGCCCCCCAACCCGAGGAGGAGGCATCCGTGGTGAGGGTGAGCTGGTGTATGCGTGGGTGAAGGCACTTGCCCACAGAAAGGTTGGATGGCTGTGTCCACCAGCGCAGGCCCTGGACCACACGGGGAGATATCTGAATGCACGTGTTGAGTGGTTGGGAGAGTTGTTTCCAGTGCGTTCGTAGGTGCCACTGCAGGGTACGCATATGCAGTCTCGCCAACGGCAGGACGGAGGTTGTCGCAGCCATGTGGCCTAACAGACAGAGGATCGCGCGGGCCGAGGTACGTTTCTCCGCTGACATCTCCCTGGCCAGGCGGATGATGGTGTTGATCCGTAGTAGGGGCAGAAAAGCCTTGCAGACTTTGGTGTCTATTATCGCCCCGATGAACTCGGTGCGCTGGACCGGTTCCAGTCTGGACTTCTCCTTGTTGAGAAGGAATCCCACTCTGATCAGCAGGTCTGTCGTTCGGCGTACTGCCCTGAGGAGTCCGGAAGCTGAGTCCGCAGATAGGAGCCAGTCGTCCAGGTAGGGAAAGATGGCGACTCCTTGTTTGCGGAGGTGCGCCGCGACCACCGCCACACACTTTGTGAAGACTCTGGGTGCAGGGGATAGGCCGAATGGCAGGACTCGATACTGGTAATGGCAGCCCAGTGCTGTGAATCTGAGGAATTTCCTGTGAGAAGCGTGGATCGGGATGTGGGAGTAGGCGTCCTGGAGGTCCAGCGTCGCCAACCAGTCCCCCGCTCTGATGAGGGGAAGGATGGAGTTGAGCGAATACATCCGGAACTTCTCTTTGATTAGGAATTTGTTTAACTTCCTGAGGTCTAGGATCGGACGTAGTCCCCCTTTTTTCTTGGGGATAAGGAAGTACCGGGAGTAGAAGCCAGTGTTGACCTCTCCCGGGGGCACTCGCTCTATCACTCTGGCCTGGAGGAGTTGCTGTAAGAGTTCCTGCAGTGGCTGTTCCAGGTGCTGCGGTGGCTGGCTGGTAGGATGCTTGTGCTGACGTGGAGGGGAGGAGAAGGGCAAACTGTAGCCCGACTGGACAATCTGCAGGACCCACTTGTCCGTGGTGATCTCTTGCCAGGCTGGGAGGAAGAGCGACAGGCGACCCCCAACCGGGGTATAGTCAGAAGGAGGAGGCGTCTTTCCCGGAGTGGGAAGTGTTGGACTGCTTCTGCTTGCGCTGTCGCGTTTGCTGTCGCTGAAAAGGCGCCTTCTGGTAGCTTGGCTTGAACTTTGGCGCCTGCCACTGACGGTTGGAGCCATGGAATTGTTTTGAAGGGGCGAAGGGCTTTCTGAAGTAGCCCCCTTTCTGGTTCCAAGAGGGGCGTTCAAGGCCGTCTGCTGCTAAGGTCTTTAGGGTGGTGCAGTCGTCTTTGAGCCCTTTCACAGTGTCGGCTACCTTCTCCCCGAACAGAGAGTCGCCTGAGCAGGGGGCATCTGCGATTCGGTCATGTGTGTTGTCGGAGAGTCCTGAGGCCCGGAGCCATGCCCAGCGGCGGGCCGAGATGGCCGTGCCCGCTGTTCGGACGGCAGTGTCAAAGGCATCGAAGGCAGTGCACATCAGATGCTTGCTGCATTCTGCTAAATCCTGCATATAGGTTGAAGCCATTGTCCGTGAGTCCTTGGGAAGGTCCTGTAGATGCTTCTTAAGGTCGGCCAGGAGAGCGTCCTGGAAGAGGACGTGTTGAAATTGGTGGGCTGATATTTTGGCGTTCAGCATAGCCCCTTGAAACACTTTTCTCCCAACGTCGTCCAGGCGTTTGGGGTCCCGACCAGGTGGATGGTTCGTCTGAATGCGCGTGGACTTGGATCTCTTGAGAGCTGAGGACACCACGATGGACTGGTGGGGTAACTGGGCTTTGGCGAACCCAGGTCCCGAGTGGACAATGTATTTGGTGTCCATGCGCCTGGAGAAGGCTTGACCAGATGCTGGTGACTGCCAGAGTGTCAGCTGCTTCTCCTTCAATCTGCGGTGGAGGGGAAGGGCCATAGCTGGCTTGGGACCGCTTAGGTACTTCATGACCTCTGGTTCCTTTTCATCCGAAGTTTCCTCCGTGGTGAGTCCCAGTTTAGAGACCACTTTCCTGAGGAATTTTGGGTAGGTGAGGTCCTCTGGAACTGTGGGTGGAGGCTCTTCTGCCTCGTCCATATTGTTTTTGAAGTTGTCAGAGCCAGGACCTGATTCTTCCACTTCGGAGCCAGGTTCCCGGTCATCTGCGTCGCTTCCCCCGGAGCCCAGGTGTGCTGGTGAGGGAGATCGCGCCCTGGAAGGAGCCGGGG